>JACEFZ010021047.1:0-77500 GCA_014155875.1 Cepaea nemoralis
TGGTACTTCTGAATTTAGGCAGATTTTAAAAATTGAGCATAGCTTGACCAGCTTATAATGGATATCAAACAGTCATATGGGACGTAAAGGCGGTGGGAGTGATTTTGACGAAACTACCCACGGACTTGTGATTTGTCTGTATAAATATGGAGAAATGAACAATGTTGCAAATTTCCCTTTGGGACTGCTAAAGTAACTAACAACAACTGCATGATAGAGGGTAATAAAATTAGAACATTATATACAACAATAAGAAAGAGGCAAACAGCTTTCTTTGGTCATGTGATGAGAAGAGAGGCATTGGAGAACATCGTGACAACTGGAAAGATCGAGGGAAGAGAGGGAGAGGCAGACCAAGAGAAATGATGTTGGATGGATTGAGACAGTGGCATGGAGGAATATCAACAGCGGAGTTGATCCAGAAACCAAAGACCGAGATCTGTGGAGAGTCATGAACGCCTACGCCAGCCGCATTGCACTTGATGCTGATGAGGACAGGCCATTGCCCTTTCTGGACGACAACAATCACCTTCAAATTAATATCCGTTTTGTGACTAACTAGGTCACAGGATTATTAATCTCAGCCAGGCGATGGACCCTAATATAACTTCTCTTCTGATTCTGAACGGGGTTAGGCATTGGTATACTGGAATAATAGAAGCTGTGGAAAGCCGACTAGCAATGGATCCGGCTAATATACTGGATTCCCCCAGAGAGGTAGGGCGATGACACGAATCATGCCAAATTGACCAGACTGTGCGATGATCCAGTGACTTGCTCGTTTACCTTTTTTTTCGCATATCCTATTTTCCATCGCTGTCAACATCAGCGTTAACCATATCATCCATCGGTTTAATAATTGGTCTATAAACACATTGGGTTGATATTCTATACGTGGGGGAACCGTGGCTGAGAGGTTGGGGATTTTCGCCTCAGGCTAAGAAGAGTTTGATTCCAGCATCATCATCATTATCAAGTGCCTTGTCAGCTGGCCTAGGTGTTCATGTCTCTCGACAGATCTCGGTCCTTGGTGTTCTGGATCAATTCTGCTGATGATATTCCTCCATGCCACTGTCTCAGTCCACCCAGCATCATTTTTCTTGGTCGGCTTCTGCTTCTCTTGGTGTAGTCATTGCTGTCCTAGATTAGCTTCATAAGTGGTGTATGAATGAAATAATGTTATGAGAGCAGAGAGATAAGAACGACAGAATGTCAAACGGGCCTGCGTGCCTAATTCTTAACCCTTTGAAAATGAAGTTTATTATTTCGTTCTTTCGCTCGTTCGTCCTCTTTCCCTTGATCTTCCCAGTTGTCACAGTGTTCTTCAATGCCTTTGTTCTCGTCATGTGGCCAAAGAAAGCTGTTTGGTGTTTTAAATACACATATTTAATATATTATCTTTCCCTATAAATTCTCTAGGTCAGAACACACTAACACCAAGGATCATATCATCAGCCACAACTCTGGTTAATCTATTATCTTTCTCTATAAATTCCCCAGGTCAGAATACACTAAACACCTGGATCACATCATCAGCCACAACTCTGGTTAATCTATTATTTTTCCCTATAAATTCCCCAGGTCAAAATACACTAAACCCCAAAGGATCACATCATCAGCCACAACTCTGGTTAATCTATTATTTTTCCCTATAAATTCCCCAGGTCAGAACACACTAACACCAAGGATCACATCATCAGCCTCAACTCTGGTTAATCTATTATCTTTCCCCATAAATTCCCCAGGTCAGAACACACTAACACCAAGGATCACATCATCAGCCACAACTCTGGAGGAATCAAGCCTGCCAACATTACGTGTACATTGAGCTCAAGTGTCGCGCCTACAACAAGCGATTTCCCGCTCTCCTGGTCTCGCAATGGAGGACTTCCGGACCCAGCGTCGACTACAGAATCTCAACAGGCAGACGGTGGGGTAAGATATGTTAGTAGAAATGGATTAGATTTCGTTCTAATCTCATTCAGTAGGAAGTCAATGCATCATCATCTAGAACCCTGCTAATTAATTTAGACAATGATGCCTCGTTACAACTATAGGACCATGTATCTTATGTTCTCTAGGACTATTTTTCCAATTGGTTTTCCAAAAGAGGAGCTACTGGCCGCGGAGGCTAAGAATCCATGGTTCTCCATAGGTAGACACGGGTTAGAATTCTCGGTAAGGTGTGGAATTTTTTCTGTCGGGGGAAAAAAGAAATCTCTAGCTTGCACAGTTAGCGGCGACTGCACTATCCAAGCGACCTTAGTTCCTCAGGCTCAAAACATCCCCCACCCCTTCCTCCCCACAGTCCTACACCACAAGGTACTATTATCAGTAAATTACAGTGACAGTAGGTGGAATAATCTGCTCATGGCATGATCTAACACGGCCAGTATTTCATCTCTCTCTCTCTCTCTCTCTCTCTCTCTCTCTCTCTCTCTCTCTCTCTCTCTCTCTCTCTCTCTCTCTCTCTCTCTCTCTCTCTCTCTCTCTCTCTCTCTCTCTCTCTCTCTCTCTTGCCTGTCAGACAATCATACCTGCTTCAATGGCGGAATACTCTTTTGCGACCAGCATGGGTTTATTTCGATACAGCTACTCAAAGTTTGTACCAAATTATTCTCTGTGAATTTCTTGGGCAAGAAAATCGGCGAGAAAGATAACTGGCCATTCCATCTCAGGATACCGCTACCCAGAATGTGCTACACCCTAACAGTTTACATCCTTACGGTAGTATCTGACTATACCTTATAAACGGATTCACTGTAGTAACCAACGACAACATTGTCTGGAAAGTAAGGTAACCAACCACAACATTGTATGTAAAGTAAACAAGGGAATCAACTGGAAAGTAAGGTAACTAACAACAACATTATCTGGAAAGTAAGGGAATCAACTACATTGTCTGGAAAGTAAGGTAACTAACAACAACATTGTCTGGAAAGTAAGGTAACCAACAAAAACATTGTTTGTAAAGTAAGTAAGGGAATCAACTACATTGTTTTGATTTTAAGGTAACCAACTATATTGCTGCGGCCTCCGACCAGTACGGTCATTGCCATAGAGGAAAGCGACGGCAAACTACCTCTTTAAAAGTGCCTAGTATATCATGATTCGCTTAAAGATTGAAGAAAGTCAAGTATATAACAGGAAACACTAAATATGATTTGTGTACATTGAGTAATGACAAGGAAATACAAAACAAATTCAACATAGAAGTGCAGAACAGATTTGAAATATTGTCTGATCTAGAGATAATATTCCAGGATGTGGATGATCAATGGGAAACGTTGAAGAATTCAATCAATGTGGCTGCAGAAACAACTATTCCAAAATTAAAGAAGGTGGGTCGTAAGACATGGATGACTGAAGAAATTTTACACCTCATGGAAACAAGAAGACTCAACAAAAATAATTCTGTCAAATATGAAGAAATCCACTGACAAGTCAGAATATTATGTAAGGAGGCAAAAGAATCATGGCTTGAGGAAAAGTGCTTAGAAATTGAAAACCAACACAACAGTCAAAATACCAAATTAGTGCACAAAAGAATTCAGGAACTTACTAATAAAAGAACAAGTACATCAACAGGGTGTCTAAAAACTAAAGATGGCAAAATCATAATAGAAAAAGACCAGATTCTACATGTATGGACAGATTATGTGAAACACCTTTATGATGATAACAGAGACGAACAGTATGATATTAGATTTAATAATGAAGGACCGCCAATTTTGGAGATGGAGGTTCGAAATGTTCTTAAGCATATGAAAGCTGGCAAGGCCCCCGGTGCAGATAACATCACAACAGAAATGATTAAAGCTTTAGAAGAATTTGGACTAGAGCAAGTCACCAGACTGATGAACACATTATATGATACTGGAGATATACCTCCTGAATTATGTAACTCTGTATCTATTGCAATACCAAAGAAATCAAGAACCTTGGAATGTGATCAACATAGAACAATTAGTATAATGAGTCACATCACAAAGATTTTGCTAAGAATTATCATGCAAAGAGTGAGGAAGAAGATACAACCTGAAATAGGGGAAGAACAATGTGGGTTTGTAGAAGGAAAGGGTACAGTAAATGCTGTGTATATGCTGCGAACAGTTATTGAACGTGCTATAGAAGTAAACAAGGATATACATCTTTGCTTTATTGACTATACAAAGGCTTTTGATAGAGTTAGACATGTCAACATGGTGGATATGCTTGCAGATCTACAAATTGATGGGAAAGACATTAGACTTATAAAAAACATATATTGGAAACAACAAGCTGCCATAAGGATTGATAATGAAGTGGGACAGTATCAGCCAATTAAGAGAGGTGTTAGGCAGGGATGTGTGATGTCTCCAGATCTTTTTTCCCTATACAGTGAAAATATTTTCAGAAATGTAGAGGATATAAATGGAATCAGCATTGGAGGACGAAACATCAATAACATTAGATATGCAGATGATACAGTATTAATTGCAGACAATGCGCAGGACCTGCAACAATTAGTAGATGCGGTTGTTGTACACAGTGAGCAACTGGGGTTAGAATTAAATTGTAAAAAGACTCAGGTTATGGTCGTCACTAGGAAGGAAAGAAGTGCCACAATGTAATATACAAGTAAATGGAAATATTCTTCAACAAGTGAATCGGTACAATTATCTTGGAACAGTCATAACATCTGATGGGAGATGCCTTGAAGAGATTAGAACAAGAATCGCTATGGCGAAAGTAGCCTTTAGCAAGATGAAAAACATTCTGACCAATAAAAAGATGTCAATTGAAACGAGAAAAAGAGTGTTGAGGGGATACATAGAGCCTGTTCTTTTGTATGGATGTGAAACTTGGACAATGGGCAGTCAAGCTGAAAAACATCTGATGGCTGCAGAAATGTGGTTTCTGAGGAAAATGCAAAGAATACCATGGACAGACAGAAAAACCAATGACCAAGTACTACAGGAGACAAATGAACATCGTAAACTGATTACAGAAATTAGACGTAGACAGTCAACATTTTTTGGACATGTTATGAGAAGAAATGGATGGGAGAACTTGGTGACAACTGGCAAGATCGAAGGGAACAGACCAAGAGGAAGACCGAGAGGAAAATACCTGGATGGCTTGGCCACATGGCATGGACGAGACAGGAACACTGAGCTGATCCACGACACTGGTGATCGAGTGAAATGGCGAGTCATGACCGCCCACGCTTTCCGGCATGGCACATGATTGATTGATTGAACTATATTGTCTGGAAAGTAAGTTAACCAACTATATTGTCTGGAAATTAAGGTAACCAACTATATTGTCTGGAAATTAAGGTAACCAACTATATTGTCTGGAAAGTAAGGTAACCAACAAAAACATTGTCTGTAAAGTAAGTAAGAGAATCAACTACATTATCTGGAAAGTAAGGGAATCAACTACATTGTCTTGAAAGTAAGGCAACCAGCGGGACGCAGAGGTGTTTCCAAGGCACCAGGGCCGGGTTATATACTGGCCAAGACCTATTGACGCGTCCTCGCCGAGCGTCCTGGGCAACAGGTCCCTTCGGGGTCCTGGCTGAAGTCAATAGGATCGCCGATTCCTCCGAAGTCTGAGAGTGTCTGCCTGTATGGCGAGGAACCACCAGTCTGCACACCAATAAGCCAGACATGGGACAACGGATACTCACGCAAACCTCAGGTCCTGTATGACATCACACTGATGTTGGACAACAGGATGCCTTCATCCGACATACAGGACTTTGCGTTGGAGCTCAAGCCAACGAACACAAGCAAGCAAGCAAGCAAGCAGGCAACCAGCCACAATATTGCCTGAAAAGTAAAGTAATTAGCCACAACATTGCCTGGAAATTAAGGTGACAAACCTCAGCATTGTCTGGAAAATGAAGTAACCGACAAAATTGTCCCGAAAGTAAGGTAACCAACTATATTGTCTGGACGTAAGGTAACCATCAGCAGCATTGTCTGGAAAGTAAGACGACCAATGGCATGCTAACCAAGCAATCCTGAGCGCCGTATTTTAGCTAAAATATGGACCTGGCACATTATTACCACGATGATATAGATATATGATTTTGTATCCACCTGTCTACCTATCTGTCTGTCAGTCTGTATGCCGGTTGGTCCGCCCGTCCGTTCTTTTGTCTGTATGTCTGTATATATATATCCATGTATCTATCCACATATTTGTCGATCTACCTATCTTCTATTCACGTATCTGTCTGTCCGCCCACCGGCCCGCGCACCCTCATTTCTTTCTTTCTTTCTTTCTGTCTGTCTGTCTGTCTGTCTGTCTGTCTGTCTGTCTGTCTGTCTGTCTGTCTGTCTGTCTGTCTGTCTGTCTGTCTGTCTGTCTGTCTGTCTCTTGGCAAGTTTACGTTCAGTAGTTTGCCATTGCTTTCTGAATGACCGGCACCGATACCAATGCAAAACCAACGCAACGCGGTCTGCTGCCGAATCGCCCGCTGCTGTGTTTCGAACGCAGGTCTACGGGGTTCGTCAGCTTTTCGCCACGGAAACCGGCAACTTCTGACCACATGTACAAAATAATAATAATAATAATAATAATAATAATAATAATAATAACAACAACAACAATATGTATTTTCCAGGGAGGAGTAACATATCAGAGCGTGTTGACCTTTGCACCCACAGCTTTAGACAACGAGGTCGACATTTTATGCTATGCAAAAATTGACAACTTGACGGGGCTGGCCACCTATTCACCGCCTGTTATCCGTGAGTGTTAATTATTTCATTTCTACCCACAGAAATACAAAAAGACATATAAACAACACCATCATTAATAAGTCACAATCAATTTCGTACATGGACAATAATTTATTGACATAGATGTATTCTTACAGTATCTTTTTGTTTTCTTCGTACACCTGCGGAAATATCTTGGATCCAGAAACGAACAAATGCATCCATACGACAAGATCTGAATATTGAAGAAGGTTGCCTATTAATGACGATACAACAAAGACAATTCAAAAATATTTTGGTCACTTGAGTTAGTTAGTTAGTTATTTAGTTAGTTAGTTAGTTAGTTAGTTAGTCGAGGTTCCAACTTCACGGCAACGGGTCGTCCCCATTATGCTTCGTTCCTGTGCCTGTGAATATCACACAAAATGCTCCCCACTGTCCATTGTGAAAAGTGGAACAGACAGGAGTCTCGGCAATCCAACAGCCCGCACAGGTACACTGTGCATAATGCCGCCGCCAGAATGCCAACACAAAATTCATCCACGAAAACCACAGTTCATCGTCGATGGAATCGGCAGTCATCAGAAAGACCTCATTGACCCGGGTTTTCTCACATGGCTCTGTCTCTGTCCGCAGGGCGACCCGCCGAAAGCGTCGCCTTAAGCACGAACTCCGTAACTCCAGCGTCGACTCCCAGGAGTCTCCTGAAAAATGCACTCGTGAACCGAAAAGGCAAATCAGTCAATTCAGCAACAGCCGGTAGCCATTGTTCCGAACATGCAGGTCACAAACAAAAGCCGACATGTAGAAACATCTCATCATCTCATCTCATCTCATCATGTTCCTCTTGTACCTTGCGGTGTCGAGGTGAAGTATAAACATCGTGAGCATGCCCGATTATGGGCTTCATGTATAGATATTCCCATGGACTCTGCTATTCCCTCCGTCCAACGTTTACGTGATCGACCTCTTTCTCTGTTTCCATCTGGTCTGTACATCTTTGCTTGTTGTGGTATGCTGTTGAATGGTAACCTACTTGCATGGCCAAACCATTTGACTTGCTGCTTTCTAATAAAATCTAGTGCTGCTTATAACCCCCACTTTAGTCCTGATTTCTTCATTTCTGATCTTATCTCTTCTTGATACGTTGAGTATTCTGCTCAGGAATCTCATTTCTTTTGTTGTGATTTTTCTCTTCTCTTTTTCTGTCATTGTCCAGTTTTGGCATTGGTAGCATAGAGTTGGTAGGAAGATTGTATTGTAAAGTGCTTTCTTAGAAGTTATTAATACATGTTTGTTCTTTAGTATTGGTGCCATTTGTCCTATGAGTTGGTTTGCCTTATTGCATCTATTTCCGATCTCTTCTTCTCATCTGCCATTTGTTGATATTATACTTCCTAGGTACTTGAAACTCTTTACTTATTTCAATGGATGTTCGTTTAGGTGAATTGTTGTTGTTTTATCTTCTTTAGTTATAGTCATTACCTCTGTTTTGCTTGTGCTAATTTTTATGTTATGTCCCTTACACATTGCGTTTAGACTATTCATGTGATACTTCTTAGTCTTTCTACGAGCAATATAAAGATCCCCTGCCGTCTTGCTAGGCCAGTCGCAGGTTTACAGGTTTGGACGTTTACAGGTTGGACAGTCACAAAATGTAGTAGCCAGAGAATTTAATATGGTTAGAGTCACTATTAGTTGCCTTTAGATGCGATTTCAAGAAACTGGCTCTGTGGCAGACCGGCCGCGCAGTGGAAGACCCAGAATCACAACTGCTGTCGAAGACCGCTTCATACGGCTGCGTCACCTTAGGTATCGATTTGCATCTGCGTCCTCTACCGTCCAGTCAATGCCAGGAGCTCGTCGAATTTTGGATCAAACGGTCAGGAACCGGCTGCACGACGCTGGTCTTTGGGCTAGAAGACCCTACAGAGGTCATGCTCTTACGGACCGGCATTGCAAGAACCGACTGCAGTGGGCGAATCATCATCGTCAATAAAATATTGGTACAAGTTTGCAATTGAAACTGCAATAATATTGCATTTCTATTTTTTTAAACAGTATAGCATATCTATCTGGTGTTGCTATGTTTTCTACGTGCATAATGTTATCTTTATATTTATTTCTCGTCTACAGTTGTACCCGATGATCCAGTCATCACGGGTCCTAGTACAGTCGATGCATATGACAACCAAACCTGGAAGTGTGAGGTAGATGGGGCTAGTTGGATCGCCCCAAATGTGTACTGGCGGTAAGATATCCTGTTGCTAATAATCTGACCCCTCTGAGTTGAGTTGGGTCAAGAACCCACATCATAGCACCAGAGACATTTCTTTAAGTGCTCCGTCATCATTTTCAACAACCAGCGACGAGTCCCAATACTAAAGGTACCAGTAGCAGTCTGATTATATGGCCGTCTGGCCTTTCGTAGAAGTTCTGAGTGTCGGCCAGATCCTTTGATTGACCACTCTTATCTACGGTGACGTTTTGCGCTTGCACCAAAATGTCTTGCACACTTTTCATGCTTTTGTAACCAATGCTGTGCAAAGTGTGTCTTACAATCTTCTCGCTTTTCACGTCTTGTTACGGGACTGTGCAAGTCTCTAAGCTACCTGTAGTTAATAACCCATAGCCTGACCCAGGTCTATGGCAGTAGGGAAGTAGCTATTCGCATGCCTGCTTGCTCATCGGTCATGGGTTCGATTCGCAAACGAAGCGGATTCGAATTTTAAAAATTGAACTGGACTGCCAGGTCGATCCAGCATATAAAGAGTGCCAGGAAATGTACATTGAAATAAAAGCAACCTACGCGAATTCTGACCACATAAGAGACCAAGAGTCGATTGGTCTGTAAACTTGTGGTCTAGGACCATTGGCTTAATATGCCTTAAGGCGACAACTGGGGTGCTTTACTGTTTAATGTGACAGACGACTCGCCTAGACACGTTTCTCTTTTACAGTGATTCACATAAATATATTGTCCAGGTCGAGCTGGAGTCCGAAGTCATGAACCCGGGGTACCGAAGTACCATCACTGAGGCTGTGTTACAGACATTTCCTTCGCTTCTCTAAGCTCATAAAGTACAGGGGGAGGGGGCTGGGATGTATCCAGATCATGATTTCGTATAACACATTCTGATGGAGATCAGCATGGCCGAATAGATCAGAGCTCTCGCTCTTAAACTTCCTGTGAGCCAATGCCGAGGTAGAGGATTCAACTCCTACACCGGTCAGTTGGACTAAACTGTTGACTTCTTGTCCTTGACTTGCGAACGTAAATTGGAAGTGCCTCAGAAGTCAGAGTTGCAGAGGTCTTGGGCGTGTATAGGACGGGAGACTTAACACAGGATTAGGAGACTTTTCGACAAGCCGTGTTCTGCAAAAAACTTCCGACATGATCACGATGAACTGTGATTCTGGTGTACACACACTGGGGTCGTCGTTTGTGCTGTAGAGTTGTGCACTGGGCATAGGAGCTTGAAATGTGATTATAAGAGAAGGTGAAGGAGCACTAGTGAATAGCTTCAAGAGCGATGAATTCAATAAATAAATTCGTACATGTATGTATGTGTGTGCTTTCGTGCATGTTTTTGTGAATGTACATTTACAATCATTGTTATCTCTGTCTTGCAAAATGAGAAAGGCACTATTGTATCCTAGGGGATCTTCAATCCTTGGGTTTGTGGATCAGTTTCATTGATGACAATCCTTCATGCCATCATCTTACACCATCTAGGATAATTTCTCTGTTTGCCTTTGCCTTTTCTAACTTTGATCTTTCCAGTTGTCACGGTGTTATCTGGCGGCTCTCTTCTCATTATATGTCCAAAGAACATTTTAGGTCGCCTTCTTATTGAGGAGAATATTCAGGCCGTCGTTGTTTGTTACTTCGGCATTCCAAAATATTGACAACAATTGTCTCAAAGAGTACGTCTTCATTGCATACAAGCTGTCCCAGTTTGTTCGCATTCCATGTTTCACTGCCATATAGCAGAACATGTTCGATATAACATTTGACTACTCTCTTGTTGAGATTCAGTGAAAGTGATTTATTATGCAAGATAATTTTCATCTTCTGAGGTTTGGCTTTTGCTTGACCTATTCTGCTCATAATTTCTATCACTCATTATCTGTTTGATGTTATGATTGCCTCCAAATATTTGGATCTTAAACTTGGTTAAACATGCTTTCTTATATTGTAATATTTTAATTTGGTGTTATCATTTTCTTTGAGAAGATCGTTGTTTCTGAAGATCATTGTTTCTGTTTTCTTAATAATCAAGGAAAGTTTTTTTTTTCTGACACGTTCAGTTACTTTTTACAAAAACGTTAGTTGCATATCCTTTATAGGACGTCGCAGTCGATACTAGAAATTTTGGTCTGTTTGTGATTTATTTTGCCACGTTTGCGTTCAGTAGTTTGCAATTGCTTTATGAACGACCGGAACAAAGACTATTGTGTGAAAAACAACGCAATGTGGCCTGTTGCCAAATTTCCCGCGGCTATGTTTCGAACGCGGTGTGAGAGATTACGATTTGCATCCGTAACCCACTACACTACAATATGTTTATATTGTGTGATTTCTGCAGTATGCACATGACGAGCTGCAGCGAAAAATGTCAAGGCAATAAATCGCGCAGTCTATTCCTGGGGTCTTCGTTATTCAATTTACTACAATGTCCACCAGTTGTTGCAGATCTATTTTGCTTGCATCATGCTTGTATAATAATCCATACTGAATATATAATTTTCTCCTCAGCAATGGCATAGGAGAAGCTCTGACCACAGGTGTGACAAAATCCACAACTGTCACCATCCAGCCCAACCAAAACACAGTTTACTTCGTTACACAGTACATTACACTAGCAGTTCCCGCCACAGCCCCGGAGTACAACTTGTCCTGTATTGTTGTGCACGAACTTGGACAGTACAACTCCATGAAAACTTCAACCAAACCTATTACAGTTCTGTGTAAGTTAATATATAAATATGAAGCAAACTCGCACGTATGAATGTGTGTAAGGGTTCATGTATTTGTGTGTGGGTAGGGGGATAGGGGTATGTGTGTGGGTGGGGTGTGATGTGGTGTGGGTGTGGTTATTTGTGTTAAATGTTAGTTGCATGTCCTTAACATGAAGTGGCAGTCAACCCCCAGCAATTTTTGTCTGTTTGTGATGTACAAGAAAAGTTTACATTCGATAATTTTCCCTTTGATTTCTGAACGGCCGACGCTCATACCACTGTATGAAATACTTGCACAAGGTGGTCTGCTTCCAAAACTCCCACTACTGTGTTTTGAACTCGGTGTGCGGGATTATGAATCGCATTCATAGCCACTTCGTCATCCATCCATAATGTGCCATGCCGATAAGCGTGGGCGGTCATGTTTCACTATCTCACTCGATCACCAGAGTGGTGGATCAGCTCAGTGTTCTTGTCTTGACCATGCAGAATAGAACAGACAAAAACCGCATTTCAGAAAATGAAGAGAATCTTATGCATTAAGTCACTACCAATGAATATAAGAAAGACCGTGCTGAAATGCTGTATAGAACCAGTTTTGGTGTATGGCAGAGAATCTTGGAATGTAAATGAACAAAATAGGAAAAACTTAGAAGCAACAGAGATGTGGTTTTTAAGACGAATGTTGCGAATTCCTGGACTGCCAGAGTAACTAAGAACGATTGCCAGAAAGAGGCTAGTTAGTTAGTTAGTTAGTCGCAGTTCCAACTTCACAGCAACGGGTCGTCCCCATTGTGCTCCGTTCCTGTGCCATTGAATATCACACAAAATGCTCCCCACTGCCCAATGTGAAAAGTGGAAAAGACAGGAGTCTCGACAAACAATAGCCCGCACAGATACACTGTGCATAATGCCGCAGCCAGAATGTCAACACACCAGTCACCCACGAAACACCCAATTCATCTCTGATGGAATCGGCAGTCATTTTCCTATCTGGATGTTTCCTAGATGTTCACCTACACAGTCCACGAACATACAGTTCATCACCGACGGCAGTGGCAGTCAACCAGAAGCCCAGCAGCCACGCATTTCTGCATAAGGCAAAAACTGGTCAACTCTGGGACATAGCCACCTGCCATCACTCCGAACATGCAGTCACGTTCCAAAAATAAAAACTTGGGTAGATTCAAAAGCACTTCACACGAAACTCACAGCTCACAGTGTCGCGCCACGCACTCACTCAATAGCAGGGCGACGGAACCATCAAGCCTCCTTAAAGAGGCTAATGAAACTAGAACACTATATACAACAATAAGAAAGAGACAAACAGCTTTCTTTGATCATGTGATGAGAAGAGAGGCATTGGAGAGCATCGTGACAACTGGAAAGATCGAGGGGAAGAGAGACAGACCAAGAGAAATTATGCTGGATGGATTGAGACGGTGGCATAGAGGAATATCATCAGAGTTTATCCAGAACACCAAAGACCGAAACCTGTGGAGATCAAAGAACGCCTCCGCCAGCTGACAGGTCACATGATTGTGATTGATGATTATCCTTTTTACAGGACATCGCAGTTAACACCAGTATTTCTGCCTCTGTGATCTTTTGGCAAGTTTATGTTCTGTAGTTTGCCATAGCTTTCTGAACGACCGGCACCGATACCAACGCAAAACCAATGCAACACGGTCTGCTGCCAAATCGCGTGCAGCGGTGTTTTGAACGCGGGAATACGGGATTACGAACCGCCCCCGTAACGCCTTCCCCACGGTTAAATGAACAAATATTATAATGTAAATGTCCGTTCACTGAATATTCATATTGCTGAAGGTATACGAAACAAAAGTAACATGATGGCCCTAGTATGGCGACATATCGTCCTTCTGTCCACGAGGTCATGTTTGGCGATATATTATCCTTCGTCACTTTAGGTGTGTACAATGGTCCTTTAGACTTTCTTACTACGCTCCAATGGGAGATAAAGGACAGAATCAGAAATCTGCATTCAGTATTTTAAAAATAAGATTGTAACGGAATCAATTATTTGTATTTTTTTTTTTTTTTTTTGCACATGAAATTTAATTACTGTAATTGCTTTCGTCCAGTTCCACCTCAGGTCACCAAAACCGGAGGAAATACTGTTTACGTGAATGAAGGTCAGCAAGCTAGTCTCTCGTGTGTAATACTTGCTAGTAATCCACCCGGTGAGTACTTATAGCGTGGGCAAACAGTTCTGTTTCTTTCATGTAAACCTGTTTACACAATCTGTTCATCAAGTGCAGACAACCACTGTATTTTTTATTATTGTTTATTTATTTCGCATATCCTTTACATGACATCGCTGTCAACATCAGCATCTTTCAGCTGATTGTTGATTTTTTGACAAGATTACGCTCAGTAGTTTGCCATTGCTTTCTGAGCGGCCGGCTCACTTATCCCATAAGTTACCAACGCGGCGAGAACCGCTTCCAATTATCGCGCGCTGCGTTACCACACGTGGATAAACGGGATTAAACCACTGTATAGCAATATAAATATAGCTTATTTTAACTGCATAGAGACATTGGTAGCCAGTTTACACATACTGTTTAGCAAGTATTGGTTATTACATAGAAAAAGTGTATACCCAATGTAACATAAAAATCAATGGAATCAATCTGAAACCAGTCACTGTGTTTAAGTTTTCGTGTATTCTAATAACCTTTGATGGAAGATGTATTAAGGATGTTAAATGTAGAATAGTCCAAGCACAGGCGGTATTTCACATAATGAAGAATATTCTCGGCAATTTATGTTTGTCAATCGTGAGAAAAATTTTTCTGAAGAACTTTATTGAGCCAATCCTGATGTAAAAACGCATCATGGACAGTTAACAGACACATGAGGAATTTTGTGGAAGCTGCAAAGATATGGTTTTATAGAAGAATGATGAAGATTTCTTCAAAGAAGTTAACTCACAAAGAGAACTGGCTACTGGAAATTAAATACAAAAAGATAAGTCTATATTCTTTGGGCATGTCATGAGAAGATGAAAGCTGGAGTATTTCTTCCCAACTGGAAGGTTGGAAGAGAAGAGAGACAGGAGGAGACCAAGAGAGCAGATGCCGGACAGTTTAACATCCAAGCATGGAGGAGTGTCAGTCTCAGAAATGAACCGCGGCACAAGAGACAGAAGGCAAACGCCACACAGTATGGACAATAAGAAGAAGAAAAGTTTATCCACTGTAGATAAACATTGTAAACAAATATGCACATACTGTTTATCAACTGCAGAGAAATACACATACTGTTTATCGAGTGAAGATAAACACTTTAACCAGTTTACATATATTGTTTATCAGCTGCGGAGAAAACAGTGTAAACCATCTAAAACAGCATTTATGAAATGCTGATAAATAATGAATACACTGTAAACCAATTTACATATTGCGTTTGTTATTATAAAGTAGTTTCAACATACTATTTGTCAATCCACCATCCCTTTTTCCCTCCATTAAAAAACATTTAAAGACAACAATATTACATTGGAAACTAATTTACACATAGCATGTAACAACGTTGGTGGTCAAGTTAGTATAATAATTACGAGATCAAGCAGATAATAGCAACAGTGCGGTCAGACGAATGTTTATTGCAGGATATGGAGTTTATGTGTATTGTTTCATTGCAGGATGTAAAGTTTTTATGGGTTATTTCAATACAGGATGTTAATGAATGTTAGTTAGTCAGTTACTCAAGTGGTGGTTCCAACCTCACGGCAAAGGGTTGCCCCATCATGCTCCATTCCTGTGTCAGGGAATATCACATAAAATGCTCCTCACTGCCCCATGTGAAAAGTCTGTGTCTCAACAGCCTTCACGGGTATCTTAAATCATGAATGTTATTGTGAGCAGTTGTAGTATTATGGTTAGTTGTGCTTCACCACCAACAAATTCACAAGAATGGATTGGCACTTACAGAATTAGGAGTAAGAAGTCTTTCCTCTACTTCTATGAGTGCCAATCAGTGCTCGTGAATTGGCTTATTTGCTATCGCAGTGGCCTCAGTGGTTCTGGAACAGTTGGTAGTTCTCTGGGAAACGTTGACTGACCACCAATGGAAATGACGCATCGATTAGTTCTCAATAATGGCAGGACTAATCCACCCCCCCCTCCCAACCCCTAACTAGAACTGCTCACGGTAGTACTGCTTTGTATTGTGGTTGGGGCTCTTGTCTGCCAAGTCAATGGCCTGCCAAGTCAATATCCTCAGCAGTTACAGAATGCTGTTTTCTGACCATTATTGCTCTAGGGTCCACCCAGCCTTATAAAAATGAATATTAGACAATTTTCATAATGTGATAGGAATTGTCCGGGAAGGATAGGTGGCGAGGGAACTGGTGACCCCATCTCACTTGTCATGGCCTAAAATAAGTAAAGGTCTAAAACTTCACACCACATGGCAGCATCTGTTATCATCATCATCAAGTGCCCCGCGAGCTGGCGTATGCCTTCTTGTCTCTCCACAGATCTCGGTCTTTGGTGTTCTGGATCAACTCTGCTGATGATATTCCTCCATGCCACCATCTCAATCCATCCAGCAGCATTTCTCTTGGTCTGCCTCTGCCTCTTGATATTTCCAGTCGTCACGATGTTCACCAATGCCTCTCTCTTCTCATCACATGACCAAAGAAAGCTGTCTGTCTCTTTCTTATTGTCGTATATAATGTTATATGTACGTTAGCATCTTTCAGGCAGTCGTTGTTAGTTACTCTAGCAATCAAAGGAATTCGCAACATTCGTCTCAGGAACCACATCTATGTTGCTTCCCAGCTGCCAACCTTCAGAATTTCCTGAGAAGGACATATGAATAGAAGTGAGTTGTTTGCTGCAGTTAATTACGCTATGGCCTTGTATATGTGATGGCCATCTCTTTGTAGCCCTACAGAGATCTTCATCACCATCATGTGGCCCTACAGGGATCGCCATCACCATCATGTGGCCCTACAGGGATCGCCATCCCCATCATGTGGCCCTACAGAGATCTGCATCATCATCATGTGGCCCTACAGAGATCTTCATCATCATCAGGTGGCCCTACAGAGATCATCATCATCATGTGGCCCTACAGAGATCGTCATCATCATCACGTGGCCCTACAGAGATCTTCATCATCATCATGTGGCCCTACAGAGATCTTCATCATCATGTGGCCCTACAGAGATCTTCATCATCATCAGGTGGCCCTACAGAGATCGTCATCACCATCATGTGGCCCTACAGAGACCAAGTTCTGTGCAGAATGTTGCTCTCATCCAAACCCAACAGAAAGATTCTCATTCCTATGCCAGAGGTCAGCATAGCCGAATGGATAAAAGCGCCATATCTTAAACTTCCGGTGTGCTGATGTTAATTATCGGGTTCAAACCTGTCTCCGGTTAGTTAAACTAAAATGTTGACTTCTTGTCCCTTACTTGGGGGCATAAATTACAAGTATCTCTGAAGTAGGAGTGAGTTCGCCTAATGGTGAGGGACACTGGTATTAGAGAAAGCTAATCCGCACTCAAACATCAATCCAGTGCATTAGAAGTTGTATTATATGTAAGGATAATGTTTGAGTTCAAACTGTTTAAAAAAAATCCATTGCCAGTTCACCTACCTTGTCATGACTATTACAATATTTACCATCAAATTACCCAGATGTTTTTTTTTAAATGTATTTGTTTTGTATTTGTTTTCAACAGCCACCAATGTGTCATGGACCAAAGATGATGCGTTCATTAATCTAACGTCTGGTCGATTTGGGTCAGTGAATACCAGTTCGCCAAGCTTAAGGATATTGTCAGCACTTCGAGGTGACAATGGGGATTATGTTTGTACAGCAGCTAATTCTAAAGGAGCAACTTCCTTCACACCTCCAACTACATTGGTAGTCAGATGTAAGTGTCAATCTCTCTGTCTGCAAAGAGACTAATCTCATTCAGCATTGCTTTCATCAATTCCAATGTGTTTCATTGTCCACTTTATTGTGTTTTTTTTTTTCGTCTTCTGCAATGATATTCCTCCTGTTCCTTTATAAAACAAATTTTCAAAAACGTCTGTTTCACCCTCACATTGGTTGCTTACTTATTAAATTAAGAATCGACAACACGACTCTCACTCAAGATATTCCGGCACATTTTCCGTCTTCCTCTTGAAAAGTCACGGAAGGGTCCCTGTGCTTCTTATTCCGGTACCAGTTTAGTTGAAAGTCCATGTGGCTGTCCCTCTATGCTTTAAGTATCGTCCACACTCTCTACTCACTCCCTTGGTTATGCACCGCTTGCTGGGGTATTGGTGCATGATAAGACAGACACAGTCAGGAAACTTTAGGATCATGTGTATAGTGCGGGAGAACAGAAAGATCATCACGGCTTGGACAGAATGGTTCGGCTAAAAATAACCAGAAGATCTTACCTGGATTCTGCACGTAGAAGAAAGGCCAGACGGACACGTAATAAAATTGATAATGGTAGAAATATTAAAGGGACTCTACGCCGACTATAGAAGATGAGGACAGAGAACATATAGGAATGTCCCTAATGCTTTGATGTCGGTTCTTGACTTAACTCAGCTCAGCTACTCATTCCCTTCTGAGCCAGTTATTCAAGGATGGATACTCTGTCTGGTCCGTTGCACTCTCCACCCGATCCTAGAGAGTTCCCATTGGTTATTCATTGTTCATGTTTCCGTACTATAGAGTATTAAAGAGTAAATGTAACACTTTGTCACTCTTGGTTCTAATTTATAATCTAGCCGTTTAGATGCCATGAAGATGTTTCATATTGTTGAATGCTACTTTGGTTATTTCTACCATATCCACAAGCATCACAAATACATTACAAACATACATACATCGAAACATCTATCATACAAGTCTCCACTAGTATTCGATTCTTTATCAGGCTTGAGTTAGGGGTAGAACGGAGCACTTATGGCAGTGGTTCTTAACTTTTTTGGCCCATGCTCCTCTTCACCCTATGTTCAGAATGTGATTCCCCCCCCCCTTTCATATTTCATCCCTATACACCCCCCCAACCCCCCAACCCCCCCCCCCCCCCCACCACCACCCCAGGCCTACACAGTATACGTAAAAATGGAAGCTAAATTTAATAACACATACTGGAAAGCGTTTTGACATCTACATAAAACGTGATTTTCAGGTCGACTTCCGTTATAAAACGAATTTCAGAAGAGCGAGAAGTACAGACCTGTAAAGTATGGAGGGAAACACAATATCAAGTAATCAGTTCTTGTATTAACGCGATCTTGAAATAATCTTATTTCTCCCCCCCCCCCCCCTCCCCCACTCACCCTTGCCAACCCTAAAATCACCCTCCCCTCCCCCCTGTGGGGAATTCCCCACCAGTTGAGAACCACTGACTTATGGGTTACACCAGTGTGATGTGATGTTGATCCGTCGACTAAACTAAACTAAACTAAACTAAACTATACTAATCTCGTTTCTTTACAAATAGACTCCCCTACTATTGGCTCTGGAAACGAAACTACTGTTGAAGGAAGTGCCGGAGGCAGCCTTACCATTCCATGCCCCGTTGATGCAGTGCCACCACCTACAGCCATTGTATGGAAGAGAATCATCAACGGGCAGGTTCAGACTATAAATATTACTGGCAACTCACGGTACAGCGTTGGTTCAGTGGACAATCAGGTAATCACGTCTTTGTGACCATTGATACTTTTCTGTGAAGTAACACAAGGCAAAGGAAAGACATCCCTCTAGGCATAGGGGTGGGGTTAGTTGACAATGAAGTACGTTATACAATGAAATACCTTAGACAATGTAATACCTTAGACGATGAAATACCTGTCCACTGAACCACCGGGATAGAAATATGTGGAGAAGCATAAATACTTACTTACTCATTCGGCAAGGCAATTCTTGATGATGATGATGATGATGATGATGATGATGATGATGATGATGATGATGATGATGATGATGATGGCTCTGGAAACGAAACTACTGTTGAAGGAAGTGCCGGAGGCAGCCTTACCATTCCATGCCCCGTTGATGCAGTGCCACCACCTACAGCCATTGTATGGAAGAGAATCATCAACGGGCAGGTTCAGACTATAAATATTACTGGCAACTCACGGTACAGCGGTGGTTCAGTGGACAATCAGGTAATCACGTCTTTGTGACCATTGATACTTTTCTGTGAAGTAACACAAGGCAAAGGAAAGACATCCCTCTAGGCATAGGGGTGGGGTTAGTTGACAATGAAGTACGTTATACAATGAAATACCTTAGACAATGTAATACCTTAGACGATGAAATACCTTATACGATGAAGTACCTTAGACGATGAAATACCTTAGATAATGAAATACCTTAGACGGTGAAATACCTTAGACGGTGACATACCTAAGACAATGAAATACCCTAGACAATGAGATAAATTAGGCGGTGAAATACCTTAGACAATGAAATACCCTAGACAATGAAATACTTAAAGTCTTAATAGTCGAGAGGATCGACTTCATTGCACTGAGTTGAATCCCATATGGCTCAGTCTATTTCCGCAGGGAGGCCTGCCGAAATCGCCGCACAAAGCACGAACTCCGTAGCTCCAGTGACGACCCCCAGGAGTCTCCGAGGAAAGTGCATTCGGTAAAACACCATAGACAATGAAATACCTTAGTGAAATACTTTAGACAATTAAATACCTTAGATAATGAAATGCCTTAGACGGTGAAATACCTTAGGCAATCAAATACATTAGACGGTGAAATACTTTAGACAATAAAGTACATCAGACAGTGAAATATCTTAGACAATGAAATACCTTAATCCATAGACAAAACCTAGGCCTCTTTCCAAGCAGATGTGCTGTCCTTAATCATCTTTTTCGTTCCCTCGCTTCGAACATGAGCGTAGTTGCCACTACCGGGGAGTGCACTGGTTTGATGTTTGCTTGTTGATTCGCTTGCTCTATTACCAGTCTCCCTCGCCAATCAGGCGAATCCACTCCGACTCTGAGGCACTTGTAATTTACGTCCTCATGCCAAGTATAAAAAATCAATATTTAGTCCAACTGACCTGTGTAGGAGTTCAACCTGCTACCTCGGCATCAGCACACCGGAAGTTTTAGAGTGTGTTTTCTTATCCATTCGGCCATGATGACCCCTTGTCCTAAAACAAGACCTGGTTACATCCTAATATGCTTCTCCCCAGATGTGAAGTTACAGTACCCACCTTGCACTCACCTTGTACCCACCTTGCACCGACCTTGCACCCACCTTGCACCCACCTTGCACTCACCTTGTACCCACCTTGCACCGACCTTGCACCCACCTTGCACCCACCTTGCACTCACCTTGTACCCACCTTGCACCCACCTTGCACCCACCTTGCCCGACCTTGTACCGACCTTCTCATCTTGGACAGAGGAAGGAGAGTGACGAAGAACTCTCAACATACTTCACAAACATCTCGACTGCTTCCAAAGACAGTACTTGATTTATGTTTTCATTTCTGAAATAAAGACTCTACTGATTTAATGCCAAACAAAAATGTAGGCTTGGACCAGACATGGTCCATAATCAAATGAACAAGTATTATAATGTACATGTCCATTCACTGAGCGGAAGATATCAGGAAATAAAACAAACAACACGATGAGACTAGTATGGCTGTATATCGTCCTTCTCTCCAAATGTGAAGTCACATGTATAGGCGATATATACTTCCCAGCATTCATGTTGGGAGATCATCATTTGTGGATGGTAACATTTATGTTTTCCTTGCATATTATTCCGGATATAGGGTTTATACTGTGAAAAACACACTGGTTTATTGGAAAAAGCAAGATGCTTTAAACAAATCGATAAAGAAGCAGATTATTACCAACAATCAGAGGTGGTGTGCGACATTGATGTATGATGCCTCCGTTTATTTTATTTTTTGGACTATATAGTGAACACATTATGAGAAATTTGAAAAGTATGAAAGGAAATATGGTGTTGGGGATAGAAATATGTGGAGAAGCATAAATACTTACTTACTCATTCGGCAAGGCAATTCTTGATGATGATGATGATGATGATGATGATGATGATGATGATGATGATGATGATGATGATGATGATGATGATGATGACGACGATGACGACGATGATGATGATGATGATGATGATGATGAAAGGAATCACCATAGAAGGACATGACATCAATAAATTAAGATATGAAGATTATACAGTATTGATTGCACACAATGAACAGGATCTGCAGTATTTGATGGATGCTGTTGTTGTACATAGAGAGCAGCTAGAGTTAGAATTAAACTGTAAGAAAACACAGATTAAGGCCATCTCCAAAAGGAAAGAAATACCAGAATGTAACATCCAGATAAATGAGATAGTTCTTAAACAGATGAATTGGTACATATATCACTGTACATTCATGACATTTAAATACAGGGTCGTGCCTTGTAAATAAAAGATGCCTTGTAAAGATTAAAACAAGAATTGCCTTGACAAAGGTAGCATTTTGCAAGAAGGAAAACATACTCATTAATAAACGGCCGTCAATTGCAATGATAAAAACAGTAGTAATGTGTTATGAACAATAAGCAGACAAGCTGAGAAACAACTAATGGCAATCGAAATGTGATTTATGTAGAAAATGGGAACACAATGGGTGGACTGAAAAACAACTGAGACATTTCTTCAAGAAACACATGAAAACCGTGCATTGATTAGATAAATTGTATTCAGAGTTTCAAAATCTTGTGCGAATTTTATGACGAAAATACATGTAAAAACTGGCAAATGGGTCCTTTTCAGGACATAGCACTCAATTTCAGTATGTTTTGGCTGTTGGTGATCTCTTGGCAAGGTTACGTTCAGTAGTTTTCCATTGCTTTCTGAACGATTGGAACTCATACCATTTTATTTTTTAAAAAAACAACGAAAGTTGATCTGCTATCAAATCGCCCGCATCTGTGTTTCTAACGCGGTATGCTGGATTACGAACTGCGCTGTAAAACCTTCGCCACGGAGCCGGCCAAGGAGAAGACAAGAGAAAAATACCCGGATGGCTTGGCCATATGGCATAATCACATTAAGAGCATACCAAGACGTCCAAGACGTAATCATGTGAGATGGCCAACCATTACCTCCCACACTTTATTGGCAAGACTCATGAAGATTTGTGATAGTTGATAAATCAAATTAAGAACATACAGACCTGATCCTAGACGTAATCATGTGAGATGGCCAACCATTACCTCCCACACTTTTTTGGCAAGACTCCTGAAGATGGTGATAGTTGATAAATCAAATTAAGAACATACAGACCTGATCCAAGACGTAATCATGTGAGATGGCCAACCATTACCTCCCACACTTTATTGGCAAGACTCATTCAAGATGGTGATAGCTGTTAAATCAAATTAAAAACTCACAGACCTGATCCAAGACGTAATCATGTGACATGGCCAACCATTACCTCCCACACTTTATTGGCAAGACTCATTCAAGATGGTGATAGTTGTTAAATCAAATTAAAAACTCACAGACCTGATCCAAGACGTAATCATGTGAGGTGGCAAACCATTACCTCCCATACTTTTGGCAAGACTCATGATGATGATAATAGTTTAAACTAGTCCCTTTATGATGATACCTTGCAAAATGTGGATATAAATCTTCTCCAAACTTAAACAGTTTGTGAAAACTCAAAGATAAACATCTTGCACAAAGCACGGGGAATTTATTTTATGTCCCTTAGGAGTTGAACAAAATCTTTGAAAAAAGTATCACTGGCAGTTTATTTACTGTGTTGGGTTGAATTTAGTGAAGAAATGACATCATACACTCAGGACATTCCCATACATGTTCCATCCTCATCTTCAACAACCAACGAAGAGTCCTAATAATAATCGTACCAGTTGCAAATGACATCAATAACATCCAAAATGAAGAGCAATATAGAACTGAATGTAAAGAAGCTACAAAAATAGTTCAGCAGCAGAAACGAGAATATATGAGCAATATAATCAAAGATATGGAAACTAATAACCAGAAAAACCTATCCAGAAAATTTTTTAAATAACTGAAGTCAATTAAAAGAGGGCACCAACACAACACATATGGTTTAAAAGACAAAAATGGGAATATGACAAATTGATTTATTTGTTGTTTCGAGATTTGAGATTTTTAAATATTGAGCACAACCCACTACTGGCAACGCTGATGGCATTCTGGTATGAACCTTAGGCCTATCCACGTCAATGTGGAAGCAGAGCTCAAACGAGAGCGAAACTCAAGTCTAGTGCTTCCACATTGACGTGGATAGGCCTAAGGTTCATACCAGAATGCTATCAGCGTTGCCAGTAGTGGGTTGTGCTCAATATGATAAATACCAATGAGGAAATGTGTAACACATGGAAAGAATACTTTGTTGAATTACTAAATTGTGAAGCTCCAAGTAACACTTTCCCACAGGAAGCGGTTCTAACGTGTGAACCACAAATTGAAGAACCTGCTTTTGAAGAAATCCTATATGTAATAACACGACTTAAAAACAATAAGCCAACTGGTGCTGATGGAATTGCTGCTGAATTTATAAAGGCAGGCGGCCATGCATTACATCTAGCTGAGTTGAGTTGAGTCAAGAACCGGCATCAGTGCACTCAGGACATTCCCATACGTGCTCCGTCCCCTCGTTCAACAGCCAGCGAAGAGTCATACTACTAATCGTACTCACCGCTATCTGATTAAAAGTTCTCCTGGTCTTTCCCTCTCAGTTTTGAGATTCTTCCAGAACCCTAGCCGATCCCCCGCAATCTCATTCTTTCCACATATTGGGTTCTCAATCTGTTCCTCCGCCTTTTCCACCTGTTCCACAAGCGCACGACCACCTCCCACTTGTCCATAGGCAAAATTCCACCAAGAGGTGCATTCCCTGCTAGCCTATCAGCCTGTTCATTCCCTCGTACACCCGCATGGCCAGGGCAAAATATCCATACAATTCTCACGATCTGTGACCTCTGAAGCGACGAGAGCCATTCCACACGAAACATTCCTTTCTCCACCTTGCTAAGCATATTCTTTGAATCCGTAATGAACACAACGTGTGATGCAGTAGTCTCCTCTAGCCATCGGAATGCCGCTGTTACTGCCTCCACCTCCATTCTCATGCTGGAGGTCGTAGTCTCATATGCCAGACTCTCCTTTTTCAAGACTCGCCCATTAGCCTTTGCAATAAAGCCCCAGCCACTACGTCTGTTTCTCACCACTGACCCATCAGTGTAGATGACTATGTCACCTTGATGTGTGTTGCTCTGGATCAGCTGTTGCACTTCAAACTCAGTGCAGCCCGCTGCCCATTCTCTGCAATCACGACCCAGTGTTATTATTACATTGTGCCAGTCCGTCATGTCTTCCGGAACTTCAACCCACTCTCTTTCACGATTGATGGTCTCTAGATCACACACCTGACTTATAGAAAGTTCTGTCCTGTGCCATCCAGGACCTGCCTCGTCTTAGTCTATGACCCTTACCATATCCATTGCTGCATGCAGCGGGTGATCCCTGTCTGCGGCAACTCTCAGGTACCATTTGGCCTGAAGGACCCTATGCCTATCCGTCATTGTAGGTAGCGCCAGGATATGCCTCATGCATATAATTGGTGTGTCCTTTGTACACCCCAGGATTAACCGCATGGCAGCATTCTGTATGCGCTCCAACCTTTCAAGCTGGCTCTTTGATACTGTCAGCAGCCCCAAACCATACTCAATGACAGAAATTATTAACTGCTGAAAGAGCCTGTACAGCATCCTCTGATCTGCGGTTGCTGCCATAGCTCTCAATGCATTAAGTCCCCTACCAGCCTTCACCACCAAAGCCTCCACATGATCCTTAAAAGACAAACACCTGTCAAAGGTGATACCCAAGTACTTCAACTTACTCTCTCGACTAAGAGGACATCCATTCAACATAATACCTGGGACGTCTGCCTTGACGATCCGGTTATCCAAGGAGTACCACACAACCGATGCCTTGTCTGGGTTTATAATGGCCCCTGCGTCCCTGCACCACTCCGCCACCTGTAAGTCTTTCGCCAGACCGGCCCTGTCTCTGCCCTGTCTGCACACCAGCACATCATCTGCAAATGTAAAGATTCTATCCATACCTGGTGTCTCAATAGCTGCGATTTTGCTGGTGTAGACATTAAAGAGTACTGGGGACAAGGCAGATCCCTGCGGCAACCCAGGTGTAATAGTACAGGGGTCAGAAATCCAGGAACCCATGCGCAGTGCAACCTTACGCTCATAAAGGACTGCTGCAACCCATCTAACAAGGCAAGGGTAACTCCATGTCCAACAGTGTGTATATTAACCGATCATACCTAACCCTGTTATACGCATCCTCCAGGGCAAGAGCTACTGCCACTGTCTCCTGTTTATCCTGGACGCCCTCGTAGACATCAAATGCAAATGTTGCAGCATGGACCCAGGTGTCCTTTCCCGGGCGATAGCTCCTTGGGGAAGCAGATTCCGACTTTCCAAATGTTGCTGGAGCCTGCGTGCTACTATTTTTTCGAGGACTTTGCCATACGTGTTTTGCAGGGTTATGATTCGGTATCCATTTAGTCTGGAGTGATCCTTACCTGGCTTTGGGAAGGGGACCAGGTAGCTATGCAGCCAATCGTGGGGTATTTCCGCCGTGTATTTTGTCTCTCGTAGACATCAAATGCAAAAGTCGCAGCATTGGCCCAGGTGTCCTTCCCAGGCCGGTAACTCCCGAGTCCTTGGGGAAGCAGATTCCGACTTTCCAAATGTTGCTGGAGCCTGCGTGCTACTATTTTTTCGAGGACTTTGCCATACGTGTTTTGCAGGGTTATGATTCGGTATCCATTTAGTCTGGAGTGATCCTTACCTGGCTTTGGGAAGGGGACCAGGTACCTATGCAGCCAATCGTGGGGTATTTCCGCCGTATAGATGCTTAGGTTGAAACAAACAGCCATCTCCTCCAAGTCCCCATAATTTATGTTCCTCATATGGGAGTACCTCACCCCATCCGGACCTGGCTCTGTGTCTTTAGCCCGCTTCAGTACCCGTCTAATGTCCTCCACTTTAATCTCACAGTCCTCCTTCCTAGTGACCCGTGACAAGGCTTCTCTGACGTTATCTCTAATAGCCCTATTTTGCTGATCCGTCTGTTTTAAAAATCGCGAAAGAAAAGCCTCCCCTTTGTCCTTGTCAGTTGTCATAGGTCGGTTGTTATAATCATAAACGGTGCCAAGAGTACCAGGTATCATCTGTCTCTTCATCTGCAGGTGCAGTCTCCAGAATTTTCCCAATGTCACATCCCAACCGACTTCATTAATGAACTGTTCGCACTTAATCCTCTTTGCCTCAGCTGCCTGGAGTTTAAAATCCTGCACCTTTACTTTTTTTTATACCTTTCAGTCTCTTCCATTTCTGTGTCAACTAAATTGGTTGCTCTCCGCACCCTCTGCCAATTCCTTATGGTCGCCCTCGGTTCCCTCCATGAATTCTCGACCTCTGGTGTCCACCATGGTGGTTAGGTAAAGATTCTTCTTGTTGGTTTAGATCTTCCCTGTGATCTAAGACGCCCCAAGAGCGAAGAGTGGTCGCGATCATAACTGAATGCCATGCGAGCTCTTATAGTCCTAATTGTGCTGGACTTAGGTGTCAGCACAGAACAGGGGAGGTGGTCACTTCCATGATCTCCAACGACGCTTCATTTTATATCTGATGGCCGTGACAGGGTCCCCCGGTCTCATTGCAAGCCTAAAGCTATACGAACTAATAATAAAAATCTGGAGGACAGAAGAATTACCCGATGACTGGAAAGAGTCATTATTGATACCTATCTTTAAGAAAGGCGACAAGTTCCAATGTGAAAATTACAGAAGAATATCACTACTGTCCATAAGCTATAAGATACTATCCGCGGTATTACTAAATAGACTAAAACCATATTCAGAAGACATATTAGGTGACTACCAGGCGGGTTTCAGACAAAACAGATCAACAATAGATCAGATATTTATCTTACGACAAATAGCCGAGAAAATTGGGAATATAAAAGAGATCTCCATAACATTTTTGTGGATTTTAAAAAGGCTTATGATAGTGTCCATAGGAATAGTCTATGGAATGCTATGCAGGAATTTGGAATACCAAGGAAGTTAATCAACATGACCAGACTATGCATGGAAGATACTTATAATATAGTAACATATAAAGGCAGGAAATCAGACCCTTTCCAAATAACATCTGGCTTGAAACAGGGTGATGCACTATCGCCGCTACTCTTCAATCTGGCTCTAGAGAAAGTTGTAAGGAAGGTAAAGGAGGAATGTGATATTGGAGGAACATCCAAGCTGCTTGGTTATGCAGATGATATAGATATTATAGGGGAAAATGAACAAAAGACATTGGAAATATTGACTCACTTAAAGGAAAAAGCTCAACAAATGGGGCTGGTTATCAACCAAGATAAGACAGAATATATGGTAATTTCAAGAGAAGGAACGGCTAAAAACTCTGGCCACATACAAATAGATAATATGACCATTAAAAGAACGGAAATATACAAATACCTGGGTACAATCTTCAACTGCTCCAACATAATAAGGGAAGAAATACAAGCTAGAATCAACTCTGGAAATAAGATATACTATGCACTACAACATCTGCTAAAATCAAATGTGCTATCTCGTAACACCAAGATCACAATATACAAAACACTGATCAGACCAGTTGTGCTGTATGGCTCTGAAACCTGGAGTACAACTAAAGGAGACGAAGCCTTGTTACAAACCTTTGAGAACAAAGTCTTAAGACGCATCTTTGGGCCCATTAGGGATACACAAAGTGGAGAGTGGAAAAGAAGAAGCAACAAAGACATTTATGATCTGTTTAAGTCCCCGCTAATCACTGGTATCATGAAGGCTAATAGACTACAATGGCTGGGGCATATAGAAAGAATGGAAGATAATAGGGAAACAAAACTCGCTTACACTCAGGAAATAAATGACCGTAGACCCCGAGGTAGACCAAGAAGACGGTGGAGAGATAATATACATACAGACCTACAAGCACTTGGAATCAGCGACTGGCAAGAGAAGGTCAACCAGAGAGACGAATGAAGACGGCTTGTATCTGCAGCAAAGAACCTCAATGGCTCGGAATGCTGAAGAAGAAGAAGAAGAAGAAGAAGAAGAAGAAGAAGAAGAAGAAGAAGAAGAAGAAGAAGAAGAAGAAGAAGAAGAAGAAGAAGAAGAAGAAGAAGAAGAAGAAGAAGAAGAAGAAGAAGAAGAAGAAGAAGAAGAAGAAGAAGAAGAAGAAGAAGAAGAAGAAAAAAGAAGAAGAAGAAGAAGAAGAAGAAGAAGAAGTTGCAATACGATTATACATCCGTCTGGCTATTCCTCGGAGTACTGAATCTCAACTGATCCTCTGGACACTCTTTGCAGCACCATTTACTCCCAGCAATGATGGCGTATCTAATCTTCTACAATAAAAGGGGCCTGCCACATCTGCGTTATCGTGCACCAATACCCCACCCAGCAGTGCAGAGCCAGCCAATTTTTCTGCCTGTTCGTTTCCCAACAAACCAGCATATCCTGGGAGAAAAGATTCAACCAGGGCCGTGCCGTGCTATGATACAAAGAGGCGCCCGCATCACGTGGCACCGTAAGGGGGCGACATAAGCAGTGAAGGAGGGGCGGCATCTCGAACACTTGCATCATTAAGGGGGTGGCATTTCGCAGACTTGCATCATTAAGGGGCGTCATTTCGAACACTTGCATTATACTTAGATAATCTACCGCACGGCCCTGGATTCAACCGATACAACCTACCTTTGATTTTTTTAATTACAGCATGTCAATCTGTATTTCCTGTCTTTAGCAGTACAACCTGACAATCAACCCTGTTCAAAGTGATGACGCTGGAATTTACTTCTGTGAAGCTGTGAATGGCCTTGGCACTGGGACAGGATCAAATCAAACTGTAGTGGTCGACTGTAAGCTATTTGTTTTGTTTATATATATTCCTCATTTCTAAAATACTTATTTTTCAGTGATTCTGTAGATTTAGATTTCATACTTTTATATATACATAGCAACCTATTTTAGTCGCCTTTTCTGCCTTTTTAATGTATTATTTTATTTTCAAATTAGCATTTGTATGTAGTTGAATTTGTCCTCAGATATTTACTTCATTCTTTTTACCTTCAATCCTCTTTCGTTAGTGCTGCGAAACAACGGATTTTGTTTTCTCAATTTCATTGATAACCAGCCCTGCAGCTTGAGGGATAGCAAAACTGTGTTACACAATTTCACGCCACACCGAGTCAAGGGTTAGGAATAAGCATTGGACAATTTACAAGCAGGCCACTGTGTGTTCATTTCAATGGTATGAAGCGTCGGCAGTTCAGAAAGCAATGGAAACGCATCATCATCAAGTGCCCTGTCAGCTGCATAGGCATTCAGCCTCTCCACAGATCATGGTCTTTGGTTGTTAGGGATCAACTCTGCTGATAATCCTTCACGCCACCGTCTCAGTCCATCCAGCATTATCACTTCTCGTCTACAATTCTCTCCCTTGATCTTTCCAGTTGGCAAACTGCTGAATTAAAATTAACCCAGTAAATCACAAACTCAAATAAATATCCTGTAAAGGACATCAGCAAATTTTATTTCATTGATTGTTTCACATTGCTTCACTGTAATTGTTTGCTTACGTTCTTTCATCATACGATTATATATTTTGGAGGATGTATGTCTGGCTGTATGTCAAATGCTTAACTTGTCACCTCATTCCCATTCAATTACTTAACTCTGTTGAATTAACTTCGGGTAGAAAATAACAACTGGCAAGACTGAAGAAACATGAACAAGGGGAAGGCAGAGAAGTAAATATATGGATGGCTTGGTCCCATGGCATGGTCGAGACAAGAACACAGAGCTGATCCACGACTCTGGTGATCGTGTGAGATGGTGAAACATGACCACCACACTTATCGGCACGGCACAAGATGATGATGAGCAAATCTGAACCATGAAATTTTAAACAATTGTTAAATGTATGTGAGTGTGTATGTGGGTGTGTAAAAAAAGGTCAAGGTAAAGAGTCCCATTTCATGCCTTGAGGCGTATTGACATATGGTACTGGTTCTATATTTTCATAGACTATAATAATCTTGTTTCTCTGTGCCAACCCATATCATGTGTATTGTTGATGGACTGATCTTATACAACTCCAATAACACAATGCATTTGGGTATTTAATCCTACAATACGTGGTATAACAATCAACCCTACTAACCCTATTGCGTATGGAACAGTATGAGTGAAGTCTCGTATTTTCAGACCTTCTGATTCCGCAAATCCCTTGTGGAATATCACAGGTACTATACCAACACCCCCGTTTCTTTCCCTCTCTCACTCTCCCCCCCTCTCTCTCTCTCTCTCTCTCTCTCTCTCTCTCTCTCTCTCTCTCTCTCTCTCTCTCTTTCCTTTCTTATATATACCATATAGATATGTACGTATACGATTGTATGAATGTTTGTTGATATGTGTATTTGTATGTATGCGCGCTTACACATATCAGTCCACCCAAACTTTAGGATTCTGTTGGTACACACATAAAGGAGCACAGAAAATTAGCCGGGTTGTTATTACCATCATACTTAGGTCCACACATCATTGCTCTTTAATATCCGTCCACTATGGCCAACCTTTCACTGGCACCCATTCATGCATTGTACGGACGGCCACCAGAGCACTCCTTAGTTTCCACTATCAGACCGCCATCACATCTGCATTACTTCCAATTTCCCGCCTTAGTTACCACCCCCTACCCCCATGACCACGGCACCCACGGCTGTCTATATAAGAGTAGCAAGGTCCAGTTCATGTTAGTATCGCAGCCTAGGATTCTGGGATAAGTAGCAAATAATTATGTTTACAAATTTTCATTTTCTCTTCATTGTTTTCATTTTTGCCATCTTTTTGTTCTTCTCTTTCCATTTAGTTTAGTTTAGTCTAATCGATGGATCAACATCACGGCACACGGGTGTAACCCATAAGTGCTCCGTTCTCCTCCTAACTCAAACCTGAGTTCGGAGAAACTCAGCTCAGTTCACGAACTCCGTAGCACCGGCGAGGATCCTGAAATACTTTTGTTAGATTTTTAACTCGAAATTTTACCCGGGCAGCGCCATTAGGCTACTCTTTTTCGATTTCCAACTGCCAAGGGATTTTTTACATGCGCAACACTACACACGGGCGTCCGATCTCACTACCTAGAGACCAGGGGCAATTTTATTACTAGAAGTCCACGTGAAAAAATCACGGCTCTCACCGGGGCTTGAACCCGGGACCTCCAGCACTCGTGGCGGACACCATACCTCGAGACCACGCCGTTCTTATGCCTTAATGTAGTCACTGGAGGGTCTTCTCCGTGATTATATGTTTTGTTTTGTGTATTTATTTGTTTGCTGTTGAAAGTTAGTCTCCGCAACGTCCTTGTATTGTTCGTAATTCTGTTCTGTAAAGCTGCATTACTTTGTTTTATTTTATATCGTTTAACTCACAAAGAGAACTGATTACTTGCATGAGAAGACCATCCACATTCTTTGGGCATGTCATGAGAAGGGGAAAGCTGGGGAATGTCATTACAACGGGAAAGTTTTGAGGGGAGAAGAGACAAAGGGAGACACCTGCCTCTACTGGGAATTGAACCTCGACTACTGTCTTGACAAATGAGCACTAACCACCATGCTAGTGCAACTCGGTACTTCACTTATTAGTTTCATCATCATCCAGTGCCTTGCCTGCTGGCTTGGGCTATCATGCCTCTCCACAAATTACAATCTCCGACGTCAGATCAATTCGTGTGTTAACTCCCTTCCGTGTCATGTCACAAGACTGTCAAGAATCTTCTCACTCTGCCTTCCTCTATCTCTCTTTCCGCAAATCGTTCCGGTTGGCACAACATGTTTACACTAATCTAAATAACATAATTTTCATGATTGTTATATTAATGTTTAGTGTCAATTCGGTCAAAGAATATTTGGTTAAGTGAATATTGCAACTAAAAAATGTCCATACTGAACATTATGTTGGTAACTAGTAATAATAATAACCGGCTCCGTGGCTAAAGGCTTGCGAACGCGGTTCGTGAGCCGGATACCAGGCGTTCGAAGCTCAGCTGCGACCGATTTGTGCAGCAGACCGTGTCGCGTTGTGTTATAACGTGCTGGTATGGGAACCGGTCGTTCAGAAATCAATGGCAAACTACTGAACGTAACACTTGCCTAGTACATCAACAGCAGCTGAAAAATGTTGGTGTTGACTGCAACGTCCAGTAAGGGATACGCAACAATTATTTTTGTAAAAACTAGTAATAATTGTTAGTTTGAATATTTGCATCAACAGTATATACTTCTTTAGGGTAGGTGGCTGTAAGATGTATAATATAGAACTCTGTAAGTTTAAAACTATTAAAGATGTTCAAAACAATTTTTTCCCATGTAGTGAATTTTAATAACACAGACACAAACAATAGATTGCACGATTTATTGGCCTGGCATATTCGCTCCATCTCGTCGGGTCTCGCCTTATTGCGTTAATTTATGTTGTGTGATTTTTCCAGTATGTACCTGACGAGTTACAGCGAAATATGCCAGGCAGTAAATCGTGCAATATCAAATATGTAACAAAAATACTGAAGTAAATGTTTTATTACATAATAAAATACATTACAACAAACTTAAACAAAATTGTTTTCAATACTATTCTCATTTAAACAAGACCTTTAAATCCAATTAGATAAGATTACAATTTGTTTGCAAAGTTAGGATTGAATTTGGTGGTAATATCGTTCATTATATTGTAAAATTATTGTCTGGTTATGTTCTTGATATCTTTAAAATAATACTTTGCATTCATTATTATCACCAAGAGCATTTAGTAATTAATAAAACAATTGTATGTCACTATAAGTAAAGGCGCAAAAATGACTTTCATTCGTGTTTCCATAGATAAGCCAATAGTGAATATTCCTGCCTCGTTTGAAGCACAAGAGGGGTACAACTTTACCATACCATGCAAGATTATCATGTATCCAGCCGTGACCTCAGTTACCTGGTTCAAGGTAATCTAGCCATTATCATCTCCACCATTTACCTTGATGCAATGTCTACGTGATCATCTTGTTCTTTCTTCTTCTGTCATTCATCTTCTGTCTTTCATCTGCCAGTGGAGATAGGCCTTCAAATAACTCATGCCATCCCTAGTTGCCTCTTACGACCTGGTTGGTAGCTTATAGTATTACAATTCTTTGCTTTATTTATGAGCGCCAGCAACACAAGTACGGCTTGAGGCCAGTTCACAAGATCAGTTGACTACCTATATCAACACAGGGCACTCGTCATCTTTTGGTCACGTTATGAAATGGGAGGTTCTGGAGAAAGTAGTGACAACTGAGAATATCAAGAGCATTAGAGGCAGAAGTCAACAGAGGAAGAGAATACTGGATACATTGGGAAAGTGATATGGAAGACAATCAGAGGTTGAAACTATTAAGGATACATAAAACAGAAGTTTGTGGAAGTACATGATCAGCTATTGGCTATTTGAATCTTATAGAGCAGAACGACAATTAACAAAGTGATTAACCGAACATATACCAGTATATGTGGAAAGGAGAGTTAATCAGTCTTCAGGAAACCCTGTGCAGTCAACAAACAGGCTATAAAAGTCCAACCTTGGTCATTTTTCAATATTTACTAAACTGTGGCCACAAAGTGAACAAAGTACAGGCGATTCGTATTGTATTCAACGAAAAATAAATTACTGAAAAATATCAAGTTCATGACAAATAGTTGTCTAAAACCTGGGTTATGCAGGCAGTAGAACTTTGTTAATGACTCTGAGATGACTGTGGAACTAACAAATGCGCCACATTCGATAATAGTATCAGTGACTTTATATTTTTTGTGCAGTCAAAATGTGATGTAATTGTTCACTTCATGTGAAATAAACCTCTGCAGCATGCACCTGACGAGAGGCATTGAAATATGCCAGGCATTAAATTATGCAGCATGTTGTTTGAGGCTTCTGTTTTAAAAACAGCAAAGACCGAAACAACAGACCCATAGGTGCTGTAATCTGTTCCTCATTTTAAGTAATATAGGGAAATATGTAACCCGTGTGAGCCATGAGTGATAAAAACTCCGCCACTGAGCAAGGAAGACAGGAGGCTGCTGATCATCAGAAGTGGTCCCCTTTTCCCAGAATGAACAGGCGGACAGATTGGCTGGCTTGGCAAAACTTGGTGTAGTATTGATGCATGACAAGACAGACGTGGTTGCGGCCTTGTGGGAGCACGTGCACACCTCGGAGGAGCAAATGGATCACCATAGTCTGGTAACAATGAGGCAGCGAGGTGTGACCAGCGGATCTGGCCGACGCTCGACGCTCATAGGAAAGGCGAGACGGACATATAATCAGATTGCTACTGGAACTATTAGTGTTGGAACTCTTCGCTGGCTGCTGAGGATGGGGACGGGGAGCTTATGGGAAGGTCCCGAATGCTGTGATGTCGGTTCCTAAATCAATCAATCAGTCAATCAATCCTAGAATGTTTCAGCCCTGTACCTTCTTGACTCTCTCTGTCTGTGGGATAATCTATTCCTGATTTTCATTAATATTGGAAAATGCATAACCCAAATGTGCTATCATCTATTCCTAATTTTCATTAATATAGGGAAATATGAAAACCATGCTGTGCTGTAATATATTTCTGATATTCATTTATACATAGGGAAACATGAGCACATAACTCATGTATGCTATAACATATTCCTGATTTACATTAGTGTAGGGAAATATGAAAACCATGTGTGCTGTAATCCGTTCCTGATTTTCATTAATACAGGGAAACACGCAACTAAATATTGCTGCTAGCTCTGGCAAATACTCTGGCGTGACAGTTCAGAATGCTTCCATGACAGTACGCAGTGCAGTAAAGGCTGATGGTGGAACCTATAAGTGCCAAGGGAGCAATGGAACAGCGTCTGTTAGTGGCTCAACAGAAGTCACTATCACATGTATGGATCGCTTGTGATTTATGTTGTTATTAAGTGTAATTGTGGATGAATGCATATGTGAATTAATAATTATGTAATTAGATATATAGGAAAATAAATCAAGGATAGGGTCACTTTGAGGTGTGGTGTCAGCATATCATCATCATCATCATCATCATCATCATCATCATCATCATCATCATCATCATCATCATTATCATCATCATCATCATCACCCCCACCATAATCTTCACCATCATCATCACCATCATCTTCACCATCATCTTCAGCATCATCATCACCATCATCTTCACCATCATCTTCACCACCACCACCATCATCATCATCATCACCACCACCACCACCATAATCTTCACCATCTTTATCACCATCATCATCGCCATCATCTTCAACATCATCATCATCATCACCATCATCATCATCAGCATCATCACCACCTCCACCACCGCAACCATCATCATCATCACCATCATCATCATCATCATCATCACCTCCACCACCACCATCATCATCATCATCATCATCATCATCACCCCCACCATAATCTTCACCATCATCATCACCATCATGTTCACCATCATCTTCAACATCATCATCACCATCATCTTCACCATCATCTTCACCACCACCACCATCATCATCATCATCATCACCACCACCACCACCATAATCTTCACCATCTTTATCACCATCATCATCACTGTCAACAACTTAACTTTGACAGGCATACAAGGATTCCTCTTTTGTACCACACGAAATGAGAACTCGTACGTCGTACAAAAGGATACAATTATAATACAGTTTTATTCTGAGCTCGTTGTACAGTAGCTCTGCGAGCGGATAACCACATAGGTAATAATAATAATAATAATAATAAGTCTTTATTTTCAAAGGGTTAAGAATTGGGCACGCAGGCCCGTCTGACATTCTGCCCTTCTTCTCTATTTCCTCTCATACATTCTTTCATTCAACATCACTTATGAAGCAACTTTTGACAACAAAAGAACATTAAAACGCATGAAAAATAATCAATAACAAATGACTCACTGAGGCAGTGTTTAACATGGGCATTATAAATACCTAAGGAGGGTGTAACGTGCCATACATAAGGGAATGTTTTTTGGCTAGTTGTCGTTTCAGATAAGATACCATTATTGTCTTTTTTGTGTTATTTGTTATGGGGGCATGTAGTCTGTACTAGGGTAGTGTTCAAACAGGTTGCGAATGTATGTATCATGATTGGTGGTGTCTTTGATTTCTTGTGGAAGATTGTTCCACAACTGAGCGGCAGAGTATGCTAAGCTTATTTTATATAAGTCTATCTATCCTAGGTTTAGGGACATGAAGTATATTTAGTCGTTCGCTATGTCTAGCGTTATATTTAAACAATGGCCAAAGGTAGCTTGGAGCATTTTGAAATAGGATTTTGTGAATTAGTTTGGTCTTATTAAAAAGCAGGCGCTTGTGGAGTGGCAGTAACCGGAGACGTTTATATAGGTTAGCATTGTCGGTAAGCTTTTCACCATTAATTAAACGCACTGCCCTTTTCTGGAGTGAATATAGGCGTTTTGTTATTGATTTGGAGCATCCATCCCAGACTGTGGAGCAGTAATCAATATGTGTTTGTATATGAGAAGTATAGAATATCTTTCTTGTGTTTTCGTCAAGGAAATTTTTAATTTTGGCAAGTTGGTACACATCATGGTATATCGTGATGATGTTATGTGAAAGGTGATATCGATGGTAATATCTATCGAAGCTAAGTCTAAGTCACAACTATTGCTATTGTCCTTTGTAAGCAACAAAGTATTCACAGCGAATACATCAGTCTGTCTCCTACGCTGTCGAGTCGCGGTCTGGCGATCTTCGTGGCGTGTCCAGCCACGAGCAGTTGACTCTTCGTGCATCAGCTAGTTTGCGTGCTCGGAGTTCCAGCACGCAGTTAGTAACTGGTCAACTTGTTAGTATTATTAGTGTTTCCTTGACACTTCTCGTGATGCGGGTTTCCCAACTCTATTCTGGGCCACTCCAGCTCACGTCTTACAGTGTCCCCTTTTTGGACACGAGTGTGTCCAGTCGGAGAACTATTTATAGTTCTCACTCGTGCTTCTGTCCCTTCTGTCCCTATTACCTAGATAGCTATGTTCTCCTGATCCTGTCTAGGTCTATTTCCATAGTTCTACTTCTATCTTATCTATTAGGTTCCTTGCAGCTCTTTGCCAATCACCATCATCTTCAACATCATCATCATCATCACCATCATCATCATCATCATCATCATCACCACCTCCACCATCACAACCATCATCATCATCACCATCATCATCATCATCATCATCACTACCACCACCACCATCATCATCATCATCATCATCTTCTTCTTCTTCTTCTTCTTCTTGGTTTCAAAGAATCAGCACCACAGTATGCCATACAAATCCATAGACGCTTTGTCTTCCTCAATAAATGTAGATACAGATACAGCAGGAGAAAGACACCCGGAGTCATGACCCAGGAAAGTGTGTCAGGAATTTAAAGGGCCAAAACATTACAGGAAGGGGGATTTCTTCTTCTGACTGTCAAAGATGAGGACGGAGCACGTATGGGAATGTCCTGAGTGCTGATGTCGGTTCTTCACTCACCTTTACTCATGAAACTCATTTATTAAGTACCTAATTTCATATGTTCTGATTCTTTAATGAAAGTCAAAGTTTGACATTCGAAGAAAACAATTGGTATGAAAAATGTTACAGCCTGTTTATCCCCGGTAATATTCTTGTGGGCAGGCGTGCTAGTGAAATTGATGGCGAACTGTGGCGGTAATGTCATGAGCATTGTCGGATGTAGGTTCGATACCTGGACTCTTCACTTGCCAAAGGGAGGGAAAGACTAACCACCTATTCCTCCTTGCTCTCTGGCCTACTAAATGGGCTGGTGCTATCACATCACAGATTCATAGCAGGAAACTACTTCAGGACCAAATAATATTCTTGCATGTTGTAGCAATCATCTATTGTTTGTCCATCAAGAATGATGATGACCATTCATTTCATCCAGTGGGGTTGAAAGTATGGAGCCGTGAGTTCTAAGATGGCTGGTGAGGTCTATTTTGGCTCGAAATGTTCTTTGAAAATGTGAGCAAAAAATGCTTCACGTTCCGAAGGAGGATTTCCTGCAGTGGTTTTACTGTCCAGCCTTTTCTTCACAGCTCTTGCAGTCCTGTTTGCTTCACAAGTGAGTGCGCCCTTCTGTAATGATTTACACCACGAATTTCGGTCTTTGGCAGCAGTCTTACAAGCGTCATGATGAATTCCAAAAGCTTTTAGTGAGATCTTCAGTGTCTTTAAAGAGTTTCCTCTAAACGCCTTGGGAGCGTTTACCATAACGCAGCTCACTGTAAAGAATTCGTTTATGGAGTCTGTGATCTGGCATGCCAGTCAAGTGACCAGCCCAGTGAATCTGATTCATCATTAGTATAATGTGGATACTGGGCGTGGACGCTCTTTCTAGGACTTCAATAGCTGGAATCTTGTCTTGCCATTTACTCTTCAATAGCTTCCTAAGGCAGACTGTGTGGAAGTGGTTTAATTTCCTAGCGTGTAGGAGACAAATTTTGAGGGTACAAGCTTTATCATCTAAGCAATCATCTAACTGGCACCTGGCCGCCTTGACAGATGGTAGTTTATTACAGTATGCTTAAAAATGCATAATAACCACCGCCTATGGCGTTAAGACCCGGGATGGAGTTATACCTCTCCATAGCACAAAACCCGTGCTGAATTTCAGAGACCATGAGTTTCCCATGTTGCATGATCCCTCTCTCGGCCTGCCTAGTTTACTCCAGAAGAAAGGTAACACCAATACATTTGGAATAAGACAAGCTGCAGAAGCTGATGGATCAGCAAAGCAATGTCCTAACTGTCCTCATGTCGGAGCTTTGATCCTACACCAATTGCCACCAAAGGCTTAGGACTGTGTCTGTCCTGCCATGACATTTAGTCTTAGGTTGCATTTCCCTGCACCAGGATAAGGCTTGTACCCTCACAATTTTGCTCCTCCGCCCGAACCTGTTGACAGAATGTGGGGTGTCGGGTTTGATGAGCGCCGTCCACCATTCGCAGCTAACAGAAAGCAGCTAGTACCGGCTACCGTCATACGGTAGCTCTGTCATATCTGACTAAGACCTGAATCCAATTGTAGCAATGACTGCTATACACACTATATGAAGTTATATTCAGTTATATGGTCTTGTTTTTGTAAATCTGCAAACTTCCACAATCAAATAAAACCACATTTATTCTTGCAGATCCCCCTAAAGTTTCAGTACCAACTTCTGACATTACTAGAGTCCAGGGGCAAACAGCTACCATCCTCTGTACCATTGATGCCGTTCCACCGGCAACAAGCATTGAGTGGAAGAAACAAGACATTGGAGCCAGCAATGCCACTGCCACTGTTGTCACTATCGGAGGAAGGATAAGGTTTGGTTTTGCATAATATAGACATACAATGTCAAGGACCCTTTTACACACGTTGAAGCATATTGGGTACATGGTGCTCGCGCCATATTTTGTATAAACCAATCGGCACTCGATGGGTGAGGGTGGTCAATATGGCGCTGGTAGACTTAGGGCATCGGTGGCCAAAGGGTAAAGTTTGATTCACAATCCCGCATACCACATTTAAAATCACCTGCAGGCGATTTGGAAACAGGCTGTCTTGTGTTGATTTTTAACAATGGTATGAGCTTTGGTCGTTCAAAAAGCATTGGCAAACTACTGAACGTAAGCTTACCTAGCAAATTACAAAGAGCCAAAAATGTTGGGGTTGGTTGCGACGTCCTGTAATGGATATGCAGCTAACTTTTTAGACTCATGGAAATTAATTTTTACACATTATTTTCTACTACTACAGTTAGTTCAGATGGCTTTGTGGTGAAGTGGTTACGGGCGCAGTTCGTAATCCCGCATACCGCGTTCGAAACACAGCTGTGGGCAATTTGGAAGGCAGCAAACCGCCTTGTGTTGGTTTTTATAAAATGGTATAAGTGCCGGTTTATTAGAAAGCAATGGCAAACTACTGAACATAAATTTGCAAAGAAATCACGAACAGCCAAAAATTCTGGGGTTGACCACAAGGTCCTGTAAAGGCTATGCAACTAACTTTTAATTATCAATTAATTCATCTTCTTGATTGTTGTATATAATCTTAATTAGTGGAGATGAATACCTAGCATTTATGGAGTCAAAAAGGGGTGGTTTGTTACTATCGAGCTGATACTGAAGTCGAAATAAAACCATAAAATATGACTATAAAGCTAGAGGAATAGAAAGGGGAAAAAAAAAAACACAGACACAATGCCTTGAGTGTGAACACACAAGAAAGACAAGACAATCAACAACAATAAAATAAAATAAAGTACGGGTAAAACAAGGGATACATATCTAGCAGTGGTCCGGTCAGTACCCACACAGAAAGTCACATTCTTCATGGATAAAAATGAAAAACATGATTCTGTGAGCAATTTGTGCTTGTTGAAGATCCCATGATAGATAGAGATTACAAAGAGCAAGCTGTAAGCCTGCTGCGCTGACAAAATTGTTTTAGGAAAAGCCCTACCCATGGGCAGATCAGGACCAGAGAAAATATTGTCAAAATGAAGTAAACCTTACGCAAATGGTAACCTGGGCCGATAAGGTAAGCACGGTAACACTGCCGCCTGCCATGCATGTCATTAGAGACAACTAAGATGGTGGGTGTGAGAGTAGCTGTCTCATCCCGTAGAAAACGTTAGCTGTAAAACCCCAGAAATCATGCACAAGACTACAAACGAATGAAGAAACTGTATTTTCAAAGGGTCACAAATTGGGGCCGCAGGCCTGTCTTACAATCAGCCCTTCCAACCACTCAACTTTTCTACATCAATTATCCATTATGCATGCGAGAAAAAAAAACATTGTCAGTGTGAATGTAAACAATATGTATTGCCATGTTATGAGACAGGCAGGCGGCTAGACACACATACACACACACACACATGCATAAACACATAGATACATACCTGTATACATACTTTCATCATTTACATAGACTGTCACAGTTATGCACGCACCCAATATCACACAAATACACACTCCCTCGCATTCACATATACTCACTCACAGTCACAAGCCCACTAACTTTTTACTTATACATACATATATAGGCTCTCTCTCTCTCTCTCTCTCTCTCTCTCTCTCTCTCTCTCTCTCTCTCTCTCTCTCTCTCTCTCTCTTTCTCTCTCCATCCATCCATCTCTCACTCTCTCCATCCATCTCTCTCTCTTTCTCCATCCCTCCCTCCCCCCCCCCCCCTCTCTCTCACACGAACACCCATATATTCTCACTCATACATACAACACGGCACACACATACACCCCTTCCCATACACACACAATCAACACATACACACTTTCACTCGTGCAATTACACAGTCTATTTGAGCACCCGTGCTCCATTGGGAGGTGAAAGGCAGCAACAAACGGAGAAGAAATGGATGCTGACACCATACCAAGCAAGCCCTCAGCTAGAGAGTTGTCTAATGTCGCGTGATACGCTCCCCTTGAAAAAAAAAAATTAGCCAAAGAGAAGTAAGAAGAAGAAGAAAGAGGATGTGGAAGCAAAGAAGAATACTATAATTGTGTAATGTACAGGGTGTTTGTAAAGTCTCACTACACTTTGTATGTAGAACAAATGTGGAAAAAAAATGAAGTACATGATGTCATTTTAAAAAATGTGCTCCACAATCCGTCGTGAAGCAATATGCAGCGAATGGCTGTCGTCTGCTGGAGTAATGTTTTGCACTGCAAACAGATTGGTGTTATCAACGGAAGAATTTTTTTTTTCACATTTGTTCTATATACAAAGTGTAGTGAGACTTTACACACACCATGTACTTGTATGTTACTACATGCTCTCTACTGAAACCTTCAGTATCCATCCATCATGTGCCATGCAGATTAGCGTGGGCGGTCATGTTCTGCCATCTCACTCGATCACCAGAGTCGTGGATCAGCTCCGTGTTTCTGTCTCGACCATGCCACGTGGCCAACCCATCCAGGTATTTACTTCTCGGTCTTCCCCTTGATCTCTTCCCGTCGATCTTGCCAGTTGTCACCAAGTTCTCCAAGTCATTTCTTCTCATAACATGCCCAAACAATTTTGACTGTATATTATCATTAAATTAGCGGGTGTGATGGTGTAATGGTCTATGATTTTATGCTGTCAATGACATGAACATGGTCGGACGAGGGGCGGACGAGGGTTCGATGTCAGCTCTCAACATTCACCTTGAAAGGGAAAAGTGGGCTACCTGTTTCTTCATGTGCTCAAGCCTACAAAATGTGCTGATCCCAACGCTTCACATGTCCACAGCAGTTTCTTGATAGAGGTCACGTTTCTTTTAATATCATTATTATTTAAGACTTAGCTATCTGGCGTAGGAGTTACGGATGCAATTCGTAATTCCGCATACCGCGTTAAAAACACAGACGTGGGCGAATTTTGACGGCAAACCACCTTGCGGTGGTTTTCGTTTAGAAAGCAATGACAAACCACTGAAGGTAAACGTGCCATGAAATCACAAACAGCCAAACAAGGTTAAAGTTGACTGCTACATTATGTAAATGATATGGAACTAACTTAACTTAGCTAAGAAGTGTTATCCCATTTGTGAATGTTATCTCCATATTCGAACAGTGGAGGAAACCTCACTACACCAACGCTCACAATCAGCAACCTTGAACCTTCAGACATGGCTACCTATTACTGCATAGCCTCAAACAGAATTGGTAATACCACAAGCAGGCCAGTCAGTCTGAGAGTTCAGTGTAAGTGTTTAGAAGCTTATTAGTTAATCTGTTAATTTGTCTTGGGGAAAGGGTTACGGGAGCAGTTCGTAATCCCACATACCCGCGTTCGAAACACAACTGCGGGCGATTTGGAAAAGACCGCCTTGCATTTGTTAGTTTACAAATTGGTATGGGTGCCGGTCTTTCAGAAATCAACGGCAAGCTACTGAACGTAAACTTGCCAAGAAATCACAAACAGCTAAAAATTTATGTGATTGACTGCAACGTCCTGTAAAGGATATGCAATTAACTTTAAATTAGTGTTAATAATCAAGTGGAAATTTAAATCAAGAATTGTAAAAATGAATCAAAACTGTTGAGAAAATATAATGTCTTACTTAACATGGTTTGACGCAGGTATGGGCAATCACAATAGAAGAGTTGCATATCTGTGGGATCTTTTATAACTAATCTGTTCTGAATTTTCCGTTTCTTTGAGTAATATACATTAATTTATTTTAAAATTTGGTATTTACATATTTTGCAAAAGTACTTTGATCGTTGTTAAGAGTGCAGCACATTGTTGCTGAATAAGTAAGACTTAATTTATGTAATTAAAAAGGATATTCATTAGACAGTAAACCACTTGATACAATGTAGTGTATTTGTATGGTATGGCGCTGGCATGGGCAGTCACAATGGAAGGGTTAATATAATGACGATCTGGAAAGGAATCTCTCTCTGTCATCTGGCGTCATGTAAATAAGGAACAAACTATGTTTTACCACAAATAAGCTAAGCTGCTGTTTTGCTGAAACAATTCTTTCTTAGTGTGATAACAAGAACGTGAAGAGAAACTTTTCTCTGAAAAATTGCTGAATTTACTTTTTTGTTTCATCGATTTTCATTACCTAGATCATTAAATAAACATTCTTTTCCTCTCTCCCCTCTCTCTCCCTCCCCCTCTCTCCCTTCTCTCGCGCTCTCTGATTAGTTCCATGTCCTATAAGGATGTCAAAAGCAACCCCAAAATGTATTGGCTGTTTGGGATTTTCAAGGCAATTTTATATTGTGTAGTATGCCATTGCTTTCTGGACGAACAAGGTGTATATCATTGTGAAAATCAACATCATAGCTTGTTTCATTGCAGTTTTAAAAAAAAAAAAACTCACCTGAAGAGATTCAAAAAATTCTATCTTGTGTATTTATTTAGTCATATTAACATTTACAACACAAATAAATATGCTTGGAACCCAATATATTACAAATTAGTGTGAAAATATTATTCATTGGCTCTATCTTCCTGAGACTATGCAAAAGGTACTGATATAACATGAACTAACATTAATAAGCAATGAGAAATATAGTTCTTGTAAAAAATAATTTTAAAAATAAAATAAAATGTTACTGTTATGTTTACAATCTGAGGTAAAAATAGAGAGCATCTGTTGGATTGCCCCCCCCCCCCCCCCCAGGATATGCTGGTGTGGTGGGAAATGAACAGATGGACAGATTGACTGCACGCTTCGGTGGAAAATTGGTGCATGATAAGGCAGATGCGGAGGCGGGAGGCACAGAGGTTTCGAGGTATGGTGTCCGCCTCGAGTGCTGGAAGTCAGGTGTTCAAGCCCCGGCCAAGGCCGGGATTTCTTCACGTGGACTTCTAGTAACAAACTTTCCTCTGGTCTCTGGGTAGTGAGATCGGACGCACGTGTGTATTGTTTGCGCGAGTAAAAAATCCCTTGGCAGTTAGAAATCGAAAAAGAGTAACGTAACGGCGATTCTGGGCCAAAATTCGAGTTAAAAATCTATCCAAAGTATTTCAGGATCTTCGCCGGTGATACGGAGTTCGTGCACTAAGCTGATATTCTCTGGACTCAGGCTTGAGTTAGGAGTAGAACGGAGCACTTATGGGTTACACCCGTGTGCCGTGATGTTGATCAGTCGACTAAACTAAACTAAACTAAACTAAACTATGGGGCATGAGGTCAGGGCCCTTTGGAATCATGTGTATAGTGCGGGAAGAACAGACAGATCATCACGACCTGGAGAGAATGCTGCTGCAGGGAGTGACCAGAGGATTTGACCGACATTCAGGACTCCAAGGAATGGTCAGATTGACACACACAATGAGACTGCTACTACCACCATTAGTATTGGAACACTTCGCTGCCTGTTGAAGATGAGGATGGGGCACGTATCTGAATGTCCATGTGCTGGGATGTTGGTGTTTGATTCAACTCATGAGTAGATTAGTTTCCCTCAGGGCATTGGGTTAGAGCAGTGGTTCTCAGCCGGTGGGGAATTCTCCCCCAGGGGGAGTTTTAGCTTTTCCAAGGGATGGGGGGGGGGGGGGGGGGAGAGAGAGATTAAGATTATTTAAAGATCACATTAATACAAGAACCGATTACTTGATATTGTTTTTCCCTCCATTTTTACGGTTCTGTACTTCTCGCCCTTCTGAAATTAGTTTTATAAAGTAAGTAGACCTGCAAATCACTTTTTTTGTAGACGTCTAGACTTGTTCTAGTATGTGTTATTAAATTTAGCTTCCATATTTACGTATACTGTGAAAAGGGGGTGGGGGATTTATAAAGGAAATACGAAAAAGTGGGGGGGGGGGATGACATTCGGAACATATGGTGAAGAGGTGCATGGGCCAAAAATAAAGTAAAGAACCACTGGGTTAGAGTCTGCTGAGTAAATAACCACTGGGTTAGAGTCTGCTGAGTAAAGAACCACTGGGTTAGAGTCTGCTGAGTAAAGAACCACTGGGTTAGAGTCTGCTGAGTAAAGAACCACTGGTTAGAGTCTGCTGAGTAAAGAACTACTGGGTTAGAGTCTGCTGAGTAAAGAACCACTGGGTTAGAGTCTGCTGAGTAAAGAACCACTGGGTTAGAGTCTGCTGAGTAAAGAACCACTGGGTTAGAGTCTGCTGAGTAAAGAACCACTGGGTTAGAGTCTGCTGAGTAAAGAACCACTGGGTTAGAGTCTGCTGAGTAAAGAACCACTGGGTTGGAGTCTGCTGAGTAAAGAACCACTGGGTTGGAGTCTGCTGAGAATGAAATACCTCTAACATGCAGGGGAACATCACCAACTCAGGCCTAGTCCCAGACTGCCCATATGTCCTGTCTTGAACCATGGCATGGTTACATCTTAATATGCCCCTCCACAAATATGAAGTACCAGTACTGATCTTGCCCACCCCGTTGATTTCTGAGCTTGTAAAGGGGGTGAGATATCAGTAATACAGTCCCCCAAGGAATGAGAATTTTAGTCTGGGGTCGGGAGAACAGAATCTACACGAACCGCACTCTGATAGAAGCAAGTCATTTTCAGGACTCGGGCAAATTAAACGCTAATTCACTTGACTTAAGAGTTCAAACTCACAGACTGCCAGAGGATTCACAACGAACCAGTTGGATGGTAAAGAATTCACCAACTGAAAGGGCAAATAAATGTTCAATTTGTTTGTACTGATATAATCCAGAACTGAATGATCTTTGTGCTTGTGAATTCACATTCTTTGATGTGAGTTTCTTAGCCAGACAGACATACATCATTGTAGTTTATCATTGTGTCAGCACTACTGTGTTTGTTGTTTGCAATGTCAGAATTTGCGAAGTATACAAATGTGAAGACTTCCGTAGTCCTGAAACAGACAAGCATATACATTTAAAACAGGCAATAGAATTCGCAAGAAAACATTATACAACAATTTGTTTATAAACAAATTAAGGAAACAAATCATCAATTATTATGACTTGTGTTTACATGTTCTCAAAGAGTTTTAAAAAACATGTCTGACACATCAGCAGGCGGCATTAACAAAACTGACTGGACCATATGGGATAAACTATTGCACAATGAAGTCTATCTTCTTACTTTGAAACGCTTTAGAGAACTTTAAAAAAAATAGGAAGAAGAAAATACTGAAAAACAAAACTTAAAAACAGCTTGCATTTTTATTTAAATAAATAAAATCAAGAAAAGAAATATTGAATACAAGAACTGCGGTTACCTTTTCTCAGACAAGCCCATTGTCCAGGTTTCTGCAGCTCCAGCTGTTCTAAATACTGGAGAATCATTCCAACTCTCCTGCACCGCTGATGCCAACCCGGCTGCAACAGACTTTAAATGGTACAAGGGTAATGTGTTGATATCCAGCACAGCAAACTTCACACAGACTCAAGCTACAGTTTCAGACTACACAGACTTCAGGTAAGAATTTATAATAAAATGTAGAAATCTGTTTATTTTGTTAAACTATTTTGGTGTGACGTTAATGGTTTAACTCATTCTATGCTGAGCAGCTATCTGAAAAATCTCTACAAAATAAAAGCTGCCCCCAGACATGCAGCCAGAAGTGGAGCTGATTGTCAACTGAGAATCCATAATGGAGGGGAAGTAAGGGACAAAGAGAGGAAAACACAGTATTGGGGGAGGGGTGAGAATTAATGATAACCAGACTCCAAACATTATCATTTTATACCCTTCCAAATGGAATCGGTACTTGTGTCTCCCCTCAGATCGTGATTCTTGGTGTTGTGGATCAATTATACTGTTAATATCCCTCCCCCAACCCCACGCGACCGTCTTAGGCCATCAAACATCATTTCTCTTGATCTGTCTTCTACTGGTGATCTTTGCAGTCGCCAGGATCTTCTCCAGTACCTCTCTTCTCCAGTCGGCACTCCACAAATGTGTGCTCTCACTGACGATGTGAGAGCTCGCATGTAAACACAAGAGACAAAAGTTGAAAAGACACTGTTGAGTGTTGAGTATAGGGAACACATAAAAGAAGAAGGGACATCAGTATCCCCCACTGGCTGCAGTATCGTTTGCATTATGACCTACTGTTTTTCACCCTTATCTGAGAAAACTGAATATCTGATATCACTACCCAAGAGATTTTTTTAAAGTTGCATATCCTTTACAGTCAGCACCAGCATTTTACTGCCGTTGTTGATGTCTTGGCAAGTCTTACGTTTGCCATTGCTTTCTGAATGACCGGCTCCCATACCAACACGTTAGAACCAGCGAGACACGGTCTACTGCGAAATCGGTCACCACTGTGTTTCGAACACTAGTAAGCGGCATTACGAATCGCGTCCTCAACGCCCTCGCCACGGAGTCCGAGACGAATGGGATAAAACCTATTGCACTAGACACTTATGGTTCTTGGAAAAATTCTCAACCTTATACTGGGAGTTGACTTCCTATCTCCGGGAAGGTTAACCCGGTCAAAATGCCCGCAGAAGTCGGATGTGTCGGCCTAACGGCGCAAGAACGCAGCTCTGCTGTAAACAGGCACAACTCAATCACGTCCGGAAAAAAAACTCCGGATGAACGCAAAAGAAGAAGAAGAATTCCTATCTTCTAAACCGAGGAGCGGCTGGCCACGTGGATAGAATGTCGGATTCTCTTTCGGGAGACTCGGTTTCTAATCCTCAGTAAAGTGTGGAGTGTTTTTTTTTTTTTTTTGGGGGGGGGGGGGGGGGTTTGTTTCTGTCGGGGGCAAAAAGAAAACCCTAACCTGTACAGAGTGCGGCGACTGCACTATCCAGGCGGCCTGAATTCCTCAGGCTCGTGACTCTCCCCCCCCCCCCCCCCCCCCCCCCCACCCCCCCCCCCCCCCCCCCCCCCCCCTCCCCCCCCCCCCCCCCCTCCCCCCCCCCCCCCCCCCCCCCCTCCCCCCCCCCCTCGCCACACACCGCAAGGTACTATATAGGCAGTAAATGACATTTTTTTTTTTACCTTCTAAGCCTGATATATGTTTGATTATGTATACCTTCAGGTTTATTTTTAATGGCTGCTACATTCACTGACATCGTTGTATGTTTGTTACAGATGTAGTGTCACAAATAGTGTTGGAGTCACCACAGCAACAATCAGGCCTAATATACAGTGTGAGTATAACAAAGGAGCATCATTAAGTTTTAATCTGAAGTGATTTCTGTGGAAAGTTGTTGATGGAGGGGAAGTAAGGGACAGATAGAGGAAGACACATTATAGGGGGAGGGATGAGAGTTAAGGCTGAAAAGGAGGGGGAGATAGAAAGGAAGGAGAAACTCAGACAGATGGATGCAGAGAGAAACAAAGAGAGATGGAAAGTGACGGGGTGAAGATAGAATATAGACTGAAAAAGACTAAGAGATAAACAGACAGATACAGATAGAAACCACACACACACGCACGCACACACACAGACAGAGACACACAGACAGACACACACTCACACACACACACACACGAGAGAGAGAGAGAAATCTTGAAATAAAGTCACAGAAAATCACAGTGAATCAGATACTTTTCTCTTCAGTCTGTTGGTATTTCTTCATTCTCCCAAACTGCTAAATAATGTATTTAGCACTCTAGTTGAAGTGATTATATTTTCTTTAATAGTTTCTTCTGGGATATCATGAAGACAAGCAGCCTTCCCATCTTTCAGTAATTTGATAACCTTTACAAATTTCTTCTTTAGATGGTTTCTCAGTTGACAATCAGCTCCACTTTTGGCTGCTTGTCTGGGGGATCTTTTAGGACTAGTCTATTCACAAACTCTTGTTCCTTTGAGTAATATACATAATTTTTGTAAAGTGTCACTACATTTTGTAGGTAGAACAAATTTACAAAATGAAGTACATGATGTCATAAAAAAATATGCTCCATAGTCCATCGTGAAGGAATATGCAACGAATGGCTGTGGTTTCCTGGAGTAATTCTTTGCCCTCCAAACAGAATGGTTTTGTTGACGGAAGAAATACTGTTGTTTTTTTGGTTGAACAAATGTTTCTATAAGGCAGTTGATATACACGGATGGTTGGTCAAAGATTTATAGCAAGCTTTAATGATAAACAACCTTCTCATCGCATTAAAAAAATGTTTTGCATATCCTTTACATCGCTGTCAACATCAGCATCTTTCAGCTGTATGTTGATTTCTTGGCAAGATTACGCTCAGTAGTTTGCCATTGTTTCTGAGCGGCCGGCTCAGTTATCCCGCAAGTCACCAGCGGGGGTCGAACCGCTCCCAGCTCTCGTCCGCTCCGAGACTCTGCGTGATAAACGGAATTACGGAGAAAGTGTTGTAACCCCTCAGCCAGAGAGACCGGCTCTCATCGCATTACTGTTAAAAATTTGTTAAGTAAGTTTCTTGCTATGAATAATGTGGAAGATGCTCCGCGATCTGGTAGGCCTGCTATATCTGAAGAAAAATGTCTAGATATCCAAGACAAAATCCCGAAACGTTCAAGTAAGTCCCTTAGGGAAAATGTCGCAACAAGTGAACATATCAGTGAGCACAGTGCATACAATTCTTAAACGATTAACTTTTCATCCATACAGGATTTATGTTGTGTCTGAACTAAAAGAGTGTGATAATCAATCCAGAGCCAACTACTCCACGTGGTATCATGAATTGTTAGCTAAAGAAGACGAGCCAATTCTTGATGCAACATTCTTCTCTGATGAGGCATAGTTTCATCTATCTGGATACGTTAATAGTCACAATAATCGTATGTGGAGCAGTTTTAACCCCAACGCATTTCATGAAGCGCATCTACACAGTGAGAAAATTAGGGTTGTTTGTGAAGTTAGTAGAAATCGTTTTATTGGACCAATTTTGTTCATCAACACAACAAATGCCGATCGGTACAGTACTGAAATTATGGAACCTTTTTAGAATAGCTGAATGAACGTGAAACTGAAGACGCGTGGTTCCAGCTAGATGGGGCGACTGCAAACACAGCTAGAGAATTACTGCATTTTTGTGGGAAGACATTTTCGCAAATCACATATCTCTTGGAATTTGGTCTGCTCGTTCTCCAGATATAACTTCGTTATATTATTATCTATGGGGTTTCTTTAAAGGAAATTTTGCAAACATAATGTACACACAATTGAGGACCTGAAAGAAGCAATCAGAATTACCATTCAAGAAATAACAACAAATTCGTTGAGGAAGGTGTTTGACAATATGAAGAGAGGTGTACAGTCATGTCTTGAAGTCCGTGGTGGACGTGCTGTAATGAATACTTCGTTGGTACTATCTAGCTTCTCCAAAACAGCGTTAGACCATAGCAGTGACTACTGTAACTAATTTAATGCATTTTTAGCACATTTTTTGATGACATCATGTACTTCATTATTTAAATTTGTTTTACATACAAAGTGTAGTGAGTCTTTACAAACACCCGGTACATTAATTTGTTTTTAAATTAGATTTTATAATATTTTGCAAAAGTACTTTGATCATTGTTAAGAATGCAGCACATTGATGTTAAATAAGTAAGAATTAGTTTATGTAATTGAAAAGATATTCATTAGACAATAAACCAAACAGTTATAAAATATGTGATAGGAAAACATGTTTTATATACACTATTCAGCACACAAACATGTGTTGACTTTCTTCTCCTTCGGGTGTCTGATCTGAAGCAGATGCCGGCGATCGTGACTCGACAATTCTCTCTATCATATGACAGTTTGCAGAAATTAGTGTTGCTTAACTCTTTAAGTTTTCAGTATACATCTCTCTTATTTAGTATTTTCCCACAGAATTAATGTTTTTCAAGATTTTCATCAAAACTAAAGTTTTCTGTCTTCTTTTTATTGTAGAAGGTCTACAGAGTATTTTATAATATAAATTATCTGCTCTCTGTGGCTGCACTATGTATGACTTCTTTCCACGTGTGTCAGTTTTTTGACAACATTTACGTTTTTTGCATGGTTTTTCCTGCCCATTTCTGAATATTATCTGTCAATATAATTTATTTTGTCTTCTACTTTACTTGTGTTTTCTTTGTCTTTTGACTGTTAACTGTGATAACTATGTGTTTTATTTTCAGTTACACCACAGCTGAATGGGACTGGGAAAGTGACAATTATTGCCAAATTACACACAAATATAACCTTAGATTGCCTTGTTCTTGCCAACCCAGAACCCACAACATATGCGTGGTATAAAGAAGGCATCCTTATTTCCAATGGAACTCACAAGGCCATATCATTTTTGTTATCAAATGAATCAGGTATAAAGTAAATTACGGAAGCAGAACTATTGTTGTTCATTATTACAGATAGAATTATGATGTTATTGTATCAGATATAAAACATAACTGGAGGAGTGCAGGATGTACATGTAGTAGTAATGCATAGTATTGTCAGTGTAATTTGGCCTGTATTGTTGTTTGGTAATACCTACATTGGAGATAAACCTTCTGAATTATGTATTTCTGTATTTATTGCAATCCCAAAGAAATCAGGAACCTTGGAATGTGATCAACATAGAACAATTAGTATAATGAGCCACATCACAAAATTTTGCTACGAATTATCATGCAAAGAGTGAGGAAGAAAATGCAACCTGAAATAGGGGAAGAACAATGTGGGTTTGTAGATGGAAAGGGTACAGTAAATGCTGTGTATATGCTGCGAACAGTTATTGAATGTGCTGTAGAAGTAAACAAGGATATACACTTTTGCTTTATTGACTACACAAAGGCTTTCAATAGAGTTAGACATGTCAACATGGTAGATATGCTTGCAGATCTACAAATTGATGGGAAAGACATTAGACTTATAAAAAACATATATTGGAAACAACAAGCTGCCATAAGGATTGATAATGAAGTGGGACAATATCAACCTATTAAGAGAGGTGTTAGGCAGGGATGTGTAATGTCTCCAGATCTTTTTTCCCTATACAGTGAAAATATTTTCAGGAATGTAGAAGATATAAATGGAATCAGCATTGGAGGACGAAACATCAATAACATTAGATATGCAGATGATACAGTATTGATTGCAGACAATGCACAAGATCTACAACAATTAGTAGACGCTGTTGTTGTACACAGTGAGCAGCTGGGGTTGGAATTAAATTGTAAGAAGACACAGGTTATGGTCGTCACTAGGAAGAACGAAGTACCACAATGTAATATACAAGTAAATGGGAATATTCTTCAACAAGTGAATCGGTACAATTATCTCGGAACAGTCATAACATCTGATGGGAGATGCCTTGAAGAGATTAGAACAAGAATCGCCATGGCGAAAGTAGCCTTTAGCAAGATGAAAAACATTCTGACCAATAAAAAGATGTCAATTGAAACGAGAAAAAGAGTGTTGATACATAGAGCCTGTTCTTTTGTATGGATGTGAAACTTGGACAATGTGCAGTCAAGCTGAAAAACATCTGATGGCTGCAGAAATGTGGTTTCTGAGGAAAATGCAAAGAATACCATGGACAGATAGAAAAACCAATGACCAAGTACTACAGGAGACAAATGAAAATCGTAAATTGATTAGAGAAATTAGACGTAGACAGTCAAAGTTTTTTGGACACGTTATGAGAAGAAATGGATTTGAGAACTTAGTGACAACTGGCAAGATCAAAGGGAACAGACCAAGAGGAAGACCAGAGGAAAATACCTGGATGGCTTGCCACAAGGCATGGACGAGACAGGAACACTGAGCTGATCCACGACGCTGGTGATCGAGTGAAATGGCGAGCCATGACCGTTCACGCTTTCCGGCATGGCACGTGATTAATTGAATACCTGAATTGCTTTATGTATTCTTTTATGTCGATAAATACTTCATCCTTTGACATATTGATTCCCTCCACAACAATTTGTAAATAATTTTCCATTTCATTCATTACCTGAAGTCCATGTGTCCCCGTGATTTCTTCATATCCTGTGTTATTCTATCCTATCTTGGTTTTCATGTCACCCATAATCATTTCTACTATCACATTATGGCATGAACTATTAGAGGAGGGCTTCACTCGAATCTGGCACTATAGACACACACAAACAGTATTTCCCAATACATCTACCTCCTCTTGTTTGCCTTCAGTGTCTTCATTTACTTCTTTTTCTTGTACTTCTGCCACTTATACACACATACAACCACACACAGATACATGAGTACACACATGCACACACACACTCACATATATAAATACGATTATTTTTCTAATACAGTTAATTCTTATACATATATACAGCCACACACAGATATATGAGTAGACACATGCACACACACACACACACACATTAAAATATGATTATTTTTCTGATACAGCTATTTTAATACACACATATAGCCACACACAGATATATGAGTAGACACATGCACACACACACACACACACATTAAAATATGATTATTTTTCTAATACAGCTATTTCTTATACATATATACAGCCACACACAGATATATGAGTAGACACATGCACACACACACACACACACACATTAAAATATGATTATTTTTCTGATACAGCTATTTTAATACACACATATAGCCACACACAGATATATGAGTACACACATGCACACACACACACACACACACACACACACACACATTAAAATATGATTATTTTTCTAATACAGCTATTTCTTATATATATATATATATATATATATATATATATATATATATATATATATATATATATATATATATATATATATATATACATGTGTGTGTGTGTGTGTGGGAGAGAGAGAGAGAGAAAGAGAGAGATACGCGCACACACACACACACACACACACACACACACACACACACATATACAGTCACAAACAGACACACACACACACACAGATATACAGTCACAGACACATACACACACACAGATATACAGTCACAAACAGACACATACACACACACACAAGCAGTGCCAAAACACGATTAGTTTCCTATACTGATACTTCTTATTCAGTCACACATAGATATATAAATACAAATACACACACACCCACACCCACCCCACACACACACGTATATATATATAGTCTGTGTGTTTCTTTATATATATATATATATATATATATATATATATATATATATATATATATATAACAACACACACACTATGTTAAAACATGATTATTCATCTTGCCAGAGTTTGGGTCCTACAAGTGTAGTGCAGAAAACAGTTTTGGAAACCTTGACCCTGCCAGAGAATTTACAGTGTTCGAAGGTAATCTCCATGATTCGTTTTTGGTTGCTTTTGTGTCCATAGTTCTATTATTCTCTCTCTCTCTCTCTCTCTCTCTCTCTCTCTCTCTCTCTCTCTCTCTCTCTCTCTCTCTCTCTCTCTCTCTCTCTCTCTCTCTCTCTCTCTCTCCCACACACACTCACACACACATACATGGCACTAATTATACAAATTTTGAAATGACTGTCGCACTCGGGGATTTCAATGCCAAATTAGGCAACGAAAAGGTGAGTGGTGTGACTGGTGGCTGTGGACTAAGTGATAGGAATGAGAGAGGTGACAGATTAATAGCATGAGCAGAATACTATGATATATATAAGTATATATATATATATATATATATATATATATATATATATATATATATATATATATATATATATATATATATATATATATATATATATATATATGTGATTGTAATAGGTTACACCTCGTTCAAACACCATCCTCAGCGATTATATTGTGGAAAAGCACTGGAGATAAAATTCGCAATCAAATTTACTAAGTGCTGATTCCAAAGATTTTTCTGAAACAGTTTAGTAGGAGCAAAAAATAGATCAGGAGATGATGGACATAGTGACCGTGTGCCAGTTACAGGAAAGATGAGGTTAAGACTTAAAAGCATAAAGAAAACACCAATAAACACCAAGTTAGACCTAGTATTACTTAAAACAGCCAAAGAGATTAGAGAAAGGTAGAATGTTATGTTAAGAACAAATGCAATGCCACGGAGATAATACAGACTATGGATGAACAATGGGACATGTTACGGGAATCAATCCAACAGACATCAAAAGAAATTATTTCACCTAAACATATAATTACAAAAAAAGACACGAATGACAGAACACATTTTGCAGAAGATGGACGCAAGAAGAAAGAAAAAGCAAGATAAAGGATATAATAGAATCCACTGTGAAATAATAAACAAATGCAAAGTGGCTGAAGTCTTCAGTAAAGAAGTATCACTGAATCAAGAGTGCGTGGAAATTAGGACAAACTATGACAAAGACTCACATTCCATGTAACAACAAATAAGTACAATAACAGGGAGGAAAACTCAAAATACTACTGGATGTTTAAAATCGAGGAATGGTGCATTATTGATGTAACAAGATGATATAGTCAATAGATGGACGGAATAACTGGAAGAGCTGTATGATTATAGGAGACTGGATGTAAATATTAAATACAATAGTGAGGGTCCACCAGTACTTGCAGCGAAAGTTGAAAATGCACTGTATAGCATGAAGAAAGGAAAAGGAAGGCACCCGGTCCAGACAGCATTACATTCGAGGAAGTAGAGGCTCTGTGATTTTTGAATCGAAATATTGACAAAATTTCTTAATGTCATCTGCACTAGTGGGTACTTTGCTAGTGACCTACTAAAGTCCATCTTAATTGCTCTGCCTAGGAAACCAGGCGCTTTAGAATGCGAAAAGCATCGCACAATAAGCCTTATGAGTCACATGACAAAGCTGTTACTGAGAATAATTATGAAAGGAATAAGAAACAAAATTAAACCAGAAATTAGTGATGAACAGTGTGGATTTGTGGAGGGAAAGGGCAAACACAGTGCTATATATATTCTCAAGACACTGTTATGAAGAGCTATAGAAGTAAACACAGATTTGTATTTATGCTTCACAGACTACACTAAATCATTTGAAATGTGAAACATGATGAATTAATAAAATTACTACAGCAAGTGAATATTGACGGCAAAGATCTGCAAGTAATAATGAACATATATTGGCAGCAAACAGCAGCCATAAGACTCAACAACCTGCCAGGAACATTTCAGTGTATAAAAAAGAGATCAGAAGTTAGTTAGTTGCATATCTTTTGCAGGACATCGCAGTCAACCACAACATTTTTTGGCGATTCGTGATTCATGGCAAGTTTACGTTCAGTAGTTTGCCATTACTTTCTGAACGACCGGCCCTCATAGCATTGTATGGGAAACCAACGCAAGGCGGTCTGCTTCCAAATCGCCCGCAGCTGTGTTTCGAACTCAGTAAGCGGGATTACAAATTACGTCCGTAACACCTTCACCACAGAAACAATAGATCACAAAAAGCCAAAAAATTATGGGGTTGACTGCAATTTATTGTGAAGGATATGCAAGTAATTTTAACAGAGTAATGATCATTAGCCTATGTCGATTCAACCAGTGCAGGTGACCATGTTCCTCCACAACTGTCCTCCATTTTCTTGATAAATTTTTCAGTTAATCAACTTTCCCTGACATTTATGCTATAATGATAGGTTGCCAAAAATATTTCCTCACTGTCCGCCTCAATATCTCTTTCCTCAAATATTCCCAGTTGTCACAACACATTCCGGGTTGTCTCCTCTAATGGTGAAGCCAAAGAATGTAATGACTGCATTTCCCCGATGTCTGTAATAAGTTGTCTTTGTGTCTTAGCATCTTTCAACACAAGATTACTGATATTGGCTGTACAAATATTTCTCAGCATTCTTATGTAAAATCCCATTATTAATCGTTAGTCATTGGCCACGGTTCCACCATGAGGAAAATGCGTAAGCAAGCTGTAGCAAGAAGCAACAACTTTCCAGAGGCCTTAACAGCTCAACCATCTAACTGCCATAATTGACCGGAAGTCCAATCTCATCAGTGAAGCCTCAATGGACATTTTTGGGGCATTGTTTACTAATTATTCAGATCTCAAAGCCATACGTTAAAACGGGTCCTGTGTAACATGCAAGAATTCGTTTTCTTACCTGCCAATGACAGGGATATATATGTTGCTTAACGGATTCAATGCTGAAGTATAATATAGGGTGTATTTTTAATGACTGTGCAGTATTTGAAAATATTGCCGGTGCACGTTTTGTATTTACCTATTATGTTGCATGAACTTTACAGAGGGTGAATACAAAACTTGGACTGGCAATATTTTCAAACACAGCACAGCCATTAAAAATACACCCTATATATATATATATATATATATATATATATATATATATATATATATATATATATATATATATATATATATATATATATATATCACCAAATGTGACCTCCCAATTGGATAGAATGCGATACTAGAGTAGTATTATTTGTTTCGTTTGAAGGTATCTTCCACAGTTGTATTGCTCTGTGAATTGACATTTACATTACAGCACTTGGTCAATTGAGTGTGCACCATGTTTGGTCAAAACCTACTGTTTTGGTTGGCACTGAATCATTTAAGATAGTCTTCATTTTATAAAAAGCGTGTTCAATTCTGTTATTTTCTCTGTGATACTTCTCCCATCTGTTTCTGTCCATATTCATAGATGCTTGAATATTTGTACTGCCCCAATTGAACAAGACTGACTTTAATTGTACATTGATGCTTGATTCCTTTCTTTGATATTACTATTACCATTATTTATTTCTTCCTGTTATTCAGTCTGAGGCTTATTTTGTCTTGTCCCTTGGTGTTTTTATTTGAACCGCTCTAGACGCAAATGTTTGTTACATAAAGTAACAGCCGCTTAGAATAGAATGATTTAGAACCTGGGCTGAGATGAGTTAAAGATATTGTTAGGCATGATAATACATGAGGCAGGGGAACTGGTGTTGGATCAAGAGCCTTTCCGGTGGGTTGCGATTGCCCATTGCCATAGTCTGACTGCCCTCTTGATACTAGTTTGTTAAATGCGCCCACCTTCCTGGGGAAATGACTGTATGTCATTTCTTGTACAGTCGGTACCATGGTCATCTCTCAGCATATAACTTGCTGATGGTTACTTTAACATACTTTCCACATTACACCAACTCGAACACTAGTTAACTCTAACAGGAGCCAACTCAAACAGCAGTTAACTCGGACACTGTTTATGAGTTTCTACATATAATGTTCTGTACAGACGAATATCAACATCATCAAATACACAGCCAGTTATTCGACGATCAATTCACGGTGCACTACATCACGATTTAAACGCGTGGCTCAATGTAGAACCATAACGCTGTATACTTTTCACCATGTCCATGCTAGACGATGGATCAACGCAGACTGACTTGTCCCGAACCCACTTCCTGTCACATGGGAAGTGAGTTCCAACGTTTCCACTTTGTGTGGAAAGTATATGCATATACACAGAGGGAGAAAGAGACGCAGAGAGAGAGAGAGAGAGAGAGAGAGAGAGAGAGAGAGAGAGAGAGAGAGAGAGAGAGAGAGAGAGAGAGAGAGAGAGAGAGAACGAACGAACGAACGAACGAACGAACGAACGAACAAACTTTATTTTCAAAGGGTTAAGAATTGGGCACGCAGGCCCGTCTAACATTCTGCCCTTCTATCACTCTCTTTCATACATTATTTCATTCACACATCATTCAAGGCTAACAGAGAACAGCAACAATATAAAAGATATGCATTATAAAGGCATGGGCAAAATGCGAACATCAAAACTACACGGCACAGTAAAATTAAATAATGGTCTGACACTTGTTATTAGCCATGTGGAATATACTGGCCTACCAAAAGGGGACTGGCTGTTATACTAGGGTTTTGTTATTATTATTATTATCTCTATTATTAAGGGGGAAGATAATCCGTACTGAGATAGTGTTCGAGTAATTTGCGATTATATGAATAGGGATTGGTGATGTCTTTGATTTCTTGTGGAAGATTGTTCCACAGCTGAGCTGCAGAGTACGTTAAGCTTGTTTTGTATAAGTCAATCCTAGGCTTCGGAATGTGTAATATATTTAAACGTTTACTGTGTCTAGCATTATATTTAAACAATGGCCAAAGGTAATTTGGGGCATTCCGATGCAGGATTTTGTGAATTAGTTTAGCTTTATTGAAAAGCAGGCGTTTGCGGAGTGGTAGTAACTGAAGGCGTTTATACAGGCTAGGATTGTCAGATAAATGTTTGTTATAAATTAGACTCATGGCCCGTTTCTGGAGTGAGTAAAGTCGCTTGTTGTTTGAATTAGAACAACCGTCCCAGATTGTAGAGCAGTAGTCAAAGTGTATCTGTATATGAGAAGTATAGAATAGTTTCCTTGTGTCCTCATCAAGGAAGTTTTTAATTTTGGAGAGTTGGTAGACTTTTTTCGCTGTTTGTTTAATAAGCGCTTGAACGTGGGAATTAAAGGTTAGGTTTCTATCAATGATTATGCCTAATGTTTTGTGCTCAATTACACTTTCTACTGGCATGTTATCGATGTGAAGTTGAAGTGATGTGTGTGAGCTTAGAGTTTGAAGTCTTTGTCTGGTTATTAGTAACATTGATTTTGTTTTAGTGATGTTAATTTGCATACGGTTTGAATAGCTCCACCTAACTACATTATTTAATTCTTGTTGTAAAGACGACTCCAATAAAATACAGTTTTCAGCATTTGTGTACACTGTACAGTCGTCTGCATATAGATCGCAGGACGACGAAAGATGCAAAGGTAGATCGTTAATATATATGGCAAACAATAGAGGGCCAAGAATAGAGCCTTGCGGTACTCCAATATTGAAGGTAGTGGTATGAGACAGACATTTATTATGTGATACTACTTGCTTTCTGTTTGATAGAAAAGATGATATTAGAGTGACTACATTAGGGCCAATTTTCATTGTCTCAAGTTTTTTAATTAAAATAACATGGTCTATCATATCAAATGCTTTCTTGAAATCAATAAACACAGATCCACATAGACTGTTGTTGTTTATATTCTGGTGCCAATTTTCTATCATGTTTGTTAGGGCCGTATGGCAAGAATATTTTGGTCGAAATCCTGATTGGTTGTCAACAATAAGCTTGTTGCGAACTAAATACTGTAATGTTACTTTATGGATGTGTTTTTCTAGTGGCTTAGATAGTGATGATAGTAAGGAAATGGGTCTGTAATTGTTCGGGAGATCATTGTCCAATGAACCAGATTTAAGAAGAGGGTACACTTTAGCGATTTTGAGAGCTGATGGAAAGTGGCCTTTGGTGAGACACTGATTATATACATAGGTTAGTGATATACAGATCACTGGCGCAGCACAACGGAGAATCCGGTTGCAGATTCCAACTAACCCAGATGAGGTTGTCTTTTTTAGGTTACTGAGGTAAGTGAATACTTCAGTGATTGTCATTAGCGGTATGTCGGAAAGAATATCGCCGGAGCATCTATTCTCGCAAAACGATGACAGTAAAGATAAGTTGCAAGGAGAATAAGGTATTGAAGCCTTCAACTGGTCTATGTCAGTTTGAAAACAATTACTGAATTGGTCGCATGTAATATGATTTGATGGTAAATAATTTCGGAAGTTATACTTGTTTGTCAAGGTGTTAATTGCCTTCCATATATCCTTACTATTTGTTTTATCCATTACTAAGTTCTTAAAGTATTTTTTTTCTTTTCCCGTCGTATAGTATATTGAACTTTGTTTCTAAGAGTACGGTATGCGCTGAAATCCCGCTTTTTATGTGCTTTATCTCTGTCTCTCATAATTTTAAGTATTTCCTGGGTGATCCAAGGTGGCTTGACGTGGTGTTTTACTCGAACTTCCTTGATTGGCACATGTCTATCAAAACCATCAATAAATGTTTTCATCCAGAATTCCAGAGCATCATCCGGGTCAGGAAGCTGATAAACATTGTCTAGAGGTGAACTGAGCAAGTCCTGTAAAAATGCGTTTTGGTTGAAATGTTTGTAACTTCTATATTTTACACTTATGTGTTTATGTTTAGGAGTTTTAATTCCTTGTTTAGACCACGTGCAGCATATTGGGTAGTGATCGCTCATTGCGCATTCTATGATGTTGTCTGAGCAAGTTACATAAATGTGATCTATGACTGTTGAAGATGACTTTGTTACTCTAGTAGCCTGTTGTACTATTTGTTGGAAATTGTATGATGCAATTATATTTCCCCATATTATGTTGGATTTTTTGGTGTCAATGTTAAAGTCTCCGAGTAGTATAATTTCCTTCACGGAAGCGAAAACCACATCCATCATAGTAGTGAAGTTTTCGTACTAGACGTGTCCAGCACTGGGATTTCGATAGAGGTAGCCAATTATCAGGGGTGTGCGGTTTTTAAGATTTAGCTCTAACCAAATACATTCTATTTCGCAAGTTTCAAAGTTTAGCCTACGGTGAGCATTTAGTAAATTAGAAACATAAGTTACTATGCCTGTCTCTTGTTTCCTACAGGGATCCCTTCTAAAAACTGTGTACCCTTTAATAGATGTGTCCTCATCTGAAATGTTATCATTAAGTCTACTTTCACTAAGGCCGAATAAATAAAATTGTGATTAAGAATAGAAGATAACTCTGGTAGCTTGTTAAATAAGCTGCAAATGTTTAAGTGTCCAAGGCGTATTCCTGACTTATTGAGCCAGTGTTGCCACTTCTCAGACATTTCATCCATGAAGAAAGTGTAAATTAGTCAAAATTAAGCAAAAATACAAGATCATTTAAAAAAATCACAATTACATTAACTTACAAAATATCAGTAATACAAATCGATATGTAAATGACAATATTATAACGATATAACTAATTAGACCAACGAATACAATGCAAACACGGAACAAAACGAATTAAAGAACATACAACAAATAATTAACCTGAAAAAAATCTACTTCACAAGCTAAGTAACCAACTGTTATCCAAAAGAATTAATAAATGACTATACAAGTCAATGTGTATGTTTAAAGCGGAGTATCCCACACGGAAAATAAAACGTTAAACAGTAAGCAGAAGGAAGAACCGTGAAGACCCCCTCACTCACAGTAAAAACACAATGAAAAGTATTATAAAAGCTATACAGCTAAGTACTATCAATTAATATAAAGTCAAAACAAGTCAATGTTTGTAGTTGCTTATAACCTAATACGTTACTAGGTCAAGTAGTAACCAAATATGCAGATAAACGTTCTAGGAGAGGCTCTTTCTTGTACCGAGATCCGGTGTAGTTTTGTGCTAAGTTGCTAGTAAATACCAGGTTGTGTTGGTTGTTGGTATAGCGACATTATAAGTGCTTGACGAAGTGTAGCTGGGCTATACCGTGTGAGGTGCAACCATTCTGGGTTACAATGAAATGGGTACTGATGATGTCTCATGGGTATGTAATGACTACCAACTAGAGCCTCTGGTTGGTGGCTAACAGGAGGTTGTGGTGGCACATCGTTGTTGCTGAGAGTTGGTTCCTTTCTGGGGAGAATAGGAAAAATATCTTCGTAATTATTACCCTCCTGTGTGAAAGTATTTAACGGACTTTGTGTAGTGGTAGTGTCCCGTCTGGCTTGGATTTCAGGTGCAGTGGTTATGAGTGGTCTGCACACTTCTGTCCTATTGGTACTTGATGTGACGGGAGTATGTCGTCTGGCTTGAGTTTCAGGAGTAGCTAAAAGTGTCCGGCGCGATCCCGTATTGGATGTATGGTATGTCCGTCCAGGATATTTGATATTCTTGGCGAGAAAACTGGTGCCCAATGTAGACAAATGTATTTGATCCTTATAAAGACTCTTTTTTGGTGCACCAGCCTGTGAAGTGAATGATGCTGTGTTGTTGATGAATTGTATCATGTTTTGAGAACAGAACTTCTGCAAAATGTTATTTATGTCAGCTAGACGGTGCTGCTGTCCATAACTTGGTGATATGATGGAGGAGGAGAAAATGGATGTGTTAGGAAAAGTGTGACGTAATCCGTTCAAGAGTGCCAGCAGTTGAGACCCTGTGATTTGTTGGTTGTTCATGGTGTCGGTGATACCAATATGTACGCTTGCCCTTCTAACGCTATGATTAACAGCCAACCTGCTAATCTTGTATGTTAGCCGGTCTACACCAGCCCCAGGCAGTGGGATTATTGAAACAATGTCTTTGTCTGACGTGGCCATCCTGTCGCTGTATAAACCTTTCATTAAGGAATCGCCTAGTGTAATATGTGTACAGTCAGGTCGTGCTGTCTGTACATGTTGGTTTTCAGCACGTCTCCCCCGTTGTTTCATCCATTTCCGATTATCAGCAGTCTTTATGTCTCCATGTGGTTCTCCCGATGTATCTTGTAGGCTTGTCTTGCCCGTTGGCAGCATGTTAGAGCTCTGTAGGTTTTCTGGTGACTTTTCTTGAAGTACTTCGACCCTATTGCTTATTTTGACGTCAATGGGGTAGACTGCTTGGGGTAGACTGCTTGTTGTTGTTTATCTTAGAGAGAGAGAGAGAATGAACAAACTTTATTTTCAAAGGGCTCAGAATTGAGCAAGCTGGTGGCCTAATAGTCTGTCCTTCTTGTCTCTCTCCTTTTATACATGATGTTATTCATATACCCCATATTGGATTAATTTTAAGCAACAATAATACAATAGGTATTGTAAACACGTCAGATTATGCACAAATCATACAAAGACAGACAGGCAGGCAGGCAGGCAGGCAGTGTATGTGGGCGTGGGTGTGGGTGGGTGTGTGTGTGTGTGCGCGCGCGTGTGTGTGTGTGTGTGTGCGCGAGCATGTGTGTGTGTGTAAAAAAAAGCTTGTGTAAATAACATCGCTTAAGGTGATTTTTTTTACATTTGTAAATTAAAATACATTTTGTGAGAATAGTTTTCATGTTTTTTTTTTTTAAACTTGTATCATACTGTTTTGTTGATATCCTTAATAGTTTTAAAGTTACATAGGTATTTTATATTTTGTAAGTCACACCTTATTTAATCATTGTGATTCAACATTCACACCAACAATATTTTACTATTGACAGAATAATTGTATGTCCATCTCAATGGTCATTAAATGACTTTAATCTTTCCACAGACAGGACAGCAGTGGACGTTCTTCCTTCACTTGAAGCACAAGAAGGCTACACTTTTACCATACCATGCAAGATTTTCATGTATCCAGCTGTGACCTCTGTTGTTTGGTTCAAGGTAAACAAGTCAAACGGATTCATATTTAAAAAATTACCTAGGCTGCCAGGTTGACCCAGTCTAAAAATGTGTGCCAAGAAATGTCTTAAGAAGGGAAGGCGGTCGGCGTGGTACTGAAATTATCATTCACTGAGTGCCGATGGGCTATAAGAATATTCAGCTAGAGCACATTGTACCCGATGTGCCTTAATGTGTTATAACGGTCCTTTATTGTAACATTTTAATCAAGTCAACATGTTCCCAACGTACGGTAAGGCGTTAACATGGTCCTTTATTTTTACATTTTAATCAAGTCAACATTTTCCCAATGTACTTTAAGACGTTATAACGGTCCTTTATTTTTACATTTTAATCAAGTCAATATGTTGTCATTGTGAGACCATCATCATCAAGTGCCATCTCCACAGTATGATGGACTATAAAGAGTCTCCAATACCCTCTGTCCTGCTTCATCACATTGCCATTGTACATACAGGTTTCTTCCAGTCCATGTCTTGATGTTGTCCACCCACATGTAACCTTTCCATCCACTGTCCCGTGTCATCGTGGTGCCATTACACAGCTTTCTTCCAGTCCATGTCTTAAGTTTGTCACCCACATGTAATATTCCTCATGCATGCTTTCCCTCCACTTTTCCTTCCCGCATATCCTTTAACAAAGAGATGTCTCTTTAAAGATCGAAGTACCTTAATTGTTTGCCCTTAGTCTCATTCAGTAATATTTTCTTCCATCCCAGATTTTGTTGTATTCTCCGGCAATGATATCCTTCCTAATCATCTATACAAAGCATATTTTGAAAGCTTCAATGTTACCATCATATTTCTTATTTATTTTCCATATTTCTGCGCCATTAACAAACAGTACATGTCCTTCGCTGGATGTTGCAATCATTCCCAGCCTTACTGTCTGTTTGTGGCTTACTAGGCAGTTATACAACAGTTTTCCATTGCTTTCTGAGCGAGAAATCAAAATTTACGCCCAGCTCACCAGCATGTGGAAAGAGTACATTACGCTACTGTTAGAAGAATGAATGAAGAAACTTTAATTTCAAATGGTTAAGACCTAAGCACGCATGCCCGTCTTCTTCTTCTTCTTCTTTGCGTTCATCCGGAGTGATTTTTTCAGATGTGATTGCGGTGTGTCTGGTTAGGCACCCTCGGGTCGAAACCCTCAGGCCAACACATCCGACTTTTAGCGTGCATTTTTTACCAGGTTAGCAATCCTGGGAGACTCTCACTTTTGTGGTACCGTCCACATCTCAGCTGGTCAAGTTGGAACAGTCGAAGACTACACGGTCATCCCTCAAGTGAAGGCAGGGACAGTCCATAGCATTTTCCGCCATCCTGGGTGGCTTCCATAATTGCAGAGCCGGCACATAACGCTCTGGTGCTGGGTTTATCGAGGGAGTCGTCACGTCCTGCTCATGGCTGTTTTAATTCCTCACTTCAATATATTGGGCATTTCGCTCGCCCTGGGCCGTTCCTGCACAAACCAGTCCGCTCTGCGGTTGGTTTCCACTAAGCGAGTTTTCGGACATGTGCTTGTCCCTGTACCCATCAGAGCTGTTCCAGGCACGGCGGACATTCGGAAAACTACCTAGTCAGAGCTGTTCCGAACAAGAGCGGCATTCGGAAACTAGGTAGTCAGAGCTGTTCCTAGCACGAGAGACATTCGGACGAGACATTTCACTCGGACGTAATTGCGTAGTGTCAATGGATCGTGTCATCTAAGGAACCTCGACTGATTTAATGAGCCATTCGGGGTTTCACCGTGAGACAGTGTGAACTTAGACATGCATGGCTTAATCTTTGAGACAAGCATATGACTACTGGCAGGATCAACCAGATATCTATCGGACAGACGGACTATTCACGCACACGCAAGCCAAGAGTAGCATCGCTAAAGCGCGCCCTCCCGGTACAAGGTGATACATGCAAAACCACTGGACGCCTACCGACGAGCTTTCAAGCTACGCCGGCAGGACTGACCGAAAAAAAAGCTATACCAGCTTACTGACTGCAGGCCCACTACTCATCGAGAGAGAGTGGGCGCTTATCGAGACTTTGTCGAACGGTCGTACAAATTTTGCTCTTTTGCCCGCTCAAACCACGACCCTGGCTGCACGATGCGGTTACATTCTTGAAACGCCTGCCTCGCTAACTCACGTTGGCTGGGAAGATCCCATTTTGGTGCACCTCACACAGCCATCCGAGACAACGAACGCTAGACGCGGAACTGATCTAGCGAACCAGACCAGCCGCATGCCCGTCTAACAATCTGCCCTTCATATTTCTCTCTGTCATACATTATTTCATCCATACATAACGTATGCGGCTAATCGAGGACAACAAAAACAATAATATCCATATGTGCATTATAAAATGAAAGATGAGAAAATGTCAGCATGTTAAACCTTCCGGCTACACTGACCTCCATACAATTCTGTAATCATTCTGAATCAAGTAACTCATCAAACATGTCATTTCTTAAGTCCCAGTAAGATGTATTAATCCATCACATCACACATAGTTCGTTACATAAACTTCTGCCTAATTTACTGTTTCTGGCTACTTAATCCATTCACTCTCACAAGCTTCCTTAACTTTTTATCCTTCAGGTGCATGGTCTGGCTCAGACATCGATTATTCTAACTCTACAATCCTCCCTGCCATCTGATATTTTGAACATGTCGGTGTTGAGAGTATTATTATTTGTTGCCCAGATATTTACGTTTTTTTACAAATATCTCTCCCTTTTGTCCTATATCTCTATAATAAATATGCACCTAACTGTGGCAATTACATCTACCATAGCTAATTATAATTGCCATGTCTTCCCGTTCAGAAAGCAGTGGCAAACGGATGAACATAAAATTGTTTACAAAATCAACCTAGAGTTAAGGGCTTTTGACAACTTCCTGCAGTATTCAAACCTGTTGCCTTTAAATGATTACAGCGCCTCATTACAGGAATATGTGTACTTCAGCGAATGACCAACTCCACACTTCTTGCTTCTATTTCTGTGAGCACCAGTCAGTACTAGTGAATTTGAATAACGAAGACACAAACAATAGATTGCACGATTTATTGCCTGGCATATTTTGCTGCATCTCGTCGGATACATAGTGCAGAAATCACACAACATAAACTAAGGTTATTAGATCCTTCAAGCTGAAATGTATACATATGCACACAGTAATTTTAATTGTCTACCACCGTAATTTTACACAGACTATCATGTCTTTCTGTATGCACAAAACTGACTTCTGCAGATTAATGGCGATGGCTTCAGTGACCTTTAACAAGCGACCATTTTGTTTGTGTAAAAAAAAAAAACATGTGAAGCGCATTGTCCCTATCAATCACGTGACCTATTAACAAAATGTGCCGTGCAGTAAATGACATAGGAGGTTTGTGATTTCTAGGCTTGGCCAGGTTCCCAGTGTCTGTTTATTATTCTGTCGATCCAGTGGGTATGTGTTCGACCACCCTGTTGTTTATCTGCCTTTCTGTTCTGCCAATGTAGATAGACTGGCACCTCCATGTAGTGAATTCATGTATGATAAATTTTTGCAATAATCTGACCTTGGCTTTCATTAATACAGGGAAATACGCAACTAAATATTGCTGCTAGTTCTGGCAAATACTCTGGCGGAACAGTTCAGAATGCTTCTCTGATAGTAAGCAGTGCAGTAAAGGCTGATGGTGGAAGCTACAAGTGCCAAGGGGGCAATGGAACAGCATCTGTTAGTGGCTCAACGAACGTCACTATCACATGTATGGGTCGCTTGTGATTTGTTTTGTGTTGTTAAGTGCAATATTGATGTTGATGTTAGTTGCATGTCCTTTACAGGATGTCACAGTCACCCCAGGCATTTATTAGATTAGAGAAGTAACGATTGCAGCAGGATGTAACAATACAAAATTGAAACAGTTAAGTGTGTGTAACTCTTGTGAACAAGCAAGAGATAATAAACACAGACACAACCTACTTTCTTTTTTAACTACTGGGTGATGGTTAACAATCACACCATTTCATCCAAAAGGCTGGGTGTCCAATCTTCAACAAATGCTAGAAGGGGTGTATATCCAGCTTGGTGCCCTAGCAAAGTTGATAGCGAACTCGGCTGGTACTGTCACGAGCATGATCAGACGTAGGTTCGACACCTGGGCTCAGCACATGGGCTCCACACGTGGGCGCAATACCTGGGCTCAACACCTGGGCTCCACACCTGGGTTCCACACCTGGGCTCAAAACTTGGGCTTCAGACCTGGGTTCAACACCTGGGCTCCACACCTGGGCTCAACACCTGGGCTCAACACCCGGGACTCCACACCTGGGCTCAACACCTGGGCTGCTCCACACCCGGGCTCAACACCTGGGCTCCACACCTAGGCTCCACACCTGGTCTCCACACCTGGGCTGCTCCACACCCGGGATCCACACCCGGGCTCCACACCTGGGCTCCACACCTGGGTTCCATACTTGGGCTCCACACCTGGGCTCCACACCCGGGCTCCACACCTGGGCTCCACACCTGGGCTCCACACCTGGGCTCAACACCTGGGCTGCTCCACACCCGGGCTCAACACCTGGGCTCCACACCTAGGCTCCACACCTGGTCTCCACACCTGGGCTGCTCCACACCCGGGATCCACACCCGGGCTCCACACCTGGGCTCCACACTTGGGTTCCATACTTGGGCTCCACACCTTGGCTCCACACCCGGGCTCCACACCTGGGCTCCACACATGGGCTCCACACCCGGGCTCGCCACTTGTCAAAATGAGGGAAAGATTGACCAACTATTCCTCCTTGCTCTTCGCCTACCAAATGTGATGGTGCTATCAGATTATAGACCCTAGGCAGGAAACTACCTTTGGGGCAGTTTGCTTAAATACCAAGCTTAGGTTCTTAGGTAAACAACTACAGCCTGGTTGTGTCTGACCTACTTTAGTGGGGGAGCTGTGCCTCTAAGTCATTCTGTTCCATAAGGTGACATATGAGGGCATATACAGACATAAGAAGGTGTATGAAGACATGAGAAGATACACGATCACATAAGATGCCATAGGGGAGTCTCGGTGGCGAAGTTTTCAGGCCATCTGACTCTGGCTCTGAAGGTTGTGGGTTTGATTCTAGGCAGCGTCGTTAGGATCACGAGTGCAGTTTTTCGGAGACTCTGGGGTCGTCGCTGGAGCTACGGAATTTGTGCTTTATGCGACGCTTTTGGCAGCCCGCGCTGCGGAAAGAGAGTGAATCATATGGGATAAAACCCGGTGCAAAGAAGTCGACCCTGTCGACTTTTAAGCGACTTTTTATAAGATGCCATAAAACATAGGAAGACATGAAAACAAAAAAGATAAGAAATTTGAAGACAAAGGACATGCAGACGTAGAAAGCACTGAAAATATGAAGACACAAGAAGGCATGTGAAGACATATACCGGTCAGTTAGACTAAAATGTTGACTTCTCGTCCTTGACTTGGGGGTGTGAATTACAAGTACCTCAAAAGTCAGAGTGCGTTCACCTGATGGCGAGCGACACTGGTAATAAGGAATGCTAATCAACACGCAAACATCAGTCTCGTGCACTAGAAGTAGCAGCAGGTGAATGGACTACGCTTGAGTTCAAAGCGAGCAAACACATACACACACACACACAATATGAAGACATAAGACATATAAGCACACGTGAAGACATATGCAGGCATACGAAGACATAAGAAGATGTAAGAAAACATTTAATGGCATAAAAGGTTATATCATGACATAAGATGCCAAGAAGACCAAAAAAAACAAGATATATGAAGACATAATTAGAAAAAAATAAAGCATATGTAGACATAAGAAGATATGTGAATACATATGAAAGCAATAGAAATCAGATGCACACTAGAAAACAGAATCATTTAAATGCATGTCAGATTTTGTTAGATAATTCTGTAGAGATAAAACATACACAAAACTGGTTAAAGGCAAAGGGCAAACTACCATTGTATAAATCCCTGGTAAACTCATGTTAAATACAGGGACGCAGAGGTGTTTCCAAGGCACTAGGGCCAGGTTCTATACTGGCCAAGACCTGCTAACACGTCCTAGTCGTGCGTCCTGGGCAACTGGTTCCTTCGGGGACCTGGCTAACGTAGTAGGATCGCTGATTCTTCAGAAGTCGGAAAGTATCTGCCTGCACGGCGAGGAACCACCAGTCTGCACACCAATAAGCCAGACATGGGACAACGGATACTCACGCAAACCTCCGGTCCTGTATGACATCACACTGGTTTTAGACAACAGGATGTCTTCATCCGACATACAGGACTTCGCGCTGGAGTTCACAGCCAGCGAACACAAGCAAGCAAGCAAGCATGTTAAATACAAATTATTTAAAGTGAACAACGTTAAGAATGAGAGCTGTTGAGAAACATGATTGCCGATGCCACTAGGCAAGGCATGTCATAATAATAATGAAAAATGTGATTCTGTCTTGTTTTCACTTTTCAGCGTTGCTGATTGAAAACAATTGAAAAACATGAAGAGTAGGGCAGCTTTACAAAACTACGGTTATGGAATCCAGAGAAAATCGTACCACAATCATTCGTCAGCGAACAAACAATAAATAAATAAATAAATAAATAAAACACACATACATACACACACACAAGCAAACGGGAAAAAGCAACACTAGCTAAATTAAGACACAATAATATCGAATCATGTGGCAATTATAAAAAAGCAGAATTTAAATAAATATTTTATGCTTAACACATTCAGAGCCTCTAGGTCAGTGGTTCTCAACCTTTTTTGGCCCATGCACCCTTTCATCATATGTTCAGAATGTCATTAGCCCCCTTTCTTATTTCCTCCCTTTAAATTTTCCCCACCCCTACACAATAAACGTAAAAATGGAAGCTAAATTTAATCACAGAAACTAGAACAAGTCTAAACGTCTACATAAAACGTGATTTGCGGATCTACTTACATTCTAAAACGAATTTCAGAAGGGCAAGAAGTACAGAACCGTAAAGTATGGCGGGAAAAACAATATTTAGTAATCGCTTCTTGTATTTACGCGATGTTGAAATAATTTTAATTCCCCCCCCCCACCCCGAAACCCTAAATCCCCCCCCCCCTGGTGGGGAGGGGAGGGAATTCCCCACCGGTTGAGAAGCGCTGCTCTGGGTTGAGTACCACACATTTTATTACATTCGTTTTTTTTTTAATTTTCAAATTTTCACATGATTCCATATTATGTCTTAATGTAGTTGCTGTAGTATCATTTATACGCGTGTATTTGTTGTGTTTTGTTCTTCTTGTTTGCCGATGAAGACTTGTCGCTACAATGTCCACTATTTTGTAACTGTAAATTTGTAAAGCTGTCCTGTTATTCATGTTTTCTAATTTGTATATTTCAATATCTTAACCGCGGTGTAACTTATTTTATTTGATATCAGTTATAAAGAGTTGGGATGAATGTATTATTTTTTTGATTCCAGTAAAATGCTTGTACGTTGTAGCAGACATGACTGCTAGAAATTTTTGCAGCTATCAATGCTGAATTAAAACAATACTTTTTTTCAGATTCACCTAAAGTTACCACACCCACTTCTGATGTTATTGGAAACCTGGGTAAAACAGCTACCATCCTCTGTACCATTGATGCAGTTCCTCTGGCAACAAGCATTGAATGGAAGAAACAAGACATTGGAGCCAGCAATGCCACTGCTACTGTTGTCACTATTGGAGGAAGGATAAGGTTGGGTGTGACTTATAGTCAGTGTTGTGTTTTTGTGACTGGGTGGCGAATTAGGGTTATCCCTTATCAAAAAGGAGAAGTAAGTTGTCTCTGGGTATGCCTTATCAAAGGAGGAGGAAGGTGCCTCCTTCCCTCCACTAGGCTATGAGATACCCTTAGGAACGTTGAGTACCCTTTAAGTCCCAAAACATGGGTTGCGTGAAACTATGGGAGCAGTCAGTGGTGTGAGCTTGTGAACAGCTAATAGATAGTTGTTGGTGATGGTGTCAAGTTCAAGATGATATGCAGAACAGCTGGTAGATAATTGTTGGTGATGGTGTCAAGTTCAAGGCGGTAGGCAGAGCAGCTAATAGTTGTTGTTGGTGATGGTCTCAAGGTCGAGACGATAGGCAGAGAGTCTTTGTATGGAGACAATCAATGGCTTCTGTCACCATAAAAGTATGGTCGCTGCCAAGAAAGAAAGCAATGGCAGGTTACATTTTTTTAAGATAAGAGAAGCCACGACTGAAGCAGGATGTAAAAATAGAAAATAAAAACAGGTATATGTAGCGCCTGCAACAAAAAGTGAGAGATACTAAATACTTATACAGTGTACACACCTTACAACGTGGAGGTTTCATTGTAAGGTTTTCAGTCTATCCAACTAGGATACAGATTCAGATAAGTACCCTTAATATTGTCGTGTAATGTGTTTCATGTATTTTTGTGTCGGTTTGTATTTGTTTGTTCTGTGATGACGAAAGCTTAGGCCGCAACGTCCAATTTGTGTCTTGTAATCGTGTTTAAGTAAAGCTAGCAATCTGCTTCTGGTTTTTTGGTGATTCATTCATTCTAAGGTGTGTACACTGTCTGTGTTTAGTATCTCTCACTTGTTTGCAGGAGTTACACATGCCTAACTGTTATTATTTCCTACGTTCTTTATAGATTCATAGAAAATCATGTTTCAGTAACTCACAGAATTCCAGATATGGAAAAAATAATACCCGGATGACTTAGCAACATGACATAATGGGGTCAATACTGCAGACTTGACCCATAATTCTGATGATGGTTTTAGACAGCAAACCAAGATCGCCCAATCTTGTTGGCCATGACACATGATAATCATGTTTTTGTGGAAAGTTTTTGTGTTCTCGATACATCTATATAATATTGTTGATGTTAGATTTAATTGCAATTTAGAGTGTTGTTTATCTGAAGCCTTATGGTTAATGAATTTGATTACCACCACAGAGCTCTCTGAATGATTTCATTGGAGGATAAATTATATACGTTTACACCTAGTACAGCTCTGATAGAATACTGGACTCTAACATCAAATCAGCGCTGCAGAAACATGAAGGATGGCTAAAACTATCAACTAAAAAACTAAAAACATTGATTACGGTAATTGCTGGTGCGTAGAAAAGAAGAAATTAAATGGTATCACGGAATCACTATTGGAGAGTTCATGAAGAACAATAAGGAATTTTCAGTGAATTAAGAGAGCCAGAAAAAGATGTTGGGTTGGATAGGACACATGTTGAGAAAACCTATTAATAACTAGAAAGTCCTTACTCTGGAACGCAGATTGGTAAAGAAATAGAGTTACTTGATTTATATGTCTGTTTCGAGAACGAGATCGAAATTCGAGTCCTGTGCTTCGAATATGACGTGAACAAGGTCCAAAGTTCTTACCGGGATACGATCAGCGTTACCAGAAGTGGGTTGTGCTCAGTCTTCAAATAGAGGGACCTCTAAGAATCAGTAAGAAGAAAATTAGAGACAGAGATCAAATGTATGGGAGGAGATAGGTGAAAGCTGCAGAACAGGGCCTTGCACTGTTGGGTGATAAAAGGCAACAGAAGATAAGATATTAACCATAAAACCTCTCGAGTGCTGATTGGCCTATATAAATATGAGGCTAGCACCATATTCTCAATACATCTCAAGGCACGTAAAATCATACTTAATTTTTTTTTAATGTTTACATCAAATTCATGAATTTTAAAATTACAGAGAAGAGTTAGTTACTTGCATATCCTTTATAGGAACGTGTCAGTTAACCCCAGCAGTTTTTGGTTGTGATTTCTTGGCAAGTTTACGTTCAGTAACTCGCCATTGCAAACAGAGTCATAAATAAAGATGAAATAAGAGAAGCACTAAGATAAATAATATCCTCCTAAGGTGTGTTGGGTATGTGTATGTTATGTGTATGTTACATATATCTTATACATTTCTGTGTTAATATACAACCTCATCTCAGTCATTCAGATTCTAATATTTCTGTTTAAACTTGGCTAAGAAATATGTTTCAAATGTTGAATTAATTCTCAATCTTTTTATTTAAACAGTGGCGGAAACCTCACAATACCTAGCCTGACAATCAGCAACCTTGAACCTTCAGACACAGTGACCTATTACTGCATAGTCTCCAACAGAATTGGTAATACCACGAGCAATCCAGCCAATCTGGTAGTTCACTGTAAGTGTTTAAAAGTTATGTATCTGTTATTTTCTCTTTTTTATGTGTTGTTTTCTTAATTGAAATAGTCAGATGGATTTGTTTCTAAATCACGATTTGTGAAATTATCATCAAAATGTGAATCAAGATTTGTGAAATTATCATCAAAGAATTTGTTTGCACATCAAGATTTGTGAAATTATCATCAAAACATGAAAAAAACACTCAGCTCACAAAATGATTATAGCAAAAAAAGGAGGAGTTAAGTGCTTCCAAGCTAATACTGGAATTCAATCAAAAACAAAATATAATATAGGAAACTTAACGAATGGAAAAACACACAGTTGCAACTGGACATTTCCACTAAATTTATTATCAACGAATAAGAAAGACACACACACCCCCCCCCCCCCCCCCCCCCCCAAAAAAAAAATAAAATAAATAAAACAAAAAAAAACAAAAAAACAACAACAACATCACAAAAACAAGCTACTTCCGTTTCCCAGCCAGTCTTTGCATTATAGGGACAACTTTTTTTTTTTGCATTTGCTTGTTTTAAACGGAAGTGCAGTCCATGCATATGCTACTTCTTCCAGTGCACTGGACTGATATTTGCGTGTGGATTACCTTTCCCTACTACCAGTGTCCCTCGCCATCAGGTGAATCCACTCCGAACTTCTGAGGTACCTGTAGTTTACGTCCCCACGTCAAGGGCGAGAAGTCAACCTTTTAGTCAAACTGACTGGTGTGGAGGGTTAAACACGCTGCAGTTTGTTATACCTGCTTTACAACAATACCACAACAGTTTATTTTAGCAAACCATTTCACTTTCTGAAATATCAGTCTTCATTTCAGGACTACCAATATTGTTTGATGTTGCTTATGTTGCATTACATCTTTGCACTGTTGTACGGTTTACTCCTGTTTTTTAAATAACTTTTCTGATGAAATACAAGTAAAGACAACTTTTGTTCATCTTTAATCTTTTATGAACTTGTATTACACCTTGTGTTGCTGTCCTTTTCTTGTGACATTATGTGATTTGACGAATCATGATAAACTAGGCCGGTGAACAGGATCTGCAACATTTAGTAGATGCGGTTGTTGTGCACAGTGAACAACTGGGATTAGAATTAAATTGTAAGAAGACACAGATTATGGTCGTCACTAAGAAGAAAGAAATACCACAATGTAATATACAAGTAAATGGGATTATTCTTAAACAAGTAAATTGGTACAATTATCTCGGAACAGTCATAACACATGATGGGAAATGCCTTGAAGAGATTAGAACAAGAATCGCCGTGGCAAAGGTAACCTTTTGCAATATGGGAATCATACTAACCAATAAAAAATGTCATTTGCAATGCGAAAAGGTGTTGAGGTGCTACATAGAACTTGTACTTTTGTATGGATGTGAAGCGTGGACAATGAGTAGACAAGCTGAAAAACATCTGCTGACTGTGGAAATGTTTTTTTTTTTCTGAGACAAATGCATAGAATACCATGGACGGATAGAAAAACCAATGAACATGGCCAACAAGAAACAAATGAAAATCGTAAACTGATTAGAGAAATTAGACGTAGACAGTCAAATTTGTTTGGTCACGTTATGAAAAGAACTTTGTGGAGAACTTGGTGACAGCTGGCAATATCGAGGGGAAGAGAACAAGGGAAAGGCAGAGAAGTAAATACCTGGATGGCTTGACCACTTGGTATGGTCAAGACAAGAACACTGAGCTGATCCGCGACTCTAATGATCGAGTGAGGTGGCGAAA
>JACEFZ010021047.1:82500-285226 GCA_014155875.1 Cepaea nemoralis
CCTCGATGAAAACATAGCCATTAAAATCAGAGGCTTCCATTGTTACCGTTCTGACCAAAAGGACAGGCGAGAGGGTGGGATCCTGACCTTTGTAAAGAATTACATCACTGCTTCCAAAATTGAAAACAGTCACTGAAGTTTTAAAGAGACACAAGGAAGTTGTGGAAGCCAGTAAAACAACTGAACGATGAGGGCGCAGTGAGAAACTCAAAGATTGCACTACATAAAGATGAAAACATCTTAACAGGAAAGCAAGCAGTTGACTATTTTGCAGACTCATTTGCACAAGATAACAACATCAAAATTAGTCCAGAGAAACTACAAGAGATTTGAGAGAAATGACAACATACAGGACAGGCTGGAGGCACGTATTACAATCAGCGAACTGAAGCTAGCAGTATCAAACTTTGCGGTATCTCCAATGAAATGATCAGGAACCTAGGAACAATGACCAAAACAAAGCTATTCAGATCTTCAATAACTGCTGGACCTTTAGTAGTGTTCCACAAGCCTGGAGAGATGCAATCATGATACCTCTCCTAACATCAGGGAAAGACAGTTCCAGTGCCTCCAGCTACAGACAAATTAGCCTCACTGCATCATCAATCACATACTGCAGTGGTACATTGAAAGCGAAAACATTCTTATTTCACAGATGGGTCAGCACAAACTGCTGTTAGAAATGGAGGAGCGGGACTATACATAGATTATCCAAATAATACTAGGGACACAGTCAAAGTACCAACATGAAAGTACTGCCATAACATGATGCAGAAATCCAGACAATCAAGATAGCAACAGAGAAATTACTAAATACCAGTCACTGGTACACAACCTGTGGTGCTGTTGACAGATGCAAAATCAGTATTTGAGGCTCTCCTGTCTGGGGAAATTGCTAGTACTACAGACACTACTTTCTGAATTTTGCAGCCATCATAAGGTCACCATACAGTGGATGCCATCTCACTGTGGCGTACCTGGAAACGAGAGAGCTGATCGGTTAGCTAAGGAAGGGGCAATATAAAAACAATCTGATGTACCCATTACATTCCACCGCAAAGAAAAGAATGATCAGATCAATTAGAAAGCCACCGAAACCTGCTAATGATGACTACAACTTTGTGGACAAATCAGAACAAATCATTATTCTGCGCCTCAGAACAGGACACAGTCGATTATGAACCACATGTATACAACATTCAAGACTGGTAAATCAGCCGTGTGCACAAGTAGATTGGCACCACAGACAGCAGATCACATACTCCAAGACTACCCAAAATACAACATATCTAGGCAAGACCTTCATGACCTAGAGAAACGACAGTGGAAGATAAACTCTATGGACCGCTGAGTGAACTAAAAAAGACAGTGAAATTCACACAAGAGATAACATTGCAGTTATAGACAAATTTCAAGCAAACGAAAGAAGAAGAAGAAGTGGAAGTTTCCTTGGATGGCAGGAATGACAAACACCATGCAAGATATTATTCTGAATGTCCAAGAAAGGAATTATAGACTGGAGTCTAACATCAGAATCATGTTGTAGGACATTGCAGTCATCACGGTCCACCTTCAATCCTTTGCCAGGTCCCCAGCCTGGTGCATTTTCATGCCTAAGAGATCTTCAATGTCTTGTGTCCATCGTCATGCTGGAGTACCCTGCCTGGACGCTGACACTGTAAATTATCTTGAGTTTGGAGATGTCAGAAAAGAGCACAACACTCTCATAGTCCTCATCAGCCATGCCGATATGCGCGGGCGGTCATGTTTTGCCATCTCACACGACCACGAGAGCCGTGGATCAGCTTTGTGTTCTTGTCTCCACCATGCTATGTGGCCAAGCCAACCAACTTTTCTGTCTTCCCCTTGTTCTTTTCCCCCCAATCTTGCCAGTTGTCACCAAGTTCTCTTGTTTATTTCTTCCCGTATGTCGAAAAAATATTGACTGTCTAAGTCTAATTCTCTAATCAGTTTATAGTTTCTATCTACTTCTTGTAGGACTTTCTCATTGGCTTATTTATCTGCCCATGTTATTCTTTGCATTTTCCTTTGAAACCACATTTCTGCTGCCATTACAATGTTTTTAAGCGTGTCTGCCCATTGCCCACATTTGACATCCAAACAAACGTACAGATTCTATGTAGCACTTCAGTACTCTTTTTCTCATTGCAATTGACATCCTTTTACTCATTAGCATGTTTTCCATCTTTCAAATGGCTACCTCGCCATAGTGGTTCTTGTTTGAATCTCTTTAAGGCACCTCCCATCATACCCCTCTAGACCTTTACAAAACAAATCCAGTGTAATAAAGTACAAGGCATTGATTAAAAGAGAGAAGCAAGCTCCGAAACCCAAATTAATAACCAACAAATCAACCTTTGCAGTCTTTTTTTTTTTACAATCATCCTGCTCTTTATTCTTGGAACTGTTAACAATAAAAACATTGTGTTCTATTTTCAGTTCAACCACAACTGGTCGGGACAGGAAAGGTGACCATTTCTGCCAGAATACAAACAAATATTACCTTAGACTGCCTTGTCTTAGCAAACCCAGAACCAGCAGTGTATGTGTGGTATAGACAAGGCGTGCCTATATCCATGGCAACACGGAAGACGATGTCAGTATTTTTATCAAATGACACAGGTATGTTCTAAACCCCTTTCATATCAGCTAATCAGCAGTACTGTTTTTATTTCTGTTATCATTCATCTATGGGTAATCAATTCTCGAATGTTATTTATTTCTTCTGAAGTTATCTGCATATCATTTACAGGATATTGCAGTCAATCTCTGCATGTGTTGCCAGTTTTGATTTCTTGGCAAATTTACGTTCAGTAGTTTGCAATTTCTTTCTCAACGACCGGCGCTCATACCTTTGTATGGGAAACAAATGCAAGGTAATCTGCTTCCAAATTGCCTGCTGGTGTGTTTTGAGCACGGTATGAGGGATTACGAATTGCATTCGCAACGCCTTTGCCACAAAGCCGGCTTTCTTGTAGTATGCAGTTTAAAATATAAGGTTATTTAGTTGCATGTTCTTCACAGAACGAAGCAGTGAACACCAGCATTTATGGCTGTTCGTGATTCCTGGGCAGGTTTTACGTTCAGTAGTTTGCCATTGCTTTCTGAACGACCGGCACCTATACCTTTTTCGTTAAAAACCATCACCGCTGTGTTTCGAACCCGGGTATATAGGATTACGAATCGCGCCTGTAACCCTTCGCTAAGGATCAAGCAAAATATAAGGTGCAAATATAAAAGAAGGTAGGTTATATTTTATACTTCTAATATATGATATTCTAATTTGACAATGGTTATATTTTATACTTCTAACATATGATATTCTAATTTGACAATGGCTCCAGACACTGACCAATTTGGTTACTGCCTTGGAGGAAGACAGTGGCAGGCTACCTTCTGCACAGATGTCTAAAAAACTACAGCAGTCACAGAAATTATGAAGAATTTGAACAGATAGAACAAAGTCAGGGTACTGATTTTCTTACCTGATTGACTTGGGATAATTAATCGTCTTAAGTGACTTTCTGTGCCTGCCAAGGGTTTATATACAGTATTTTTCTATATGCAACAGCCCTTTAATTTGATATATAATACAAAATGACTGCTACCATCGCCTGGATCTTTTATCCGGGGCATGCGGGTGTGCTGGGGAATGAACAGGCGGACAGATTGGCTGGCTCTGCAAAACTTGGTGGAGTATTGATACATGACAAGGCTGCGGCCGTATGGGAGCACATGTATACCTCGGAGGAGCAAATGGATTACCATGCTCTGGCAAGAATGCGACAGCGAGGAGTGACGAGGGGGAAAGGCGAGACGGACATATAATCAGATTGCTACTGGAACTATTAGTGCTGGAACTCTTCGCTGGCTGCTGAGGATGGGGACGGAGCGCCAATTGCCCCGAATGCTGTGATGTCGGTTCCTAGATCAATCAATCAATCAATCATATTAACAGTTTCTAAGTCATAACTGTAACACATCCCATTTTCCATCATCCATTTTTGTTAGGTCTAAACCTACTTTTTGTTTGGCACTGAATCTGTTAAACAAGTCTCCACCTGTCCCTTGCAACTGGAGATGCTCTATATTATTACATTACAAGTACTCATTACAAACTGTTTCTTGTCTTTCCAAATAGCACTTCTAATCTCTATGTAGTTTTTGTATGTGAGACTATTTGGTTCTGTGCATTTTTACTTACATTTTTTTTCCTTTCTTCTGTTAACCTGAGCGTTTCTGCTTGTTATACTTTTTTAGTAATTATGTTTTGTACTGATGAAATGAGAATATGTTTCGCTTGTGTGGCTAGCTCATCAGATGTCGTGTCTTCTGGTATTGCCATCAACACAACACCTTAAATTTGTTTGATTTTACTTCAGTGTTACATTCAGGTAAAAATATAGCTTATATTGCACCATATTGGTTGTACTTCTTTTATCAGCTTCTTCATTATTAATCTAGAAATCTGCCACAAGTAGTTCATGATCCGTGTTGCAGTCTGCTCCCGGCAGTGTCTTTATGGATGTTATACTCCATCTCTTTTGTGTTAACATGTAAACAGTCTGGTTTCTGTAGTTACTTTTAGCTGGGTACTAAGTGTAGACCTTTTTTAAATGTTGTTTATATTAAGTATTTGTGATTGAAAGACTTTTTTCAAGGCAAAATTCAATTTAAATTATGTATAAATTGTTCCTGCACAGTTGTCTATTTGGCCTGCTTTTTTACATTTGCAACTGCCAAGGGATTTTCAACATACACAAGGCCCTCTGTCTTTTTAGCACTTGTCAAGAAAGTTAGATGTCCAATTCACTACCCCAGAATCAGTGGGGAGTTTATCATTCCCCAACCCCCATATTTTTGTGAAAATCTAAACTGTCAAAACCAACAGTCAACACCATGACATGAACTTGGTCTGCTTGAGCCACTGCTACACCTACTTCTTCTTATATATATATATATATATATATATATATATATATATATATATATATATATATATATATATATATATATATATATATATATATATATATATATATATATATATATATATATATACATGCACATACACACACATAAATGCACACTCGCACATATACATGCACGCACACACACTATTTTAAACTTGAATTATTTCTTTCGCCAGACTTTGGGTCTTACAACTGCAGTGCACAAAACAGTTTTGGAAACCTGAATCCAGCCAGAGAATTTACAGTGGTGAAAGGTAATCTTCAAATTTGGTTTTGGTTTATTGTTTGTCCATAGTTTTGTTTTACTCACCTGTTATTACATACACCCTGAAAACAGAATTACTAGTAATTTTAAAACAAACCTAGAATAAATTATAAATTGGCGAACTTTCACTATACCATGAAAATGTCAAATTTTTTCATTACTTAGAAAGTGATGTGACTAATGTTATTATCTTTTGCTTCTTTAGGTGGAGCTGTTACAGTTACAGCAACCATTGTCCTCCCATTAACTTTAACATTTGTTGCATATAATCACATGCATGAACTTGTATACACATATGCGGCCGTTACCACGACTTTCATCATCATCGTCATTATCATAATTATAATTATTATCAGTGCCTTATATTCTCCACTGAACACGGGACAACAACACTTACCATCCTTTTATTTTATACTGAAATCCATAATTCGCACAATGCCAGTTTTTGTGCCTTTTCAAACAGGGAAACCATTTTCAAGCACATATTTAAGTGATTAGTGTAAAGGACCCTTTTAAATGCTTTAAGACACTTTTAGGCGTATGGTAGAAAAGGACTGTTAACGGTCGTAGGAAAGTAAAGGATCATAGGAAAGTAAAGGATCGTAGGAAAGTAAAGGATTGTAGGAAGTTAAAGGATCATAGGAAAGTAAAGGATCAAATGAAAACAAAGGTTCATAGGAAAGTAAAGGATCGTAGGAAAGTAACGGATCGTAGGACAGTAAAGGATCATAGGAAGGTAAAGGATCATAGGAAAGTAAAGGATCGTGAGAAAGTTAAGTATCGTCGGAAAGTAAATGATCGTAGGAAAGTAAATGATCGTAGGAAAGTAAATGATCGTAGTAAAGTAAAGGATCATAGGAAAGTAAAGGATCATAGGAAAGTAAAGAATCATATGAAAGTACAGGATCATAGGAAAGTAACGGATCGTAGGAAAATAACGGATTGTAGGAAAGTAAAGAAACGTAGGAAAGTAAAGGATCATAGGAAATTAAAGGATCGTAGTAAAGTAAATGGTCATAGGAAAGTAACGGATCATAGGAAAGTAAAGGATCATAGGAAAGTAAAGGATCGTAGAAAAGTAAAAGATCGTAGGAAAGTAAAGGATCGTAGGAAGGTAAAGGATCGTAGGAAGGTAAAGGATCATAGGAAAGTAAAGGATTGAAGGAAAGTAAAGAATCATAGGAAAGTAAAGGATCATAGGAAAGTAAATAATCGTAGGAAAGTAAATAATCGTAGGAAAGTAAAGGATCGTAGAAAAGTAAAAGATCGTAGGAAAGAAAAGCATTGAAGGAAAGTAAAGAATCATAGGAAAGTAAAGGATCATAGGAAAGTAAATAATCGTAGGAAAGTAAAGGATCATAGAAAAGAATGACTATGACCACACGACCTAGAGGCAAGCGTCTGGTGACTATGCTAATGAGGTTCCTCCCTGGCAGATGGTTCTAGACCCATGTTTCTATAGACCAAGCAAACTCTGTGATGTGGTGTATACCGGTGATCACCTTTACTTCCCAACACAATTCCTGGTGCCAATTTTAGACTGGGCTAACCTGGGAGCCCAGGTCAGTTTGTAAATCCACCCTGGTGTGGAAATTAACCCATGAAAACCAGGTCAGCAGATGAGTATCTTGCCACCATGCCGCCTCAGCTTCCAAGCAAAATGTGGTGAACATAAATGAAAGAATAATAAATGACCTTTAATATGCCGAGCCTGCTCCATGGCGAAGGAGTTACGGATACAGTTCGTAATGCTGCATACTGTCTTACAAACACAGCTGTGTTGGTTTCTTATGACATGGTATGGGTGCCGGTCGTTCAGAAAGCAATGGCAAACTATTGAACGTAAACCTGCCCAGGAATCATGAACAGCTAAACAACTATAGGGTTAACTGCTACGTCCGTAAAGGATATGCTGCTAGCTTTGTTTTTAAATATGCCTGGAGTTACTGTAACATAATTGTTAGTACTTGTTACCAAGGCAGTGGTACAGGTTCAATCTTTAGCAGTAGCAACATTCTTTCTTCTTACTAATATGGCTTTCTAACTCATCCTTTGGAAAACTTACGTTCAGTCTCCGTCACGACCCCCACGGTTGCCAATGTGCTTGTAGGGGTATGATGTAGCTACTCTGGCAAATTAAGCTTGAACACGTACCAGAATACACTGAACTGCAGCGTCCCAGAGCATACCGAATGAATCACTTTATTTATTCGATGACAAGTTCATATAGTTATACACGCTAACTATTGGCCTGCTTACAGGTGTCTGTACTTGGTCATTACAGGGCCCTCAGCCCACTCAAGCGAGCGACATGGCTCACATCGCTCTCTGCGCTGTAGCGTGTTCAACGGCCTGGCGTGTGTACTGGCCATCCCTCTTGCTGTACCAACGGACTCTGCAACTATTCAACTCTGTCCCCTGCCGTTCGATCGTAGGTTTCGTGTTCACAGTTGAATCACTGTCCACATCTAGATAATAGACCGCTGGCCTGTCGTTTTCTACGATGTGAACTTCTCTGTGTTTCCCGGCAGACTAAATTCCCAACTGCTCGCTGATCATTCGCCCAATACATCACGTGGCCTGAGCTCGCGATTCTATTGGCTCTTTCAATTTTTCCAATCTCCCTCTTAGCGATCCTTATCGTGACCAGTTGTTACAATTAACAACTATTGTATGAGTTGTTGTCCTCTTAAATAGACTCATGGCAGTATTTAATGTCCATGATTTACACACATACAATATCATAGACATTAAACAATACCTTAAGACTCAATTTTTTAGCACAAACGTATACATGTTTAAATAATATTTGCATGGTGTTTCATCTTCCAATAGATACAAGTTCATCAAAGAAAAGCTCAGGTCTCAGCACACCAATCATTATTCTGATAGCTATACTGTCCATCATTTTCCTCATTCTCCTGATTCTGCTCATAGTCTGCTGTTGTTTGTATGGTAAGTATTAATTTTTTTAATTGAAATTTATTATATTGGTCTTGCGCTGGCAAATCTAGACAGGATGGCATTAGATAGGGTAATATTAGATAGGATGACATTAGATAGTATGACATTAGATAGTTTGATATTAGATATGCTGACGTCAGTGATGACTTAACACTTACAGGATGGAATACCAGTATTTGGGGCTGATATTTTCCAGCATTATTTATATTATGCCAATATGTGTGAGCAGTCAAGCTGAAAAACATCTGATGGCTGTGGAAATGTGGTTTCTGAGGAAAATGCAAAGAATACAATGGACAGACAGAAAAACCAATGAACAGGTCCTTCAAGAAACAAAATGAAGATCGTAAACTGATTAGAGTCATTAGACGTAGACAATCAACATTTTTTGGGCATGTTATGAGAAAAAATAAATTGGAGAACTTGGTGACAACTGGCAAGATCGAAGGGAAGGGACCAAGAGGAAGACCGAGAAGTAAATACTTGAATGGCTTAGCCACGTGGCATGGTCGAGAAATGTACACGGAGTTGATCCACGACTCCGGTGATCGAGTGAGATGGCAGAACATGACCGCCCACGCTTATCGGCATGGCACATAATGGATGGATGGAATATGTGTGAGCATTTTAACATAGCTGTTTATAATATTAATTGTTCAGAAAAATGGCGGCTGGCCGGTTGCTGAACTAACAGGGTTGCCTTATACAGTAATGTGTTGCTGTTGGTTTTCTAGTGACTGCCGCTTCCATCAACCATGAACTGTATTTTTCGTGGTGGACTGTTGTGTTGGCATTCTGACAGCAGCATTATACATAGTATACCTGTGCAGGCTGCTGGTTTGTCGAGACTCCTGTCTGTTCCACTTGTCACATGGAGCAGTGAGGAGCATTTTGTGTGATATTCACTGGCACAGGAACAGAGTATAATGGGGCGAACCTTTGTCGTGAAGTTGGAACTGTGATTAACTAACTGACTAACTTTAATTGCATTTCGGTAATAAGAATAAAAGTAATTTATATTTTCAGGAATATGTGCCAAAAAGAGAAAGAAATCAAAAGTGGATCCTGATGTCGACCATCATGACCAGGAGTAAGTATTTAATGGCCTGCTGACCTTTGTTTGTAGTTGTGCTGTCTGTTCGTATGTTTTTATTAGTTGCGCTTTGCAAATTCTGTGACGAAAACATTACGAACGCAATTTATAATCCCGCATACTGCGTTCAAAACACAGCAGCGGGTGATTTTGAAGCAGACCACCTTGCGTTGGTTTTCATGAAATGGTATGAGTGATGGTCGTTCAGAAAGCAATGTCAAACTATTGAATCGTAAATTTGCAATGAAATCTCTAAACAAAATAATGCTTGGGTTTGATTGTGACATCCTGTTAAGGATATGCAACTAACTTTTGGAAATTCATCATATTTAGACACCATCTTCACAAGGAGGTCAGAGGGTTGTATCTTCAACAATTCTGGCCTGCGTCTGCACGTTGCAGTCATTCAGGCTTCTTCCAGACAATCTATTATTATTCTCTACGGACACATAACATTGTCTTCCTCATGCTTCCCATCAACTTTTCCCTCTAGCACATCCTTTACAAGGAGCTGTGTTTCCTTACATGGTCAGATCACTTAATTATCTGAACTTGACCTCATTCAGTAATGTTTTATTCAGTCTCTGTTTTTGTACTCCTTCTTTATTTGTTGTTTTCTCCTGTCATGATAATCTTCCTATTGCTTCAACTTCTTAGTTCTTATAATGTGTTACTTTATCCCACTCCTCTTCAACTGCCTGTAGAGAGACATATTAGGTGTCATGATAATCTTCCTATTGCTTCAACTTCTTAGTTCTTATAATGTATTACTTCATCCCGCTCCCTCTTAACTGCATCTAGAGATGCATATTAGATGCCCTGATATTCCTCCTACAGCTTCAATTTCTTACTTCTTATTATGCTTTACATTATCCCACTCCCTCTTAAACTTCCCGTAAATAGGCATATTAAGATGTAACCGGGTCAAGGTCAGCATAGCAATGCTCACAAGGACCAACTGGCTTCAGACCCAGATTGGTCTTGATTTCTTCACAGGTTAGGGGTATTTCATTATCAACAGACTCTGTTCAACTGTCCAGAAGGAATGGATCAGACTTACTCTTATCCACTGTCCAGAAGAAATGGATGAGACCTACTATAATCCACTGTCCAGAAGAAATGGATGAGACCTACTATAATCCACTGTCCAGAAGAAATGGATGAGACCTACTCTAATCCACTGTCCAGAAGAAATGGATGAGACCTACTCTTATCCACTGTCAAGAAGAAATGGATGAGACCTACTCTAATCCACTGTCCAAAAGGAACGTATCCAACTGACTCTAATCTATGTCCATAAGGAATGGATCAGGCTTGCTCTAATCCACTGTTCAGAAGGAGTGGATTATACTTACTCTAATCCACTGTCCAGAAGGAATGGATCAGACTTACTCTAATCCACTGTTCAGAAGGAATGGATAAGGCTAGCTCTAATCCAAGTTCAGAAGGAATGGATCAGACTTACTCTAATCCACTATCAAGAAGGAATGGACAAGATCTACTCTAAACCACTGTCCAGAAGGAATGGATTAGACTTTCTCTAATCACTGTCCAGAAGGAATGGATCAGACTTTCTCTACTCCACTGTCTAGAAGGAATGGATTATACTTACTCTAATCCTCTGTCCAGAAGGATTGGATCATACTTACTCTAATCAACTGTCCAGAAGGAATAGATGGATCAGACTTACTCTAATCCACTGTCTCAAGGAATGGATCAGACTTACTGTAAGCCAGTGTCCAACACACAGTTTGTAATCTACTGTAATTCTTGTATACTAAAGAGCATGCAATGTTGATGTACTTCTTATGAATAGTCATAACAAACTAACCTGAGGGAAGAGTAGGTCAGGGATTTCTTCGTGGGTTTATTTAGATAAACTAACATGAGGACAGCGTACTACTTAAGTTTAGTCAAATGAACTAAAATGTGGACAATATGAACACAATTTGGTGAACTGCGGTAAATCTGTGGAAATGTAACTATAAAATAACAAAGTAATGCAGCTTTACAGAATAGAATTACGAAACATACAGGACGTTGCGATGATTAGCCTTTTTCAGCAAGCACATATATTCACAAAACATAACATATAATCACGGCAAAGACCCTCGAGTGACTACATTAAGGCATAAGAACGAGATGAGACGAATAACAAGATGAAAAAATTAGAACAACGAAGAGAAAATGAAAATTCTATAAAAATTATTTGCTACGCATCTCAGAATCCCAGGATTTTATATTGCTTACAATGGGGACAGAGTAATACTTATGTTTAGTCAAAATAAACTAAAATTAAAATAGGGTATACTTATGTTTACTCAGATAAACTAAAATGAGGCCAGAATACTACTAATGGTTAGTCAGATAAACTAAAATAAGGACAGAATACTACTAATGTTTAGTCAGATAAACTAAAATGAAGTCAGAATAATACTTATGTTTAGTCAGAATAAACTAAAATGAAGACAGAGTGCTACTTATGTTCAGTCAAAATAAACTAAAATAAAGACAGAGTGCTACTTATGTTTAGTCAGAATAAATTAAAATGAGGACAAGAGTACTACTTTTGTTTAGTCAAAATAACCTAACATGAGAACAGAGTACTACTTATGTTCAGTCAAAATAAACTAAAATGAAGACAGAGTGCTACTTATGTTTATTCAAAATAAACTAAAATGAGGACAGATTACTACTTATGTTTAATCAAAATAAACTAAAATGAAGACATAATACTACTTATGTCTAGTCATATAAACTAAAATGAAGCGTACTATTTATGTTTAGTCAAACTAAACTAAAATGAAGACAGAGTACTGCTTATGTTTAGTCAAAATAAACAAAAGTGAGGAAAGAATAATACTTATGATTAGTCAGAATCAACTAAACTAGGAAGGAATAGCTCAGAGCTTACGACATCCTCCTCTGGCTCATGCAGACCTGCTGGAACCAAGCAATGGAATGTGTGGATATTTTACAGATATGATAAGGATAGTTTACCCGAGATCCTTGGTCAGTGGATAGGATACCTAGCCTCCTCAAACAAGGACAAAAACGTGTGCATGTTGCATATGTTAAAATTCCCTTGGAACAAATGAGTACCAGGACATGTTTTGGGAAGTAAAGTTGGTTGGCTTGATATTGACCATGTCATACACTGAGTGGCTATTAGTCTAAAAATATAGGGCTAGCAACATATGTGTTACCAAGGCCATCATGGGAAGCAAGGAATAATATCACTGTAATCTGCCTTACGCCGGCTTCCACGCTTAGAGGTTATGACTTTTCTCCGTAATCTCGTATACTCTCGTGGGTTAACGTGATGACGGTAAGAATCAGCAGTGGTTTCGAATCGCATCGATAACTTACGGGGTATGTGAGCCGGCCGCCAGAAAGCAATGGCAAACTACTGAGCGTAATATTGCCAAGAAATCAACATACAGCTGAAAGATGCTGGTGTTGACAGCAATGTCCTGTAAAGGATATGCACACAAAAAAACAACATCTGCCTTACACGTCATAAGAGGCGATCAGGAAGAATTGCCATCTCACAATAAACTCTAGCTGCAAAATCCCATGAACCATGAATGAGCATAAAGATAAGGAAACAAGAATACAGAATCAAGAATACAGAGGACGACGTCAAGGACGACGACAACGAGGACGTCGATGACGACGAAGAAGAAATAGGAGGAGGAGGAGGAAATAAGTTACTTTACAGGACATCGCAGTCAACCCTGACGGGGTTTTGGCTGTTTGCGATATCTTGGCAAGTTTACATTCAGTAGTTTGTCATTGCTTTCTGAACAACCGGCACTCTGTGTATGTAAAGCAACACAAGTCGGTCTGCTTCCAAATCGCCCACAGCTGTGTTTCGAATGCGATATGCGGGATTACGAATTGCGTTCTTAACTCCTTCGCCACAGAGCTGGTAGAGAAAAGAAGGCAAAGGAAGATGGAGGAAGAAGAAAGGAGAAAGCAAGAAGAAGGAAGCGAGCACACCCAGGCATATAGATGAATCCTTTACTTTACAAAACAATATTTCTGTGATTTTGTTGTTGTCATTATTTCCCTCTTAGGCTGTGTCCTTCTAGAACTGAAAGAGTTAAAGTAACCACTGCCTGGGACAAGAAGAGTTAAAATATTCTTCTTTTTTTTTTTTTTTGCTCCTCCAATTTAGCAACATTACTGAAACCCATAAACCATCTATACCGTCATTTGCCCGAAAGCCGAATGGTAACGCAATGGTAAATGGTGACACGGTGGTAAATGGTAATGATGACTTCATTATCTTAGACACTCCAACGGGTAAACTAGACTCTACAGAAAACCATGGAAGCATCATGTGAGTATATTTTTTTTGTATGTTGTTAATATCATTTTTATGTCAGGACAGAATGTGTTTTATATTATTTCAATGTAGAAAGAATTATTTTTCTGGTGCCATTGAGAAAGAAATGTTTTATTTGTGGTGTCATGGTTAGGAAGGATAGGTTATATTTATGGAGTCACAATGAGGAAGTATATGTTATATTGCGTGGAGTTATAATGATAAAATATGTTATATTATATGGAGTCACAATTAGGAAATATATATTATACGGTCACAAAGAGGAAATATTTTATATTATATGGAGTTACAATGTATAAGCATATGATGTATGGAATCACAATTGGGTAATATTTGATATATCTATGGAGTCACAATGAGTAAGTATATGTTATATTATAAGGAGTTACAATGAGAAAATCTATATCTATAAAACAAAGTGTATGTATATATGTATGTAAATATGTATGTTCTTTATTTGTTCGCGAACGGCCCATCCGATTGAGATGAAATTTTCTACACACCTTCCTTTCATTCAGAGCTGTCAACTGTCATAGTTTTTTTTTTTTTTCTTCCTTTTTTCCCCCCCTCCCCCCCCCCAAAAATTATCTAACAAATTTATTTTTATGTGAAAAAAATTTTAACCAAAAGCGGGGAAAAAGGGAAAAAAATAGGACTATAAAAAATTTGGGAAGGCAACTCTCCCCTCCTCCTTCTCCCCCCCTCCTCCCCCCTTAACCCCCTCCCCCCCCTTTTTTTTTTAAAACCTTTCCCTAACCCTCCGGCCTCTCCCTTTCCCTCCCCCCACCTTTTTTATTTCCCTCCCCCCCTTAAATTCCCCCAAAAACCCCGCCCCCCCTTTTACCCTTTTTCTTCCCACCCCCTTCCCCCCTCCCCCAACCCCGGGCCCCCCCCCCCAAAACCCCCCCCCCCCCTTTTCCCCCCCCCCCACCCCCCCCCCCCCCCTCCTCCCCTCCCCCCCCAAACCCCCCCCCCCCGGGGCCCCCCCCTCCCCCCCCCCCCCTCCCCCCCCACCCCCCCCCCCCACCCTTTTCCCCCCCCCCCCCCCCCCACCCCCCCCCCCCCCCCAAATTCCCCTCCCCCTCCCCCCCCTTCCCCTTCCCCCAGGGCCCCCGGCCCCCCCCCCCCCCCCCCCCCCCCCCCCCTCCCCTTGGCCTCCTCCCTCCTTCCCCCCCCCCCTTCCCTTTCCTCCCCACCCTCCCCCCCCCTCCTCCCTCCCCCCCCAAAATTTCCCCCCCCTCCCCCCCCCCCCCCCCCTTTCCCCCCCTTCTTCCCCTCCCCCCCCCCCCCAACCTCCCCCCCCCTCCCCCAACCCCTCCCCCTTTCCCCCCTTTCCCCCCCCCGGGGGCCCCCCCCCCTTTAGCCCGGCCCCCCCAAAAAAAACCCTTTCCTCCACCCCCCCCTTCCCCCCAAACCCCCAAACCCTCCCCCCCAAACCCCCTCTCCCCCCTCCCCCCCCCCTCCTCCTAAATGCCCCTTTCCCCCTTCCTTCTTCCTCCCCATCCCCCTATCCCCCCCCTTCCCCCCAAATTCCCTCCTTCCCATCCCCCTTTCCCCCCCTCCGCCCCCCCCTTAAAAAAACAATTCTCCTCCCCCCTTTTCCTCCGAGCCCTCCCCTATCCCTCCCTCCCGGGGTTTCTCCCCCCCCCCTCCCCAAAAATTTCCCCCTTTCCCCTTTTCCCTCCCCCCTCCCCTCACCCCCCCTTCCCCCCCCTCCTTCTTCTTCCTCCCCCCCTTCCTTCCTCCCTCTCCCCTTCCCCCCTCCTCTCCCCTTCACTTTCCTCCCCCCCTTTTCCTCCTCCTCCCTCCTCCTCACCCCCTCCTCCCTCCTCCTCCTCCCTCCTCCTAAATCCTCCTCCCTCCTCCCCCTTTCTTCCTCCCTCCCCTCACTCCCCCCCCTCCCCTTCCCTTTCCCCTCCCTCTCCGCCTCCTCCCCCCCTCCCCCTCTACCTCCTCCTCCTCCCCCCCCTCTACCTCCCCTCCCCTCCTCCTCATCACTCCTCCCCCTCCCCTTTTTTCCTCCCTCCCCTCTCCTCCCCCTCCCCCTCCTCCTTCCTCATCCCCCTCTCCGCCTCCCCTCCTCCTCCTCTACCTCCTCCCCCCTTTCTACCTCCCCCCTCCTCCTCCCTTCAAAATTCCCCGCCTCCTCTTCCTCCTCCTCCCCCCCCTCCTCTTTTCCGCCTCCCTCCTCCCCTCCTCTACCCCCTCCCTCCTCCCTCCTCCCCCCCTTCCCCTTCCCCTTCCTCCCCCCCTTTCCTCCTCCCTCCTCCCTCCCCCCCTCCTCCCTCCTCTCCCCCTTCTCCCCCCCCCCTCCTTCTCCCCTTTTTTCCCTTTCCTCCTTCCCCCTCTTCCCCCCTCCCCCCTCCCCCCTCCTCCTCCACCCTACTCCTCCCTCCTCCTCCTAATCCCTCCTACTCCCTCCTATTCCTCCCTACTCCTCCTGTCTCCTCTCTCCTCCTCCCTCCTCTTTCCTCCTCCACCTCCCTCTTCCTTCTCCCTCCTCCATTTACCCAAGACAGACAGACAGTCAGACAGATAGTCGGGAATGGGATCTTATATGACTACTTATATAATTTAAATGAGATGCTCTCCACCATGGGCTGGGCCGGGTCAGACAGACAGACAGATAGATAGATAGATAGACAGACAGACAGACAGACAGACAGACAGACAGACAGACAGACAGACAGACAGACAGACAGACAGACAGTCGCGAACGGGAACTTATATGACTACTTATATGAATTAAATGAAATGCTCCCCACCAGAAGTTGGGCGATGCCGGGCCGGGTCAGACAGACAGACAGATAGATAGTCGGAACGGGAACTTATATGACTACTTATATGAATTAAATGAGATGCTCCCCATCAGGGTCTGGGCGAAGACGGGCCGGGTCAGACAGACAGACAGATAGACAGACAGACAGACAGACAGACAGACAGATAGTCGGTAACGGGAACGAGAACTTATATGACTACTTATATGAATTAAATGAGATGCTCCCCACCAGGGTCTGGGCGAAGCCGGGCCGGGTCAGCTAGTATGTTATATTATATGGAGTGACAATTATAAAATATATGATTTATTATACAGAGTCACAAAGAGGAAACATATGTTATATATAATGAAGTTATAATGTAGAGGTATGTGTTATATGGAGTCACAATTGGGAAGTATATGATATATTTATGATGTGACAATGAGGAAGTTTATTTTATATTTATGATGCCACAGTAAGGCAGTATATGATATATTTATGAAATCACAATGAGAAAATATATGTTATATTTATGGATTCATAACGATGAAACATATGTGTGACATACTGTCTCCAGTCGCACCAGCTTACAGACGATTATTAATAGCGGTTCTTGGAACGACTGATTTCATGTGTGAGAGACAGGCACTACCTTTTATGGGAAGGAATGCCAGCACTCAGATAGAGGCAAGGAATGTGCCCATAGCTCAGAATAGCCTGGAATAATCTGGTAAAACTTCCAGGCGGGACCAGCCATATTCACCTTGAGTCTAACAGTTCGAACCATGTAGACGTGTTTTTTTCCCGGGAGGGTGTAGCCCTTTTTGGGGGCTATTTTCGCCTCTATGTTGCATTGGCAAATGAGGCAACCGACGGGGAACAGTTTGGTCTGATATTTGGCTAGATCTAAGCCGCTTTTTTTTGTCTACACCATCTTGATGATTTTTTTTTTCCAAGTCCAAAACAATATTGGCTTGGGTGTGCAGAGGAGAAATCAGTCTGTACTTAGGGACCTCCGTCATTCCTTCCAATTACTGGGAGGCCGGGGGAAATAATCCCCTATTTTTCATCAAGACCTGGACGAAACTCCAGACGGAGTTATCTCCATTTTTGGTTCAACTCCTCATGGCAGGTGAAGAGAGATGGCGCCCATTTTATCCCTGTAATATCAGGAAGTATATTCTGCAACTTATGGACTGGAGGTGTCTCTCGATGTGAAGAGTCATACTTATTGGAGTGAACTTCGAAACCAGCACGGATCTTCCTGTGGTACAATGTCCCCACTGCGACATTGTGGATTCCTCTTTTTCTTGCGACGAAGCAGGTACCCATTTATATTCCGGGAAGCCGCATATCGATGTTCAGCTAGAGATGACACTAACGCATAGAGAGTTCTTCGTTCGCTGGAAACTCCAGCAACTTGGTTGAGAGTCTGTGCTTTATTCTTCCAGAATGTTGGGAGAGGGGCTTCTTATTCTTCCTGGGGAATCAGGGAAGTTATAGATATGCCGCAGTCACAGATGGAATGGTTCTTTTCTTCTGAGAGGTCGTCATAGTCTTCAGTTTATATGAACCCAGCTACACTTCTCTAGGGTTGTTAAATGTCGTGCTGAGACATTTGAGACTTCATCGTTTTCCCAGATTACGCATGCACGTCTTACCAATTACTGGAAATCACCTGGAGAGATTCAACTGGCTTCTGACCCATACTCAGGGATAGTCCTTCCTTTATCAACAACTCCAGTACGTCGTTGGAGCATTCGTGCTACAACTTGTCCTAACTGATGGACGGTTTTATCAAGGGTTGCAATCCCTTATTTTATGCAGATATAGTTTTATCCTCTCGAAACCAAGTCCAGATTGAGTGATCCAGACTTCAAGGCATGCACCATCATCAATTTTATAGAAGGGACCATTTGAGAACAGTTCCTCTTTTTTTGTTGGTCAATCATGACTGACTTTTATCAATAACAACGATCCGCATCACCATTACCTTGATCAGTATTCAGAGAACCTTTGTTTACCTCAGTGGCACAGTGTGAAGTTTGGTCAAAGGTGAGATGGGGGAGAGCCTCGATTCCAACAGTAAATCAGATGAAGAGTTTGCAAAGACCAGTAGCAGAGTCATCAGAAGAATTGTGGGAGAATAGAGACAGGGGGAGAGAAGTCCTGTGTGTGGGGAGTAGTTACACTAATGACATCTGCACCAGTCAGATAATTGAGTTATGTTCTGGTTGGTTTTTTTTGTGTGTGTGATTTACATCATGTAGGAGTGGGGAAGAGAAGAGGAGGAGGGAGTGTTAGGTGATAATGTAATTGATTGGTGATGTTTGTTAGAATGAAATAGAGACAGAGTCTCAGATACCAGCTTATGAGTCTGTCAATAAACATATATGTTCGTCAGGAGAGTTTTCATTGTCTACGTGACCAGTGTTACACTGTTTGTTGTCGTAGATAAATGTGCTACTGTGTGTGTATATTTATGCAGAGAATCCTGTGGGAGGTCGACCAACACACAGTCTCAGATATTTTATTCAAGGATAACAACTTGATAGAGATCTGTGGTTAAGTGGCCTATTCTCTGTTTTAGTCTTCCGGAAAGTAGTTTACCTTGTAATGTGGGTGGGGTCTATTCGACCATCATCCCATTCTTCTTTCAAAAGAGCCAATAACTACTCTATTCCTGGAGTCTTTTAGGAAAGAAACTGTCTCGAATCAACTGCCTATTCGGCGAACCTGAGGGACCAAATGAATCATATACCCTAGACTTTATTTCAGCCCATTGTATATGGTGCTCACACTTATTATCCCACAATATGTTATATTTATGGAGTCGCAATTGGGAAACATGTTATATTTATGGGATCATATGTAGGAAACATGTTATATTTATGGAGTTATAATTAGGAAACATGCTATATTTATTGATATTTATTGAGTCACAACTGGAGACATATGTTATATTTATGGAATCACAATTAGGAAACATGTTATTTTTATGGATTCACAATGAGATAGCATGTTATATTTATGGAGTCACAATGAGGAAGTGCATGTTATATTTGGATGGATTCACAACGAGGAAATAAATATTATATTTATGGATTTACAATGATGAAACATGTTATATGTATATAGTAACAATGAGAAAGCACGTGTTAAGTGTATGAATTCATAATAAGGAAGCGTATATTAACTATATGAATTTAAAGTACGAGCATATAATTACTTATGTATTATGTTTTCTTTGTTATCTCAGTAGGCAAAGCATGCACTATAACTTGTGTGTGTGTGCGTGCGTGTGTGCATGCGTGCGTGCGTGCGTGCGTGCATAATCTTACTTATATATTTACAAATATATTACTGTTATATTCTATACAACAGTTCTGTTCCTGAGAAAACAGGAGCCCGACCGTATCATCTTCCACCCCTAGATCCTGTAACTGAAGTGGCAGGTGGCAATGTCAGGTAAGTCAACTCTAATTAAACAGAAGAATAATGAACTTAGAATGTGGTCAAGCAGGTTGAGAAACAAAAGACACATACATAAATTAAACATTTCTGGATTCGAACACATGATTACCGGGCCGGCAGAAAAGTTAATTATAGGTGGCTTATCTTAACTATACATGTTCATCCTTAAGGACAATCCTGGCACCTCTGACTTCTGTCTCTTTCTGCTTCCTTAGCAGAAGGCAAACACAAGAATGTTTAACTCACGTCTGCTGAGAGCATTCGTTTAACATAATCAGCTGATGATAAACTATCATGTGCCGTAATGAAATACCTGGGCTATTATTGTTCACCATCTCACACTATCGCTAGAGTCAGGTCTGTGTTCTTGTTGTGATTATTGCACTAACACCAGAGTCAGGTCTGTGTTCTTATCGTGAATATTTCACTAACACCAGAGTCAGTCTGTGTTCTTGTTGTGATTATTGCACTAACACCAGAGTCAGGTCTGTGTTCTTGTCGTGACTATTGCACTAACACCAGAGTCAGTCTGTGTTCTTGTTGTGATTATTGCACTAACACCAGAGTCAGGTCTGTGTTCTTATCGTGAATATTTCACTAACACCAGAGTCAGTCTGTGTTTCTTGTTGTGATTATTGCACTAACACCCAGAGTCAGGTCTGTGTTCTTGTCGTGACTATTGCACTAACACCAGAGTCAGTCTGTGTTCTTGTTGTGATTATTGCACTAACACCAGAGTCAGTCTGTGTTCTTGTCGTAATTATTTCACTAACACCAGAGTCAGTCTGTGTCCTTGTCGTAATTATTGCACTAACACCAGAGTCAGTCTGTGTTCTTGTCGTAATTATTGCACTAACACCAGAGTCAGGTCTGTGTTCTTGTCGTAATTATTGCACTAACACCAGAGTCAGGTCTGTGTTCTTGTTGTGATTATTGCACTAACACCAGAGTCAGTCTGTGTTCTTGTCGTGATTATTGCACTAACACCAGAATCAGGTCTGTGTTCTTGTCGTGATTATTGGACTAACACCAGAGTCAGGTCTGTGTTCATGCCGTGATTATTGCACTAACACCAGAGTCAGGTCTGTGTTCTTGTTGTGATTATTGCACTAACACCAGAGTCAGTCTATGTTCTTGTTGTGATTATTGCATTAACACCAGAGTCAGTCTGTGTTCTTGTCGTCGGTATGCACTAACACCATAGTCAGGTCTGTGTTCTTGTTGTGATTATTGCACTAACACCAGAGTCAGGTCTGTGTTCTTGTCGTGATTATTGCACTAACACCAGAGTCAATCTATGTTCTTGTCGTGATTATTGCACTAACACCAGAGTCAGTCTGTGTTCTTGTTGTGATTATTGCACTAACACCAGAGTCAGTCTGTGTTCTTATTGTGATTATTGCACTAACACCAGAGTCAGTCTGTGTTCTTGTTGTGATTATTGCACTAACACCAGATTCAGTCTGTGTTCTTGTTGTCATTATTGCACTAACACCAGAGTCAGTCTGTGTTCTTGTTGTGATTATTGCACTAACACCAGAGTCAGTCTGTGTTCTTGTTGTGATTATTGCACTAACACCAGATTCAGTCTGTGTTCTTGTTGTGATTATTGCACTAACACCAGAGTCAGGTCTGTGTTCTTGTTGTGATTATTGCACTAACACCAGAGTCAGTCTGTGTTCTTGTCGTCGGTATGCACTAACACCAGAATCAGGTCTGTGTTCTTGTTGTGATTATTGCACTAACACCAGAGTCAGGTCTGTGTTCTTGTTGTGATTATTGCACTGACACCAGAGTCAGTCTGTGTTCTTTTGTGATTATTGCACTAACACCAGAGTCAGTCTGTGTTCTTGTTGTGATTATTGCACTAACACCAGAGTCAGTCTGTGTTCTTGTCGTGATTATTGCACTAACACCAGAGTCAGGTCTGTGTTCTTGTCGTCGGTATGCACTAACACCAGAGTCAGGTCTGTGTTCTTGTTGTGATTATTGCACTAACATCAGAGTCAGGTCTGTGTTCTTGTTGTGATTATTGCACTAACACCAGAGTCAGTCTGTGTTCTTGTTGTCGGTATGCACTAACACCAGAATCAGGTCTGTGTTCTTGTTGTGATTATTGCACTAACACCAGAGTCAGGTCTGTGTTCTTGTCGTGATTATTGCACTAACACCAGAGTCAGGTCTGTGTTCTTGTCGTGATTATTTCACTAACACCAGAGTCAGGTCTGTGTTCTTGTCGTCATTTTGCTTGTGTGGCCAAACCAATCAGGGATTTATCTCTGTACCTTCCCCATGCTCTTTTCTCATAAATTTTACCAGTTGTCTCCAATGTTAAAGTTTATTTCTGCTCATAAAGTGACCAAAAAGTCGTTTGACTGGCAATGTCAAATTTTTCTAATCAACTTATGATTTTCATTTCTTTTAGTTTCAAGGCTGTCTATGGTAATCAACGCATTTTCTCAGAAATCACATTGCCAAAGCCATTAGAACATTTGTCAGATTGTCTGTTTATTGTCCATGTTTTACATGCATACAATTGTATAGGTTTTATATAGCACTTCAACAATTTATTTCTCACTGAAGTTGACCGATGTGTATTGGTATGTTTTCCACCTTGCAAAAGATTTGTGTTCTAATCTTTACATCTTCCTTCAGATGTTATGACCGACTCGCATACCCCTAAGTTACCGAAGCGGAGAGAACCGCTACCAATTTTCGCGAACGTCACGTTACTCACGAGATTATACAGGATTACGGAGAAAGTCGTGTAACCCCTAGACCAGGGAGACCGGCTGATATATATTACATAATTATTTATAACCTTGATACCTTAGTTTATTATTTCCCATCCATTATGTCACTTTAAGCCGGCTCCGTGGCGCAGAATTATCGGATGAAGTTCCTAATCCTGCATACCCGCGTTCGAAACACAGCTGCAGACGATTTGGCAGCAGACCGTCTTGCGTTGGTTTTTTACAATATGGGTTGGATGTCAGTCGTTCAGAAGGCAATGGCAAACTACTGAATGTAAACTTGCCCAGAGATCACAACAGCAATAAATGCTGGTGTTGACTGCGACGCCATGTAAAGGATATGCAACTAACTTATGTCACTATAATTCTGTGCGTCCAGAGTTTTGTTTATCTCTTGCCATGTCACATGGGAACTAACTCACTTCCTCACCCATTTTAATGTCCCGCACTCAGCTAATTCAGCCAGTTCTATAACTTGTTTTTTTTTAAAACCTGACACAGTAACAGTATCAGTAACAGTAACAGTAACAGTTAACTGATTCAGTGTCAAACAAAAAGTTGGTATGCACCAAACAAAAATGGATGGCGGGAGATAGGAAGCAGAAGTGTGTCACAGTTATAATTTTAAAGTTGTTAATACGGTAGCAGACATGTTGATTTGTATATCATATTAAATGGGTTGCATAGAGAAAACAACTGAATATAAGCCCACGGCAGATTCGGGAAGTCGCTTCAGACGAATAATTATCCCATGTCACTTAATCAGTTAAATACTCAGTAAAAACATCTGATGGCTGTGGAAATGTGGTTTCTGGGGAGAATGCAAAGAATAACATGGACAGATAGAAAAACCAACGACCTAGTCCTACAAGAAACAATTGAGAATCGTGAAATGATCAGAGAAATTAGACAAAGACAGCCAAAAATTGTTCACATGTTATGAGAAGAAATAAATCTGAGAACTTGGTGACAACTGGCAAGATGGAGGAGAAGAGAACAAGAGGAAGACAGAAAAGTAAATACATTGATGGCTTGGCCACGTGGTATGGTCAAGACAAGAACACGAAGCTGATCCACGACTCTGGTGATCAAGTGAGATGGCGAATCATGACCGCTCACGCTTATCGATATGGCACATGATGAAACACGTTACGTAGAGCTAGTAATGGGAATATGTTTTCATTGCATCAATTTTTACCATATTATATCATATATCGTTTTCTTATCACATTGTATTCTTCTATTTCTTCTGCTGCTCTTTATCCACCAGTGGATCAAAGACCCTCAACCAACTCACTGCAAACCATCTTATCCTTTGCTATCTCATGCAGTTCTGCCCATGCTCTCCCCATGTCAACGCCTATCTCATGCAGTTCTGCCCATGCTCTCCCCATGTTAATGCCTATCTCATGCAGCTCTGCCCATGCTCTCCACATGTTAATGCCTATCTCATGCAGCTCTGCCCATGCTCTCCCCATGTTAATGCCTATCTCATGCAGTTCTGCCCATGCTCTCCCCATGTCAACGCCTATCTCATGCAGTTCTGCCCATGCTCTACCCATGTTAATGCCTATCTCATGCAGTTCTGCCCATGCTCTCCCCATGTCAACGCCTATCTCATACAGTTCTGCCCAAGCTCTCCCCATGTTAATGCCTATCTCATGCAGCTCTGCCCATGCTCTCCCCATGTTAATGCCTATCTCATGCAGCTCTGCCCCTGCTCTCACCATGTTAATGCCTATCTCATGCAGTTCTGTCCATGCTCTCCCCATGTTAATGCCTATCTCATGCAGCTCTGTCCAAGCTCTCACCATGTTAATGCCTATCTCATGCAGTTCTGCCCCTGCTCTCCCCATGTTAATGCCTATCTCATGCAGCTCTGCCCATGCTCTCCCCCATGTTAATGCCTATCTCATGCAGTCCTACCCATGCTCTCCCCATGTTAATGCCTATCTCATGCAGTTCTGCCCATGCTCTCCCCATGTTAATGCCTATCTCATATTTTCTTGTCCATGTGTTTTAGGTCTCCGTCTGTTTTGTTTGCCCTTTTGATTATAGACAAAGAAGTTTGTTGGGTTTTTACTGTGAAACTCTACATTATCCTATTTTATTATGGTGAATTACGTCACATCATGCACTACACTACGCTGCGCTACACTACACTACACTACACTACAAGACACTACACTACACTACACTACAGTACACTACACTACCCTACACTACACTACCCTACACTACACTACAGTACACTACACTACACTACACTACAAGACACTACACTACACTACAAGACACTACACTACAGTACACTACACTACACTACAAGACACTACACTACAGTACACTACACTACACTACACTACAAGACACTACACTACAGTACACTACACTACACTACACTACAAGACACTACACTACACTACACTACCCTACACTACACTACCCTACACTACAAGACACTACACTACACTACACTACACTACACTACAAGACACTACACTACACTACACTACAAGACACTACACTACACTACACTACACTACACTACAAGACACTACACTACACTACACTACACTACAAGACACTACACTACACTACACTACCCTACACTACACTACACTACACTACACTACAAGACACTACACTACACTACAATACACTACACTACAGTACACTACACTACACTACACTACAAGACACTACACTACACTACAAGACACTACACTACACTACACTACAAGACACTACACTACACTACACTACAAGACACTACACTACACTACACTACAAGACACTACACTACACTAACTACACTACACTACACTACACTACAAGACACTACACTACACTACACTACACTACACTACATTACACTACAAGACACTACACTACACTACACTACACTACAAGACACTACACTACACTACACTACAAAACACTACACTACACTAACTACACTACACTACACTACAAGACACTACACTACACTACACTACACCACACTACACTACAAGACACTACACTACACTACACTACAAGACACTACACTACACTACACTACAAGACACTACACTACACTACACTACAAGACACTACACTACACTACACTACAAGACACTACACTACAAGACACTACAAGACACTACACTACACTACAAGACACTACACTACACTACAAGACACTACACTACACTACACTACACTACACTACACTACAAGACACTACACTACAAGACACTACACTACACTACACTACAAGACACTACACTACACTACACTACACTACAAGACACTACACTACACTACACTACACTACAAGACACTACACTACAAGACACTACACTACAAGACACTACAATACAAGACACTACACTACAAGACACTACACTACACTAACTACACTACACTACAAGACACTACACTACACTACATTACACTACAAGACACTACACTACACTACAAGACACTACACTACACTACACTACAAGACACTACACTACACTACAAGACACTACACTACACTACAAGACACTACACTACAAGACACTACACTACACTACACTACACTACAAGACAAGACACTACACTACACTACAAGACACAACACTACAAGACAAGACACTACACTAAACTACACTACACTACACTACACTACAAGACACTACACTACACTACACTACACTACAAGACGCTACACTACACTACACTACATGACACTACACTACACTACACTACACTACAAGACACTACACTACACTACACTACAAGACACTACACTACACTACACTACAAGACACTACACTACAAGACACTACACTACACTACACTACACTACACTACAAGACACTACACTACAAGACACTACACTACAAGACACTACACTACACTACACTACAAGACACTACACTACACTACACTACAAGACACTACACTACAAGACACTACACTACAAGACACTACACTACACTACAAGACACTACACTACAAGACACTACACTACACCACAAGACACTACACTACACTACACTACACTACACTACAAGACACTACACTACACTACACTACACTACAAGACACTACACTACAAGACACTACACTACACTACACTACAAGACACTACACTACACTACACTACAAGACACTACACTACACTACACTACACTACACTACAAGACAAGACACTACACTATACTACACTACACTACAAGACACTACACTACACTACACTACACTACAAGACACTACACTACACTACATTACACTACACTACAAGACACTACACTACACTACACTACACTACAAGACACTACACTACACTACAAGACACTACACTACACTACACTACACTACACTACACGACACGACACTACACTACACTACACTACACTACAAGACACTACACTACATTACACTACACTACACTACACTACACTACAAGACACTACACTACACTACACTACAAGACACTACACTACACTACACTACACTACACTACACTACACTACAAGACACTACACTACACTACACTACACTACACTACAAGACACTACACTACACTACACTACAAGACACTACACTACACTACACTACATTACACTACACTACAAGACACTACACTACACTACACTACACTACACTACACTACACTACACTACACTACACTACAAGACACTACACTACACTACACTACAAGACAAGACACTACATTACACTACACTACACTACACTACAAGACATTACACTACACTACACTACACTACACTACAAGACACTACACTACACTACAAGACACTACACTACTAGACAAGACACTACGCTACACTACACTACACTACAGGATACTATACTATACTATACTATACTGTACTATACTATACTATACTATACTATACTATACTTATACATTAATAAAGTTCCTTCTTATGAATGTTTTTGCCTCATTACCTCAACAGGGAAGATGAGAAGAGAAGATCTCGGAGAAAGAAACAAAAGGTACATAAAACGAAGACAAGAGCGCCTTAACCGGATCAGAGGAAAGGGCAGATTCAAATAGCCCCACCACATAGTGACATTAGGGAAATGATATCTAACCCCTGTCTCAGCAGCCTGTCTCGAGATTTTTCACCAAGGAAAAACCCATGACATAATGTTCATTTCTCCATGAATCCTTGAAATAGTGACCAGGAATCCTCAAAATAATGTGTATACCTACAGGAATCCTTGAAAAAATGTTCATATCTCCAGGAATCCTTGAAATAATTTTCATATCTCTAGGAATCCTTGAAATAATGTTCATATCTCCAGGAATCCTGGCAATAATATGCGTACCTATAGGAAACCATGAAATAATGTTCATATTGCCCAGAATTCTTGAAATAATGTTATCTCAAGGAACCTTTGAAATAATATTCACATCTCCTGGAAACCTTCAATAATGTGTATTTTTCATGGTGTTCCTGCCTTAAAATACATGATAAGTACAGGTGCCGTCATATCAACACAGTCAATAATTTATGCGCACAGTAATTTCGAAGAATTTGTTGTTGTGCCAGGTAAAGAACAATGTTGGTTCCTTTGACTGATCTGATCATCTTGACAAACTTATCAGGCTACTTTTATTCGTTATCACTATCACAAGGGGTGTGGGATTTTTTTTTCTGTCGGGGGCAAAAAGAAAACCCTAACCTGCACAGTTCGCGGTGACTGCACTAGCCAGGTGGCCTTTATTCCTCAGGCTCAAAGACCCCTCTGCCATACACCGCAAGGTACTATATTGGCAGTAAAAGACAGTTTTAAATGACAGTATCACAAGGGGAACTAAATGTGACCTCCCAGGGATTCATAAAACTATGCTCGAGAGAGTCTAGTCTCCAGGAATTATGTTTATAATTAAACTCACCCTTCTTCATCTTTCCAGTGGCCTGTCCTGGTAAGAACATTACTTCCTTAACGATCTTTCACAATGTATCTCTGTCATAAGCCAAATATCTGTCTCTGCTGCTGTCAGGTGTAAATTATCAATGCAATCTTGAATACACCTGTATTGCAGTCTTCCTTTTCATCTTCTTTTCCACCTTCTCTGGTAAGCTTCTCGTCATTAAGATCTTTTCTACACTTTACGCTCGTAATATCTTGTTGCATGTTCAGAATATTTAATATTCCTGGGTATTGTTTGTTCTAATAAGCAATCTTCTTCAATATTGAGTTCCTGTTGCATAGATCTGTTTGTTTTCCTTTGTTTTCAGTAAATTTGTAATACTTAGCTCACTGCTCTTACCCTCACAGAGCTACGACAAGGTCATGAAAATAAAGTTATAGATTGATTGGTTGGTTGATTGATTGGTTGGTGAATCCGCTGGAAGACTGAGTGTTAATTCTTAAGTCAGGTGCAGAGACATTCAGATTATTTGAGCCCTGATAAGTACTCGCTTCCATCAAAGTGACATTGGTCTAGAGACATTTCTCCAAACCTAATTTAGCTTAGTCGACAATTCAACATTACGGCACACGGGTGTAACCCGTAAGAGCTCCATTCTACTCCTAACTCAAGCCTGAGTCTGGAGAATCTTAGCTCAGTGCACAAACTCCTTAGCACCGGCGAGGATCCTGAAATACTTTGGGTAGACTTTAACTTGAAATTTTGCCCGGGCAGCGCTGTTAGGCTACTCTTTTTTGATTTCCAACTGCCAAGGAATTTCTTACGTGCGCAATAATACACACTGCCCAGAGACCAGGGGAAATTGTATTACTAGAAGTCCACATGAAAAAATCCCGGCCCTCACCGGGGCTTGAACCCGGGACCTCAAGCACTCGAGGCGGCCACCATACCTCAAGACCACTCATCCCCCAACCTAATTCAGGAGTATAATCAACATGGGGACTGTGCTGTAGAGCTCTCCTTTCTCTCTCCAAGATCAGAAGCCGGTGAGTTGTGCAAGACTGGTACTGAAACTTCCCACCTGCAGAGGGGCGTATTAAGATGTCACCTGATCATGATTTAGCCCAATATATACAGACTGGTACTGTAATTAGGCATAGCTTGGTGATGTCCCCAACCCCACGGGTTTTAGGTATTTCATTCTGGACTGGTTTCAACACAATACACAGTGAGAACAGTTGCAGATAAAACTGTTGTTAAAACATTGCCTTAACTTAATCAAAAATTTATATGAATTTCACTGATTATTACACCACTTCATATCTTCATACTATTGTACATAATAGTTTTAAACTAAGCTAGTATGTGGGTAACCTTCAGCCCAAGTTGGTATGAATTTCACTGATTATTATACCACTTCATATTTTCATACTATTGTACATATTATTTTTAATGGTAACATTTAATCCAAGTTGGTATGAATTTCACTGATTATTACACCACTTCATATCTTCATAATGTTGTACATACTATTTTTAATCTTAGCAAGTTTGTGGGTGACCTTCATTGGCTGACTAAATCTCCTATATGTTAAATTAAAAATAGGTGGCTGTAAACCAGTTTGTATACCATTTATGAATAATCCTAATAGTTGTTATAATTAGGGTCAACGTGTTATTTGTTTTGTTTTGTGATATCTTCCGCAATTTTCATGCTCCGCGAACTGAAATTTTCATTATAATACTTGTTCATTTTATTATGTATCATATTCGGTACAAACTTACTTTTTGTTTGGTACTTAATTAGTTAAGCACAGTAATGCAGTACTGACAAATAGTTCTGATTAAAACTGTGAGTCATCATACACTCCACGAACAGCGAAGCTTTCTTTGTTTTAACAAGTCATCCCAGTTTCGAGTGTGCCTTGTTTGTGTGTTTTTATTTTAATTAAACCTCTGTGTTAAAATTACAATATGTTCATGCGCAAAGTGCCAATCTGAACATGTTTTCTGCTCTTGATAACTGTGGTTTATATTTTCCTTGTATTTATTTCATTTATTGTAAATGTGGCCTTTCACACTTTACAAAGATCTAGAAATAAAGTACATTAAGGATCTTTATACGCAGAGAGCATGTCATGGTGAATGTATGTATGTTTGAGGATTTATCACATAATTGTCACTTCTTTAATGTAATAATCCAGATGGTCAACCCAATTGTAACAGTTTTAGAATATTCTCATTGTTTATATATTTACAGTCTAACAAGTAAACATGTTTATTAACAGATTCAGTGCAAAACAAAAAGTAAATTTGGACCACACAAACATGCGTCATAGTTATGACTTAAAAGTTATTAATATGGTAGCAGACATGTTGTATTATAACGCAATGACAACATTTCGGTGACATATAAGCCCTTGGCAGACATGGGAAGTCGCTTAAGACGATTAATCATCCTGTGGCATTTAATCAATTAACTTAGACTAATCAAAACATCCAATGTAGTTTATTATTTTTTTGTTAAGTAGTTAATCTTTGGACCCATTAGGGATACACAAAGTGGAGAGTGGAAAAGAAGAAGTAACAAAGACATTTATGATTTGTTTAAGTCCCCGCTAATCACTGGTATCATGAAGGCTAATAGACTACAATGGCTGGGGCATATAGAAAGAATGGAAGATAATAGGGAAACAAAACTCGCTTACACTCAGGAAATAAATGACCGTAGACCCCGAGGTAGACCAAGAAGGCGGTGGAGAGATAATATACATACAGACCTACAAGCACTTGGAATCAACGACTGGCAAGAGAAGGTCCACCAGAGAGACGAATGGAGACAGATTGTATTTGCAGCAAAGAACCTCAATGGCTCGGAACGCTGAAGAAGAAGAAGAAGTTAATGTGAGTCAAATAATGTAGCAAATTTTAATCTAACAAAATTTGTATTTTGGGTTAATCCAAAGGAATGGTCTTGGCTGGTCAGTCTTAATAATTTGAGCCAATCATATATCTTAACTGATTTAGTGCCAAATTATAATTATATGGCTAAATTTAACCTCCCATTTTGACAGAAGGACGATATATCGCCATACTAGGGTTATTGTGTTATATTTTTTTTTTTTCGTGGTATCTTCCACAATTTAAATCCTTAGTGGACGGAAATTTACTTTATAATGCTTGTTAAGTTAATTGTGTACCGTGTTTGGTCCAATCCTACTTTTTATTCGGCACTGAATCAGTTAACTTGGGTCAATCAGGAGTAGTTTCAAAGATATATAACAGGAACCTGCTGTGGGTTGTGAAATATAGAACCTCAATGGAATTGGTTGGCCTAAATGCACTGAGCAATAGGTGACCAGTCTGTCCCTCCCCTAGCAAACGATGAGAGTTGGCGTGTAAACTTTGTACCGACGACGCTCATGGCATTATCAGCTTAACTTCAATTAGAATGATTACCTGGACTTAATTCTTCTTCTTTTCAAAGTCCACGCCGTGTGGTGTTGGTGATCACGTCTGCTCACAGCCTTATGTCTCCTTGGGCTTCCAATCATTTCTGATACTGACAGAACGTCATGCCATTTCAAACTGTCCCATATCTTCTCTCTTGGTCTCCCCCTGCCTCTCCTCTGCTCAAACTTTCCCGGTGTGGCAACACACTCCAGATTCCCCCCCAAAATATGGACTGTCTTTATCTGGCGCAAGTAACCAGTTCTCTTTGTGCGTTAATTTCTTTCAAGATATCTTCATTGCATGTTTTATCCATCCTCAAAGTTCTCAACATTCTTTCAGATATTTCCTCACTTGTCTGCTTATTGTGCATCATTTGCTTCCGTACCTCAAGATTGACTCAGACTCAATATAGCTATTAATATCGTTGCTTCCTCGCATACGAAAATTGTAGAGAATATTAATTTACAATTAAAAGACTTACTTTGGACCTTTTAAAATGCCTGTAAGATCATTCCTGTTTGTAGTACTTCTTCTTGATTGACCTAACTTGAGTAGATTGGACAGATTGTGTGGGGGAAGACAGAAGACCAACCAGCCCCCTTGAATAATACTGTCATGTAAAGACTGACATGCTACAATACACAGAGATGCGTGATCTTTACAATTAGAAAACGAAGACAGCAACCAAATGATAAAAGCTTGACAGTCCAATGTTTATTTGTCATCATGCCAAAATCTATTTCTGTTTTTTTTTTTTTTTAAATATTTGCAGACATTTATTTTAGTGTTTTATTAAACTTATATTTATATAATATTTGTATGATAACAAGAGCATTCTGTGATAATTTTGAACATGATTTTGATGTAAATAAACAGTTGTGACTCCAATGAAATCTCAATGTCTCAAAAACGAAAAGTGTATTTATTTCGTTTATTTTTTTAAAGCTTTTTTCCTATTACAGTATTTTGGAGACTGTTATCATATTCATCACCATCAGGCGCCTTGCCGATAAGCGTAGGCTGTCATGTTTTGCCATCTCACGCAATCACCAGAGTCGTGGATCAGCTCAGTGTTAGTTAGTTAGTTAATCGAGGTTCCAACTTCACGGCAACGGGTCGTCCCCATTATGCTCCATTCCCGTGCCAGCGAATATCACACAAAATGCTCCCCACTGTCCAATGTGAAAAGTGGAATAGACGGGAGTCTCTGCAATCCAACAGCCCGCACAGGTACACTGTGCATAATGCCGCCGTCAGAATGTCAACACAAAATTCATCCACGAATACCACAGTTCATCGTCGATGGACTCGGCAGTCACCAGAAAGACCTCATTGACCCGGGTTTTCTCACATGGCTCGGTCTCCTACCGCAGGGCGACCCGCCGAAAGTGTCGCACAAAGCACGAACTCCGCAGCTTCAGCGCCGACTCCCAGAAATCTCCAGAAAAATGCACTCGTGAACCGAAAGGGCAAAACAGTCAATTCAGCGACCGCCGGTAGCCATTGTTCCGAACATGCAGTTCACTGTACAGGACAGATGTAAAAGCATTCCACGCGAATTTCACAGCTCACGGTGTCGCCCACGCACTCACTCAGTAGCAGAGCGACGGAACCATGTACTACCAGTCCAACATGAGGAAAATGCGATTGCAAACCGTAGCTCAACTCAGTGTTCTTGTCTCCACCATACCACATGGCCACGCCATCCAGTTACTTACTTCTCTGCTTTCCCTTATTCTCTTCCCCTCAATCTTGCCAGTTGTCACCAATGTGTTAAATAATTTAAACAAACTCCAGCATATCCAGAGGTGGGGAAACGAAGATGGCGTTGGATAGGACACACTCTGAGAAAACCTATTAATAGCACATCTACAAAGTCCTTCATCCGGAAATCACAGGACAAAGGAAATAGAAGAAGACCTAAAAATATATGAATAAGAGAATTAGAGATGGTTAGTTAGTTGCATATCTTTTACAGGACGTAGCAGTCAATTCCAGCATTTTATTTTTGCTGTTTGGTATTCCTGAGCAAGTTTACGTTTGGTAGTTTGCCATTGCTTTCTGAACCACCTTCACTCATACCATTGTATGGAATACCAACGCAAGGCAGTCTGCTTCCAAATCTCCCTCAGCTGTGCTTCGAACGCGGTATGCGGGATTACGAATTGCATTCGTAACCAAGTCGCTACAGAGCCTGTTAGAGGTAAAGCTGAATAAAATGAGGGAGAACACGGAGGGAGCGGCATGTGTTGACAAAAGACAGGAGGGCTTGGCATAAGTGGTTGAGAACTTATGTTTTATTTGAGCATAAAAGCAAGAAGAAGATATAGTCAAATAAGAAGAATATATTGACAGGATACGACAATAAAGATGTATTACACAAACTTGGATTCAAGAAAACATGGAATGAAATCAGTGTCAAACAGTTAAGACACTTTAGTCATACAAAGTGATACAACTCCTGGTTAAAGGATGTAAAGTAAAAAGTAAAGGAAACATTGTCATGCCTTGATGAACATTGGGTAGATGGTGCAAGCACCGTATTTGTCTACCAATCCGCACTCGGTGGGTAATGTGGTTTATGTGGCACTGACTATTGTTACTTTCCACGAATATCCTGGCACCACATTTTAGGATTGTCTGGGAGCCTTTTTTTTAAAGTTGCATATCCTTTACATGACGTTGCAGTCAACACCATCAATTTACTGCAGTTGTTGATGTCTTGGCGAGTTTACGTTCAGTAGTTTGCCATGCTTTCTCAACGACTGGCTCCCATATCAACACGTTAAAACCAGCGCGACTCGGTCTTCTGCCAAATCGGTCACCACTTTGTTTCGAACGCGGGTAAGCGGCATCACGAATCGCGTCCGCAAAGCCATCGACACTGAGACCGATTCTGGGAGCCTAGGTCACTGAAGAAAGCCCCAATGGAATTTGAACATTCGACCACTAGGTTGGCAGACAAGCAGTCACTGTGCTGTTGCTGCTCCACCCTATTGGGAGCAATCCCTTTTGGGAGCAACGGGCAGGAAGAAGCTGTATGAGTGCATCATGAAGATGTAGGACACATCAATGTGTTGCTGCTGCTGCTACTGCATGTTGGGAGCAATGGGCAGGAAGCAGCCTGTATGGGTGCATCATGAAATCATGAAGATATAGGACAAATTGTATAGGAGATACAATATAGCCGATCTTCAACACAAAGTTGTCACTAGATGGCGATAATGTTTTGTTTTTGTTTTAAATTATCATTTACTAGTGGCAACATAAATAAAATATTGCACGATCTTTTGCCTGGCAAATTTCGCCGCATCTCGTCAGGTGAACACTGCGGTGTTTTATATCATGTTATGTGAAACAATGAATGATACTTTGGCTGAAATATCATGTACATCGTCGCTGACCTTGCGCGAATGTGCAGGACGTTATATCCAAGGAAGTCTAATACTTAGCAGGAAGTCGTCCTGTTTACATAGTAAGCATTATATATTAGTCGATTGCAGCCATTACTATGTCAACAGAAGGACTTCCTGCTAATTCTGTGGATATAACGTTCTACACATTCAAGCAATGTCAGTGACTATGTAAATCATATTTCAGGCAAAGTATAATTCATTGTTTCACATAACAATCTGCAGCATGTACCTGACGAGAAGCAGCGAAATATGCCAGGCAATAAATTGTGTAATATTTTCTTCATGGCGTATATGTTTAAATTTAATAAAGGAGTAGATTGTTTTGAATGTATGAAAACCATTCTCTGCAATTGAGGAATTGAGTGTTTAAGAGCTATATTGAGCCAATTCTGATGAATGGATTCTAATCACGGACATTTGTCCGACAAGTGAGCAATTATGTGGAAGCTGCGGAAATGTTTTACAGAAGAACGATGACAACACTGTGGACACATAGAAAGAGCAATGAAGATATCTCAAAGAAGTTAACTCGCAAAGATGGTGTAGTACAGTGGTTCTCAACAGGTGGGGAATTCCCCCCCCCCCCCCAGGGGGGAATTTGGGGGTTTCCAGGGGGAAATGAAGATTATTTCAAGATCGCGTTAATACAAGAACCGATTACTTTATCTTGTTTTTCCCTTCATACTTTACGGTTCTGTACGTCTCACCCCTTCTAAAATTCATTTTATAAAGTAAGTAGACCCACAAATCACGTTTTATGTGGACGTCTAGACTTGTTTTAGTATGTGCTTCCATTATTATGTATACTGTGTAGGGGCGGGAGGGGGGAATTTTTAGGTAGGAAATACGAAAGGGGGGAATGACGTTCTGAAAATATGGTAAGGGGGGCACGGGCCAAAAAAGGTTGAGACCACTGATGTAGTACTTGCATCAAAAGACAGTATATATTCTTTGGGCATTAGAAAAGAGAAGCTAGAGTATGTTGTCACAAAGGGAAGGCCTGAGGGGAAGAAAGGCGAGGAGACCAAGAGAGAAAATGCTGGACATTTTGACATCATGGCATGGAGGAACGTCAATATCAGACATGATTGGAAGCAAGAGAGATGGAAGACCGTGGACGAACACGATCAACAACATCAGACAGCATGGACTATAAGAAGATCCTTGATTACATCTTTCTGTAATACTCTCAAGTTTCTGACAAACATTAACTGGCTTGCCTTAGGCAGTAATGTGTGGCTGCTGGTTTTCTAGTGACTGCCGATTCCATCGACAATGAACTGTATTTTCCATGGCTGCCTTGTGTGTTGACATTCCGGCAGCGGCATTATGTATAGTATACCTGTGCTGACTGTTGGTTTGTCGAGACTCCTGTCTGTTCCACTTTTCACACGGGGCAGTGAGGAGATTTTGTGTGATATTCACTAGCACAGGAACCGAACACCCTTTGCCATTAATTTGGCACCGCGACTAACTGACTATACATGTAATCTGACTTCATAACACTGGTGACACAGAAGTCTCATTTGTATTATATACATATCATTCATGAAAGCCACATTTAGATCGTTGCCTCCTGGCTAGTAGTCATTGGTTTGTATCCACACTGAATCAGATTTTAACACTTTCACAGGCTCCATAATTTAGCCGGCCGAAAAGGTGCACCAGAAATGTTTTAGGGATGTGAAGGCAGCTGCCATGATATTGACACATCATCTCTGGAGTATCTATTGGTCTATAGAAAATATGGGCCTAACACCTTATGCCCAGTCTGCCTAACGGCTTGTAAAGGGGTTCGTTATAGTTTATTCAGTTATTCATGTCACATGACATTGCTGATATAACTCAACAAGTACCACAGTATTCATACTTCTATTAGAGATCATTTCTTGGTAAATAAAACTAATACATTGTCTTTTATTGTTCAACACGGCTTTTCTCAATTGCTAAGATAATTACATGTTCACATATGCGGATTTGTTCATTATTTGCATATTTACATTGAGTGTGCAGAATATATTTCCATTTCTAGAATCAAAGGCGGTTCATTTATAATAAATTTCATATTTCATCATGAGTCATTATTTCAAAAAGAGAATTTACAATTATAGCTACATGAAACATTTGTACACAAACCATGTTCACAGTAAAATATCAAACATCTTCATTTATATGTCTCATTTAAAACTGACCCTTTCATGCCTGTTAGTCATAGTGAATCTTCACGTACCACAACATTCTTCATATGCCCTTTTCTTCTTCTATCTTTAATTTTCCCGCTGGCTTCGGGAGGAGGAGTGCAACTGGGAGAGTACAAACCTTACCTTAGTGCGAGGAAATGCAACCTAAAGACTTAATGTCACGGCAGGTCAGACAAAGCTTAGGATCGAAACTCCGACAGACGGACAGTTAAAGCATTCGTTTGTGATCGATTCTGCAGATGGTCTTTTTCCAGATGTATTGGTGTGGCATTTCCTCTGGAGTAAACTAGTAATGTCGAGAGAGGGATCATGCTTCATGGGTATCTTCAATTCAGCCCAGGCTTTGTGATATCAAGAGGTTACTATGGCTTTTTTTAAGCACGATATAACAAACCATTATCTGCCAAGACGGCCAGGTGCCAGTTCAGTTCTTACATCTCCCAATAGAGCAAAGGTCGCTTAACGAACTCACATCAAACCCATAGCATGCAAAGTGTAAAACAAGTGTGTACAATTTCAAAATGGGAACAGATAACGTAAACAAGTGTGCGACTGTAAGTGCATATTATGGATATAACAAAAAACATATGGATAACATGTGTATAGTAAACAAATGCATGATAATGTATTGATATCATTGGTAATGATTGCCAGTCGTCATTCAGAAAACAACGGCAAACTACTGACCATTAACTTGCCAAGAAATCAGTCAAAACATGCTGGCGCTGACTGCGACGTCCTGTAAAGGATCTGCAACTATTAAAAGTAAACAACTTCTTTCTTTTGTCTTTTTTTTTTTTTTCTTCTCTTCTCTATTTACCCCAGTGAAGTGTTGGGGAAGTAAACAAAAGGCAGAAAATACAGATAAGGAAGGGACACACACACACAGACACACATACACACATGCGTGCGCCCATGTATGCGTGCATGCGTGCACACGCGCGCGCACACACACACACACACACACACACACACACACACACACACGCACACACTGCTGCAAGTTAAAAAGTAAAGTCCAGGATCCCATGTCCACCCTTGAAGCATTTTGGGTGTATGGTGGTATCCCCCATATTTTAGCTTGCGGTCAGCACTGGTCAGTATCACGCCAGCCGCATTTACTGGTGTCCATTGCCAGCTTGGCTGGCATGGAAGCTCGGGTCCAGTAAAAAAAAAAAAAAGTCTGCTTCGATGTGGGTTCAAACAAATGGATGGAGGTCAGCACGGCCGAATATATAAGAGCACTTGTTCTTAAACATCCGGTGTGCTGGTGCCGAGAAAGTGGGTTCAACCCCTATGACGGTCAGTTGGACTAAACGGTTGACTTATCGTCTCTGACTTGGGGATGTAAATTACTAAGTGCCTCTGAAGTCGGAGTAGGTTCGCCTGATGGCAAGGGACGCTGGTAATAGGGAAAGCTAATCTACACGAAAAAATCAGTCCAGTACACTGGAAGTTCTAGCACCTATAAGGATTACGTATGTGTTCAAAGCGAGTGAACGTTAAAAAAAAACCAAAAAAATACACGGATACTGGGCCAGTAGGTAGGCATGATATCTGGATAAGAATACACTTAGCTATTACTGCAATGAGCAGTTATTGCTTTTTCTCTATCTGTTCATAACATGTGTTGCTGTAAAGCACAAATTTGTGGCGAATGAGTTAACTTGGTAATATTTTGGAGCAGTAAAGGCTAAAGAATCAACTGGAATTTACTGCATTCGTGTAACTATGTGATTGAACAAAAGAGATAAAGAAAAGTATGTCATGTTTGCAGTAACCAATGAATGTATGATTGCTTGCTTGCTTGCTTGTGTTCGTTGGCTTGAGCTCCAACGCGAGGTCCTGTATGTCGGATGAAGACATCCTGGTGTCCAACATCAGTGCGATGTCATACAGGACCTGAGTTTTGCGTGAGTATCCGTTGTCCCATGTCTGGCTTATTGGTGTGCAGACTGGTGGTTCCTCGCCGTACAGGCAGACACTCTCCGACTTCGGAGGAATCGGCGATCCTATTGACTTTAGCCAGGACCCCGAAGGGACCTGTTGCCCAGGACGCTCGACGAGGACGCGTCAATAGGTATGATGATTTGCTTCATGCTTGATGAGTCACAGTTACAACAAAGGACTAAACTGGACTGCATCATCATCATCATCCACATGTGGCATGGCGATAATCCAGGGCAGTCATGATTCACCATCTTACTTGATCAGTCTTAGATGAGGACTGTGTTCCTCTCATGATTACACCATATGGCCGAGCCATTTAGGTATTCATCTCTTTTCCAAGCTCTTGTCCTATTAATTGTTCTTGTTGTAACCAAGTTTTTCAGTTTTTTTTCCCTCATAATGTGCCCAACATTCTTGACTGTTTAATATCTTTAATAAATTTACAGTGTTCATTTGTTTCTGAAAGAACAGACTCATTCGTTTTTTTCTGTTCATCCATGTTATGCTTTTGCGTCTTCCTCAAAACCACATTCCCACTGCCATTAGATGTTTCTCAGCTTGTTTGTTCATTGTCCATGTCATGTTTCACATCCATATAATAGTATATGCTCTATGTAGCCCTTGAACACCGTTTCTCACTGCAACTGATAGTTTTTTGTTTTTTTTTTTATTGGTTTTCTGTCTTGCAAACAGGGCCATGAGAAAACAACAACGAATTTCTGTTACAGCTCATTTGGGACTAGAGAAATTTAACAGATTCAGTGCCTAACAAGTTGTAGGTTTGGATCAAACAAAAATAGATGTCTGAAAATGGGAAGTCTGACAATTATGACCTAAAAGTTGTTAATATGGTAGCAGACATATATTTATATATCAAATTAAGGGGAAAATTACTAAACTAAACTAAAACTAAACTAAACTAAAACGGTATTTATATTTTAACTTAGACAACAGTTTGCAATATATAAACCCTTGGCAGATACGGGAAGATGCTTAAGGCTATTAATCATCCAATGACACTTAATTAATATAACAAACACCAGGCTTCTTGCGCACTTCACATACTGGTACCTTACCGTCTTGACAGACATTAGTTTGTTACAATATGCTTTAAAATACTTTAAATGAAAGCATATTTTCTATAACCCATGGACAGAAGCGAATGTGACTGATCAGACCAAGTCACTTTACATACACGCTCAGTTACCATTCTAAATTTCAATCTTAACTGTCCTCTTCTGCCAGTCAGAGGCTGTCAACTAACTCTTACACCAAGAACATTGTAGACTTGTACATGATTGACTTTGAAGCTCAAGTGTGTACAGGATGAGGAAGTCAGTCGAATGCCAACCCTCCATAGTTGCTTTCTTACGGCATGCATGGTAGGCTGCAATATTCTATATTATTTTTTAACTAGGCGAGGTTTAGAAGGTGAGAGGATCGACTTCATTGCACCAAGGTTTTATCCCATTATGGCTCGGGTCTCTTCCCCGTAGAGCGGCCTGCCAAAAGCTTCGCATAAAGCACGAACTCCGTAGCTCCAGTGACGACCCCCAGGAATCTAAGTGAAAAATGCACTCGTGAACCGAAAGACGTAGCCCGGGATCTAATTCACAATCTTCGGAGCGCGAGGCAGACGACTTGACCACTTCGCCACGGAGACTCCCTATTTATTATTTGTTGCTTCACTTATGGGATCCAGTAAGACACTGCTTAACAGGGTGTATTTTTAATGACTGTGCAGTGTTTTAAAATATTGCCGGTCCAAGTTTTATATTTACCTATTATGTTGCATGAACTTTACAGAGGGTGAATACAAAAACTTCAACCGGCAATATTTTCAAACACTGCACAGTCATTAAAACTACACCCTATACATGTTTCACAAATATATGTCATTGTTTACAGACATAATACAAAAATATTGGTCTTTTCTTTGTACAATAAATTATAAAAATGATATGCTTTACTATGATACAGAAGTGGGCTCTTTTGATTCTACTTTACTATCGACTTCGGGTTGTATATTAATGATCTGTGTATCTGTGATAGCTTTTCCGTCGCCTTCGATGGTCATCCCAGCTTTGGAGCATATAGCATCCGTGTATGCTGTCACCATTATGTGGCTAACTGCATTCACGCCAGATCTGTAGCGGTCACTGAAATTAATGTTGTAATATAGTATTATTATTATTATTATTATTATTATTACTATTATTATTGTGTCTCATGTGCATAATACGTGTAATATATGATAATTACAGTGTCTCATTTGAATAGTATATGAATATCACAGTGTCTAAATTACATAATATATGGGTCGTTCATTTGAAACCCGTTCCAATGGCTTTCTTACAAAAGTATGAAAGAAACATTAACAGGTGTGGTAGAATTAAACAAAGCACTCATTTTGAATGAATTATGCACCATGAGTTGGTTAGAACTGCTTGATCATAAAAATGGCGGCGTCAATTCGCTGAACTAACTGGCTTGCCTTATGCAGTAATATGTGGCTGTTGGTTTTCTAGTGTCTGGGGAAGACTCACCACCTATTCCTCCGTGCATACGGCCTGCGAAACGTGATGGTTAGTTAGTTAATTAGTTAGTCGCGGTTCTAACTTCGGGGCCCCTTTGTGTTGAAAAGAGAGGCCTCAGGAAGAGATACTGCCTTACGCTGTCTATGGTTTTCCAAGTGTCGATCTTCCCAGCCGCAATACCCAGTGCGGTGCAGACAGTAATCAGACCTGAAAGAAGTATGATGTCCTATTGTTAACAGTGATCAGATCTGAAAGATGTATAGAGTCTTATTGCAGGCATAGTTAAATCAACCAGCAGCTTTTGTTCTACGTAACAACACTGTTATATAAGGTGAGAGGCCGATGAATAAGAGTTGGTTAGTTAGTTGCATATCCTTTACAGGACGTCGCAGTCAACACCAGCATATTGTTGTTTTGCTGTTGTGATTTCTTGGCAAGTTGACCTTCAGTAGTGTGCCATTGCTTTCGAACATCTAGCAGCCGTACCATTTTGTAAAAATCCAACACAAGGCGGTCTGCTGCCAAATCGCCCGCAGCCGTAACTCGAACGCGGGTATGCGGGACTGCGAACCGCGTCCGTAACTCCTTGGCCAACTTTTTTTTCACATATCCTTTACGGGACATCGCTGTCAACACCAGCATTTTACCGCTGTTGTTGATTTCTTGGCAAGATTACGCTCAGTAGTTTGCCACTGCTTTCTGAGCGGCTGGCTCACTTATCACGTAAGTTACCAAAGCGGCGAGAACCGCTATCAATTCTCGCTCGCTGCGTTACACTACGTGGATAAACGGGATTACAGAGAAAGTCGTTTAACGCCTAGGCCAGGGAGACCGGCAAGGGTTGGTTAGATGGTGTAAAATAAAGACTTTGAAGAAACAAACTATGGCGTTAGTACAAGTATCAAGACAAGAGAGAGAAAAAAACAGAAAGTTATATTTGTCTTCTATCTGTTTCGCTTCACTTCAAAATCATTAGGACAACAGAAGACAAACATAATTAATCTACGTGAAAGACAGTAAACGTTTTGTCTTCTGAGTAAAGGACAAAATATAGTTTTATGAATATGTTTCACCGGCACGTTGATAGGCACACCAGGGAAGTAAAGAATTATAACAGTATAGTCGACAAATTGTGCTGTAAAAGGCGACTAATTAGGTTTAACCTTTGTAGGTGTATTTGTCTTGAAAGTCTGCATGTGTGTTTCCAGAAAACGGACCTTCCCAACGAAGAAAAAGTAACGGACTAGACAGCCTTTCAAGGATATAGAGCACCGTCTTCTTTCTTCTGTTCTACTGTTCCTGCCGTAAAGCGTCACAGAGAATTTTCTGTTATTTATTTAGTATGAAAATCATCATATCAAAATAATGTAATTTAAGGCATTTAACACGGGAGTCATCACTAGAAACGCTAAACTAAACGCACAAGAACTGGAGACATATTATAATATAATAAGAGGAGAAATAATAACACGAACATTTTTTTAAAACATTCATTCATATCCAGGTTGAACCAAATATGGAGAGATACGAATACAGTATATGATTGAAACGACAGCCTCTTTGTCAAATGGATAGATAGCGTTCGAAAGTCACGCCTCACATCACTTACCTGGATGTACGCACCCGGACATGCCAGGGCATTGAGCAATGAACGCGCTTTCAGCTGTTAAACAATGCACCAATACAAGCAGGAATAAGCATGGTTCATAAGCTGTTTTCATAAGCCATGTCTGGTGGTAGTTATTGTTGTTTTCATAAGCCATGTTTTCATAACCAAGCATATGGTTAATAAGAATAATCAATCAATCAATCAATCAGGTGCCGTCTCCGCAATGAAGGTTGGCTGCAATGGATCTCCAACACTGTCTGTCTCTCGCCTTGACTGTACATTCTGTCAGGCTGATGTTCGTCCATCTCTTGATGTTATCCTCCCACTAGTATCGTTGTCTATCTCTTGCTCGCTTGCTCTCAACCTTGTCGTACGGTTTTTATAAGAGTACCATATCTTTTAACGTGGCCAAAATATTTCACTTGTCTCCTCTTTATTTCTTGCATCAATTCTCTCTTCATTCCCAGTTTTTCTAGGACCTCTGCATTTGATTGTTTTTGTTTCCAAGAAATATGACCTATTCGACTGTATATCCACATCTCCAGGGCTTCAATGTGACTTTCTAGTTGCTTGTTCAATGTCCAGGCTTCCGCGCCATACAGTAGCGTTGAATATACGTAGCATTTGACTGTTCTCATTTTTAATGCGTTATTAATCTCTCTAGATGTTATTACTGATTTCATGCCATAAGAACAAGAATAAAACAGGCGACAAAAGGCATCCCTGTCGCACTCCTGTTCTTATTTCATATATATACCTTAGTTTACTCACTTGAAGAACTCAGAATTTCATGTCCTCAGACGCTGCATTTATTAAGTTAAAGAACTTTTGTGTGATCAAACAGTTCTACATCAATTCCCAAACAGATTATATAATAATATATATTAACTGATTCAGTGCCGAAGGATAATACAGGGTGTGACTGACACACACACACACAACACACACACACACACACACACACACACACGCACGCACGCACGCACGCATGCACACACACAGAGACACACACAGACACACACAGACACAGACACACACACAGACACACACACAGACACACACACAGACACACACAGACACACACAAACACACACAGACACACACAGACACACAGACACACACACACACACACACACACACACACAGAATCCATTAAAAGTTTATTAAATCCTACAAAGGTCAAGCAAATTTCTTGAAATCTCGTAAAAGTAAACTTCGTACGTATACAATCATTTCTAAAAGTTTTAGTTATCTCGGTCGCTTTCAATAAAATTTATCTTCCAAAATATCCTCCAATTGGCCTCCGCAGCATTGGATGCACACTTGCATAATTACTCGACCGCATTCCTCTGTGGGAATTTCCCTGGTTTTTGCTGTTCTGGAACGCATTATCCTTGCGATACCCCTATAGATAAAAAAATCTAGAGGGTTCAAGCCAGGTGAATGCGGTGCCCACATTCAAAGATTTGTTGGGAGAGGGGGTCACCCTGCATATATCACTAAATGTGATCTCCCATTTGGACAGAAGGGCGATATATCGTCATACTAGGTTCATCGTGTTATTTGTTTTGTTTCGTAGTATCTTCCACAATTTCAATGCTCAGGAAACGAAAATTTACACGATAATACTTATTTATTTCACTGTGTATCATGTTTAGTCAAAATCTCCTTTTTGTGTGGCAATGAATTAGTTAACGCTGAGAGAGATCTTTTCATGGTAAATTCATTTACGCCTTTCTCTAATTTGTATACGAGTTATTAGTTTATAAAACACATACATGTTTACATTTATAAAAGCTTGACTCACCTAAAATGTTGATGCCGCTTGTGGTACCAACTGACCGTGTTGTCACAGTAACTGTAGTTGTGGCATTTGTGGTCGTATTGGTTATTTCTGTTTGGCTTTTAGTTCCATATTGTGTCACTGTCTGAGTAAACAGTTAAATAAGTATTTGATTGTTGCAGAAGCCATCATGATTAATATGCATAGGCCAGTTTTGAGCACACTGAAGGACATGATAGTCAGTTTAAAATTACCGTGGTAGACAATAGAAATTACTGTGCGAATAAGTGTATACTTCAGCTTGAAGGATTTATCTAGTTACCTTACTTTATGTTGTATGATTTCTGCAGTATGTACCTTACGAAATGCAACGAAATATGCCAGGCAATAAATTGTGCAATCTATTGTTTGTGTCTTCGTTATTCAAATTTGATTATTTGTTTGTTTGTTTGTTTGTTTTGTGATTTGGTAACAAGTGCTGTTTCATATTTGTCTTGTTACAGATGTATTTTTGTTACCTTTCCTCTGGAGTAAACTAGGCAGGCCGAGAGAGAGAGAGAGAGAGAGAGAGAGAGAGAGAGAGAGAGAGAGAGAGAGAGAGAGAGAGAGAGAGAGAGAGAGAGAGAGAGAGAGAGAGAGAGAGAGAGAGAGATCATCCTGCTTGGGGAACTCATGGTCTCTACAGTACAGCCCAGGCTTTGTGTTATGGACAGGTAAAACTCCATCCCTGGTATTACCTCCATGGGTTGTAGTTATTATGCCCATGTTTGAAGCATAATGTAATAAACCATAGTCTTTCAACACAGAAGACACAAACATATGTTGCACGATTTATTGCCTGGCATATTTTGCTGCATCTCGTCAGGTGCATATTGAAGAATTATATATCATTTGACGTGAGCAAATGAATATACGAGGGTGCTTCAAATGAAAACCTTAAAGTGTTTGTTTGTTTGGTGAATAGATTCTGAAAAAGTACAGAAAAAATGTATAATTTTTCGATGTACTCGCCACTGCGTTCAATGCAAGTCCATCAGCGTCGATAAAGTGTTTGGATTCCTGTAGAAAAGTCTGGGGAAGAGTCTGGGGGGTCACTACTCGGTGTGTCTGACCCGGTCGTGAATAGCTGGTCACAGAAGTCACGCCGTTTTGAAACTTCCTACTCCACTCATAAACTTGCGAACTGACAGGTATGCATCACCATACTGGACATTCATTCGCTGATCATGGATCTTCATTCACTGATCAAAAAACGGATAACAGAACGCAGCTCCTCTTTGGTGCATGTGAAAAGTGGGGCGGCCGTCTTTAAACTGTCCGTTTGACGTCACCGTGTTCGTCAGCATCGTGATGTAACGTACTTAACACTCTTGCATGCTTAAAAACAATATTGACAGGTTAAAAGAGAACGGCGCGGTTATTGTAATTTCTGTCACACTTTCAAGTTTTTTTTTTCATATTAAGCCCCCTCGTAATATATGATATATAACTCTGCGGTGCGCACTATATTGTTAGTGGATTTTGTGTTTAAATTAACTAAGGGTATGCAGTAAAACTACTAATAATCCGGACCAGGGCTGTGACGGATAACCGAATATACGGATAACATAAATATATTAATACATATTTACAGTAACGTGATTTCACTGCGGGCTTGGGACGAAAATGACAATAAAATTCTGATATTATCGTCATTCAAGACGGCAATGTGCCAGTGAGTGTGTCTCATAACTATACCATATAATATGAAAATGTATAGGTGAAATGTACACTCATATCTCAAGATTTGTCTAATGAGATATTGAGTTTGAAGAAGTCATGGAAACATAACAATATTATTTTATCAGATGCTAGGAGATGCGATCAGTTATAAGTAAAGACAGGTTTGAAAAATTGATAGCTAAACAGTATCAATGTGAAACAGGAAACAAAGGGTTTGCGTAGAAGTTTGTTAACACACAAGAAAGAATAGGTTTATGTACAAATTGTGTCCATAAAAAAGAAAGAATGGGTTTATGTATAAGTTTATTGACAGCCAAGAAAGAGTGGATTTATGTAGGAGTTTGCTTTCACACAAGAAAGAATGGATTTACGTGCAAGTTTGTTCAGAAAAAAGAAAGATTGGCTTTATGTGCAAGTTTGTTTACAAAAGAGAAAGAATGGGATTAAGTTTAAATTTGTTCACAAACTATAAAGAATAGGTTTAAGTAGAAGTTTGTACACACACAAGAAAGAGTTCTGTAGACGTTTGTTTACAAACAAGAAAGGGTTAATGTAGAAGTTTATTCACAAACACGACTAATTTAAGCATCAATCAACTGACCTGCATTATAGTAGCTCCAACTATGTTATCTGGTAGGATGTTCCTGATAAAAAGAGGATTTACAGTAAATACTACTTTCAGCTGCATAGTCTCAATTTACGGTAAGTATGAAATTGATATTATTAGTCTATTTTATTTCCAGCAAGTATTCAAGATATATCAGCACTACCAAGTACCAATGTACGAGCAACATAGAACAGCCGCCTCAACTCCATAAGATTTGAAACTACTGTGCGTCTAGCAGCGGTGGCGCAATGGTTTAGCGCGCTTGCCTGTTGACCCGGTGTTCCTGTGTTTGAATCCCCATTAAGCGAATTGTATAAACTTATCTAGGCTACCAGGTCCAGCCAGCCTAACATGGACACAAGAAAATGTCCGGGAACTTAAAGGCGGCCAGTGTGATACAGGGTGTATTGTTAATGACTGTGCAGTGTTTGAAAATTTTCCGGGTCCAAGTTTTGTATTTACCTATTATGTTGCATGAACTTTACAGAGGGTGAATACAAAACTTGGACAGGGAATATTTTCAAACACTGCACAGTTATTAAAAATACACACTATATAATCACGTTATCCGTAAAGTGCCAATTGGTCTATACACATGTGCAGTTAACACCATATACCCTACACGCATCAAGGAGTGTAAAACGGTTGTTTACTTTTATTTAAGGCCCGGGTTGAAGGATTGACAAAGGGACACATTCTGGAATACATAACAGATCAAAGAAGATTTCTTAAAGTAAGGAAGACTCAAAGATTTATATGGCTTGGTATCACTCTAAGACATGAAAGAATATCAAAGAGAGTGCTGGAGAGCACAATACTAGATGGTGGGGAGGGGGGAAGAGAAATTGACCAAGGACAACATTTACAAAATACATATTCGTAGATCCATCAATGAAGATATGCATGCAATATCAATAGATGGCTAAAAAAACAAACAAACAAACAAACATAACAAACAAACAAATCATAGAATAGAATTAATAGGAAGCTTCATAACCAGTCCAAAGACTGAGATATGTGATTATGATTGTGATGACATCGCCATATTTACATGACGTCAACCACAAACATGACGACAGTCACATATGTCAAGACATTAAGTACATGTACCATTACTATCAGCTTTCAGTGGGAGTCTCCGTGGCGCAGTGGTTTTTCGTTTTATTTTTTTGCACTCACTCGTTTTGAACTCAAGCGTAGTCCATACACACTACTTCTAGTAGTGATAGACTGAATTTTTGCTTGTGGATTAGCTTTCCCTATTAACAGTGTCCCTCGCCATCAGGAGAACCCACTCCGACGTCAAAGGTACTTCTAATTTACGTCCCTAAGTCAAGGACGACAGGTCAACATTTTAGTCCAGCTGTCCGGTGTAGGGGTTGAACCGCTTACCTCGGCATCAGCACACCGGATGTTTAAGAACACGTATTCTTGCCCATTCGACCATGCTGACCTATGCGTAGTGGTTACATGCCCAGAAATGTTGAGGGTAGACTGCGACGTCGTGTAGATGACATGCAACTAACTAGAAATGGCCAAAAATCTTGACTGCCTACATCTAATTTCTAATTTCGATTGCTAATTGCGTCGATGACCCCTTTGCCGCAGCGCCGGCGATGACATGGTCACTACAAATTAATAATTATTGCACGCACTGAACCGTCATGAGCTGAAAATCATCTAATGGCAGTGGAAATATGGTTTCTGAGGGAATTGCAAAGAATACCAATGACAGACAGAAAAACCAATGAGCAAGTCCTACAAGAAGCAAATGAAAACCGTAAGCTGATTAGAGAAATTAGATGCAGACAGCCAAGATGTTTTTGACACGTCATAAAAATAAATAACCACGATACCTTGGTGACAACTGGCACGAATGAGCGGGGACGAACAAGGAGAAGGCAGAGAAGGAAATATCTGGATGGCTTGACGACATGGCATGGTCGAGACAAGAACACAGAACTGATCCACGACTCTGGAGATCGTGTAATATGGCGAAACATGACCGCCCACGCTTACCGGTATGACACATGATAATGATGAAACGTCATGGCTAGGGATATAAAGTTTATTAACTGATTCAGTGTCAAATGATAATATATCGCCAAATGTGACATCTCATTTGGACAGAAAGACTATATATCGCCATACTAGGGTCATCGTGATATTTGTTTTGTTTCGTGTATCTTCCGCAATTTCAATCCCCAGTGAAAAGAAATGTACTTTATAATACTTATTCATTTAACTGTGTACCATGTCTGGTGCAAACTTACTGTTTTGTTTGGCACTGAATCAGATAATAACGAGGAGGTGAAAGTAAAATTTCATATACAAATATAAAAATGTCACATGAAAATCATATGACATGTCAACATAAATTAAAAAGTGTTAAAACTGAGGTAACGGAGTGGAAATTTAAACAATAGACAAACAAGTGTAGGCAAGCTTTACAAAATACAATCACGGAAAACATGTGAATTATTTAGAAAATATATTTTGTAAAGGTGCCGTATATTTCGTGTTTTTTATACTGTTTACATGTCAATGTCAATTTTTTGTTGCATATCCTGCACATGACGTTGCAGTCAACCCCAGCATTTTTTGCTGTTAGTGATTTCTTGGCAAGTTTACGTTCAGTAGTTTACCATTGCTTTCTGAACGACAGCCACTCATACCATTTGATAACATAACCAGCGCAGGGCAATCTGCTGCCAAATCGCCTGCAGTTGTGTTTTAAACGCGGTATGCGGGATTACGAACTGCGTCGGTAACCCCATCGCCACAGAGCTGACTCAATGTAAGAAATAGTAAACATTAAAGGAAACAAGCCTTTTACTTACCTTAAGGCGCTTTGGGAATATGGTGCTATATCCATGTTTTTATAGACATGTCGGCACTGGGTGGATGATTAAAAAGTCACTTAAATGTCGACTTCATTGCACCGGGTTTTTATCCCATATGGCTCAGTCTCTTTCCGCAGCACGGAAATCGTCGCACAAAGCACGAACTTTGTAGCTCCAGCTACGACCCTCAGGAGTCTCCGAAAAAATGCAGTCGTGAATCGAAAGACGTGGCCCGGAATCGACCCCCCCCCCCCCCTTTCCCCTTTGGGTGAATGATATGGTGACCATAGTATGGTCAGTTTCACGTCGGCCGCCTTTACTGTCCAAGACATTTCCTTGGTACCGAATGTATCTGTTGTCTGTTATTTTTCCATCAAGAGTGATGATGACAACTCATGTCGTCCAGTAAGTTGGATGAAGAATGACTTGCGCGATGAATTGGATTATGGTGAGGAAGAGTTGCGCAATTCGTCGACCTCACTCTCTCGCCTGCGTCCATCTGAATCCAGTAGTAAGACAAGTCAAGACGACTGGGGACGAACACAGGTGCAATGGACGTTAGGCTGCCACAAGCCAGTTATCTCTGTATTGACGAGCTCTCAACAACAGATGGTAGGTAGCCTTGCTGGTTGATTTTTGCGGAGTTATAAAGGCAACATGAGAAAACCAGAGGTCAATAACTTGACAGATACGTCAAATCATATCACGCAACTAACCTAAACAAATCAGCAAACACATCTTGGGTTTCTATGGCAGTTTGAGGTGCCTCGTCACTCCCACTTCCCTCTATTCGGTCTGAGGGGGGAAAAATAAACGCATTAAATCAGTTAGTATTTATACTCATTGTAGTTTTCATGTTTGTGTTATGAGTAGATGTATTGTATTACTGCCAATGCACCTGTTTTATGGTAATTATTAACTATTCAAGATATATTAATAATAATAATTTAGACTGACATGTTCCGTGCTGAGCCTCTTGAATTTCTAAAAATATTTCTGGAGGGATTAGTATAAAAGAACAGACACGTTTACTAAAATATTGATCTGGAACAGTCGAACGGACGTATAGCACTCCCTGCCAAAGGAAAACGACTTGAGGATAGGTCTGCACCTTGCACACATGAAAGATCTCTCAGCAAATAGAAATAGAACTAGACAACTCGAATAGCCTGTTAATCATCATCAAGTGCCATGTCAGCTGGCGTAGGCGTTCATGACTTTCCACAGATCTCGGTCTTTGGTTTTCGGGATCAACTCGGCTGATGATATTCCTCTATGCCACCGTCTCAGTCCATCCAGCGTTATTTTTCTTGGCCTGCCTCTGCCTCTCTTCCCCTTGATCTTTCCAGTTGTCACAACGTTCTTCAATGCCACTCTTCCCATCATATGACCAAAGAAAGCTCTTTCTCTCTGTCTTACTGTTGTATATAATGTTCTAGTTGCATTAGTCTCCTTCAGGCGCAGGTTGTAAGTTACTCTGGCAGTAGACGTACGTGTGTGTGTGTGTGCGTGCGTGTGCGTGCGTGCGTGCGTGCGTGCGTGCGTGCAAGTGTGTGTGTGTGTGTGTGTGTGTATGTGGTTTTATATAGTTTTTTCCATGTTGTTATACCTATGTGTTTGTGTTGTTTCTATGCTAACGAATGCTTTGACCGCAACGTCCATTTTGTTACTTACTATCATTTTCTAGCAACCAGCTCTTCCTCAGACCGCCTTGCATTGGTTTCCAAACAAATGTATGAGTAACGGTCGTTCAGCAAGCAATGGCAAACTACTGAACATAAACTTGCACAGAAATCACAAATAGCCCAAAAATGCTGGGGTTGACTGCGACGTCATGTAATAACTTTTTAGGCAGATTATTGCAATTTATCTTTTCTTTTCATTCTGTATCAATGCTCTTCTTCTTCTTCTTCTTCTTCTTCTTCTTCTTCTTTTTCTTCTTATAATCAATCCATGCTGTGTGATGATATTTGCCACCAGGTTTCTCAACAGTCTACTGTCTCGTGTACTGCCACTCATTTCTAACATTGATGTTCCTTCATGCCGAAACACCAAACTATCCAATATCTTCACTCTTGATTTCCCCCCCCCCCCCTCCCACCTTGCTTCCCCTCCAATTCCCATGTTGTCACGACCTCCTTCGTCCTTCTCATGATGTGCTAAAAATATGTAGATGCTTCCCTTCTAGTGCGAATGGCTGGCTCTCTTTGTGATTTAACTTCTTTCAACATATCTTCATAAAGTTTTTTAACCGGATGCTAACAATACTACCACTAACCAAAGCGTATAATGTAAACAACTTGCAAATGCTGATAACAGATAACCAAATAAGTCTAGAAAACATGCAGACCTTATCTTACCTGGCCGAAACACTTGAGACAGTACAATGGCTATGATGACTGCAGCGACATGTGTCAGAAAGAAACCAACCATCGCTGTGAGCGCTACTTTCCCATTTGTCTTGGGATCTAGAGATGCCGCGCCTAGAAATTGGGAAATAACTTTTGTGATATAAATGTCAATGATTTATATATAATTGTATAAATGAATCATTAGCAGTCTGTATAACAGGCAAGACAACCTAATGGGCACGTTCTACAAGAAGCAGATGAAAACAGAGAAATTATATTTAGACAGTCAACATTTTCGGTGCCAACTGGTTAGACTGAATGGAAAAGAACAAGGGGGCAAGACAGAGAGGAAAATATCTGGATAGCTTGGTTACATGGTATGGTCAAGACAAGAACATGGAGTTGATCTACTATTGTGGTGAGCTTGTAAGATGGCGAAACATGACCACCAACGCTTATCGGCATAGCATATGATGATGAAATCTATTCAAATATGGGGATGGTGACATGTAGCCAATAGCTCGCAATTGGAGGACCCTTTACTTTTTGTTGTAATACATCTCAAAGAAATGTAAGATTTGTTGTTTTCAGCTGAATGTTCATCTCCATGTGTTCTGCCAGCTGGCGTAGGCGTTCATGTCTCTCCCCATATCTCGGTCTTTGGTGTTCTGGATCAACTCTGTTGATAGCTAAAAGTTTGCATAAGATCTATTAGTATGCAGATATTTATGTTTAGTTAATCGAATAAAATCAGGATAAGGATTTGAGGCTAGTGAGATATTAATTTGCTTCATAAATAGGCGTATTATCCCAAAAGATCACAACAGCAACACATGCTGGTGTTGACTGCTACGTCCTGTAAAAGGATACAAAACTAACTTTTTTAACTATATGCTCAATGTCTCTTAGCTGTTTCAGTAAGTTTGGACCAAACCTGGTACACAATCAAATGAACGAGTATTATAATATAAATGTCTGTTCATCATCATCATCATCATCATCATCATCATCATCATCATCATCATCATCATCATTCAGTGCCTTGGCGGATGGCGTGGGTGGTTATGCCCCTCACAAAATGCGATCTCCGATGGCATAGATCAATTCTTACGCTGACTCCATTCCGTGCTATGACACCAGACTGTCAAGAATTTTCTCATGCTGTCTTCCTCTATCTCTCTTTCCACAAATCTTTCCGGTTGTGACAACATGTTCCAGTTTTTTTGTCCTTCTGATAATGTAGCCAAAAATTATGACTGCTTCTTTCCGAAGTTTGCGATAAATTGACTGTGAAAATTGTCCAAATTGCTCATTGTGGCTGTCCAATATATTTTCAGCATGTTTCTATAAAGTTCCGTTCACCGAGCTATAAAATTGCATGAGATACCACGAAAAAACAACATCTCACAAACACGGAAGCATGTTGTATGGTGATAGATCGTCCTTCTGTCCAAACTGGAGGTCATATTTTTCGATATATTATCCTTCGGCACTAAATCAGTTAGAGAGTGAAAAAAGGTTCTTTCGGTTTGGGGTGATACATCTACTGGTGCATGGTGATGCATCTTTGGTTGCTTGGTTATGCATCTTTGGGTACATGTTGATGCATCGTTGGGTGCATGGTGATGCATCTTTGGTTGCTTGGTAATACATCTTTGGGTGCATAGGATACATCTATTGGTGCATGATGATGCATCCTTGTATGTATGGTGATACATCTTTTGGAGTATGGTGAAACATCTTTTTATGCACGGTGAAACATCTTTTGGTGCATGGTGATACATCTTTTGGTGCAAGGTGATAAATATTTTGGAGCATAGTGAAACATCATTTGGTGCATGGTCATCTTCTCGATTTCGGCTGATGGACTTTGTAATCGAGTTTGTGACTGGGCTCAAAGAACGCAGTCGCAGATGGTTCTATTGATGTTTATAGGTCTGTATTGAATGCAAGGACATATATTCTTCATCATCAACCATAATCGCAAGCCTTCAGTTGAAGGTCTGTGGCAGGAGAGCAAAGATCATACTTACTAGTGATAACCATGCAGATAACAAGGGGGACAATCGTTGCTTTCAAACTCCTCAGGTAGAGATCGCCAGGGAGACCTGTAAAACAGGGCACATTGTTTGTAGTGGTTTAGCAAATAATACAGTTTTGTTTCTGTGTGTTCATGTAGGTAGGTAGGTATGTGGATAGGTAGGTAGGTTGGCAGGTAGGTAGGCAGGCAGGCAGGCAGGCAGGTAGGTCGGTAGGTAGGTAGGTATGCAGCAGGCAGGCAAGTAGGTAGGTATGTTGGTAGGTGAGCAGGCATGCAGACAGGCAGGCAGGGAGGTAGGCAATCGGCCATGTAGGCAGGCAGGTAGGTAGGTGGGTAGGTAGGTAGACAGGTATGTAGGTAGGTAGGCAGGCAGGCAGGTAGGTAGGTAGTTAGGTAGATAGGTAGGTAGGTAGGTAGGTAGCTATGCAGCAGGCAGGCAAGTAGGTAGGTATGTTGGTAGATGAGCAGGCATGCAGACAGGTAGGCAGGTAGGAAGGCAGCCGGCCAAGTAGGCAGGCAGGTAGGTAGGTGGGTAGGTAGGTAGACAGGTAGGTAGGCAGGTATGTAGGTAGGCAGGCAGGCAGGTAGATAGATAGGTAGGTCAGTCTGTCGGTAAGTATTAGGTAGGCAGGTAGGTAGGTATTTAGGCAGGCAGGCAGGCAGGCAGGCAGGCAGGCAGATAGGTAGGTAGGTAGGTGGGTGGGTGGGTAGGTAGGTAGGTAGGTAGGTATGGAGTCTTTCGACATTATCGTTCTTACCGAGGATCTTTTCTAGAGAAGGGATGTTTCTCTTAGCACTGACCATCATTATGGACAATGAAATTCCTGAAATACCATGCACGACCATTATCAACCAAGACCTACCCTAGCTAATTCACATGTGCCGTACTAAATCATGGCCTGGTTACACCATAATATGTCTCTCAGTCTATGTGGAGTTGCGTTCCGATCGTGCACACCTCGCTCGATTCTCAGCGTGGAGACGCCAAGGCCCTGCAGTAGTCTCACTCTGAAGATGCTGCTCTAGAGGAAAGGCTCTATACCCGCTTCACGTCGATAAATGTATTCAATTTTCGAAGCTCCGGCATCCTGAACGCCCAACGCATTGGACTTAAATCCTAGAGCCTTCCATAAAATTCGCGAACAACAATAAGAACAGATGTACAACAGTAAAGCAACTTACCGAGCCACATGAGTGCATGGTCGCTCATATCTACACTGCGTAAACCAAATCCCAATCCAGCTCCGAGGACAATACCCAGGAGAGTTGCTAGTACAAGGCCGTTTTGTTTCAGGAAATCGACTACCTTAGCCTTAACACTTGGAGATTCTTCGTGGTTTAATGATGAGGGTAAATTGAGATCCCCATTCTCACGGGGGTCCTGGCCCGTCATTTTTGTCTGCGGATTAATGAAATAAACAAAGTTGCAGCAAACATAATCTTGGAAATACTTTATACTGATTCATTTTTGTTTTTTTGGTTTTTGTGCATATCATATTTACAGGATATCGCTGTCAACACCTGCAGTTTACTGCTGTTTTTGATATCTTGGCAAGTTTACGTTCAGTAGTTTGCCATTGATTTCTGAACGACCTGCTCCCTTACTAACACGTTAAAATCCAGCGCTATGCGGTCTGCTGCCAAATCGGTCGCAGCTGTGTTTCGAATTCAGGTAAGCGGGCTTTCGAATCGAGTCCATAAGACCTTAGCCACGGAGACCGGCAACTGATTCATTGCCGAAGGATAATATATCGTGATCTCCTATTTAGACAGAGGACGATATATCTCTATACTAGGGTTATCGTGTTATTTGTTTCGTTTCGTAATACCTTCCACAATTTCAGTGTTCCGTGAACATAAATTTACATTATAATACTTGTTAATTTGATGGTTCACATGGTTGATCCAAACCTACAAGGGCAGTCTATAAGTAAGTCACACAGTTCTGTGGGATGGCAGGTAAATGTAGTTGGTGTTTTCTATACGTGTCATTAGGTGACAGCGACATCGAACTTTATATTCCCGTTCGTCAGGTGGCGCTAGGTGTCTCATGCGCATCGCATTTTCAGTTAAAGAAAGCCAAAAACACATGATATTTAACGAAACATTTTCCCTGTCTGATCAGTTATTTATTCTGTTCCGCATTCTACGCGCACAATAGAATAAGAAATCATAGGGCAATAGAGGTCGGTGTGGCCCAGAGGTTTAACGCTCGCTCTTAAACTATCACTGGTGAGCGCGGCCTAGAGGGTTCATCCCACACACAAATCAGTTGGACTTAAATGTTGACTTCTCGTCCTTGAATTGGGGACGTACTTTACAAGCACCTGGTGTGATCTGGTGGTCGTGGTAGCGTGGTGCCTAGACACTCGCATGCTAGCCTGGTGATAATGGGTTCCAATCTGCATTGTCATATAGGCTTTCTTAATTGACCTAGACTTCCTGGTCAATCTAGTCTACAATGGATACCAGGAAATGGCTTTGGGAGTAAAGGCGACCGACGAGACATTGATCACAGAGCGCCGATAGGTCTATACAAGTAAGGGTCCTGGAACATGTGTACAATGCGGCTATGGCATGTAAACGACTTTTTTAAAACTTACTGTGACGTATGTGTGGTCATTTCTTCAGTCTGTATGTGAATACTGGACAATGAGTGATGACATGATGAGGAAACGAGAGGCAATGGGGGTGTGGTTTGTGATTAGAATGCTGAGATCACCATGGACACGGAGAAAATACAAACAACACTTGGAGCATTAAAATCTACAGGCAGCATTTAAAGAGAAAAAAACTTTGTTGCATATCTTTTACAGGACGTAGCAGTCAACTCCAGCAGTTTTGTTTGTTGGCTGTTTGTGATTCCTCGGCAAGTTTTACGTTCAGTAATTTACCAATAAGCAGTCAAGCTGAAAAACAGCTGATGGCTGTGGAAATGTGGTTTCTGAGGAAAATGCAAGGAATACCATGGACAGACAGAAAAACCAATTAATAAGTCCTACAAGAAACAAATGAAGATCGTAAACTAATTAGAGTCATTAGACGTAGACAGTCAAAATTTTTTGGGCATGTTATGAGAAGAAATGACTTGGAGAACTTGGTGACAACTGGCAAGATCGAAGGGAAGAGACCAATGGAAAGACCGAGAAGTAAATACCTGGATGGCTTGACCTTGTGGCATGGTCGAGACAGGAACACGGAGCTGATCCACGACTCTGGTGATCGAATGAGATAGCATAATACATGACCGCCCACATTTATCGGCATGGCACATGATGGATGGATGAAGTTTACCATTGTTTACTGAAAGACCAGCACGGCACTCATTCCATTGTAAGGAAATACCAACTCAAGAGTGTATGTTTCTAAATCGTCTGCAGTTGTGTTTCCAACGCGGTATGCTGGATTATAAATTGAATTCGCAACCCCTTTGCCACAGGTGTCTCCCCGCTGCTGCTGCTTCTTCTTCTTCTTCTTCTTCTTCTTCTTCTTCTTCTTCTTCTTCTTCTTCTTCTTCTTCTTCTTCTTCTTCTTCTTCTTCTTCTTCTGCTTGTATGACTTCTAGTGGAGCATATTCCCACAGCCACGAATGCTAAACTCTTTGTAGGCCAGTTCATGGTTGGTTGGAGGTTCGATGATATTTTCTACGGTGTTAGTTAGTCAGCCTCGGACCAACCCCCACTAGTCGCCTTTTACGACCTACACAGGCGGTTTACATTGGTAATGTAATGAGCAGCAGGCCACACAGAGTGTGAGGTGCAACAACTGATTTATGGCAACACACATCAAGATGACATACTGATCTATACCGATGGGGCAATGGTGAGAAACAGACGTAGTGGCTGGGGTTTCATTGCGAAGGTTAATGGACGATGCTTGAAAAGGGAGGGTGGCGTTTGAGACTACAACCTCCAGTATGAGAATGGAGGTGAAAGCAGTAACAGAAGCATTCCGATGGTTGGAGGAGACCGCTGCAACACACATTGCATTCATTACGGACTCACACATAATGCTTGGCAAGGCGGAGAAAGGAATGTGTCGTGTAGAATGGCTGTCCTCGCTTCAGAGGTCACAGATTGTTAGAATTGTAGCGATTTCCTGATCTGGTCATGCGAGAGTGCGGGTGTATAAACAGGCTAATATGCTGGCAGGGAATGCACATCTCGGTGTAGATTACCTATGGACAAGGGAGAGGTGGTCGGGCGTCTGTGGGACCAAGTGGAGACAGCGGTAGGACAGACTGAGCACGTGTGGAGAGAATGATATGGCCGGGGTCGGCAGGGGCTCTGGCCGAATCTCAAAACTGAGAGAGAAGACCAGGAGAACTCTTAATCAGATGGCATTTGGGACCATTAATTAGCAGTATGACTCTTTGCTGGCTGTTGAACGAGGGGACGGAGCGCGTGTCGGAATGTCCTGAGTGCAGTGATGTCGTTTCTTAGCTAAATTCAACTCAACATTGTTAATATTCTTTATTTTCCCTCAGGGGTCCCGATAACATACGAGCGTAACTTTATTCAGACTAAACAATATAGACATTGCAAGACTGAACGCCTGTGGAATACTGAAGCACGCGTGTTTCATAGACTTTTGTTTCTTTTTGTGTGCCGGCGAAGGCTTTGGCCGCAGCGTCCATTTTGGTGCTTGTCATCGTGTTCTAGCAAAGCTTTTTGGTGATTCATTTATTGCCGTTTTAAATCTTTACCTCAGTTCCACAAATTCCAGTGTTCCTTAAGCCAACTACGGCACAATGTGCATGTAACTATTTAACTGGGAATGAAAAGAAAGCAGCCCTAAAAATTCAGAAAATAAACTCTTCACATGTTATTTTCTACTGTGTTACCAGGGCGTATAGGGAAGCAAAGAATAGTGGCAATGTAACTTGTCATGCATGTCGTAAGAGTCGACCAAGGAGGGTTGGCTCTATTTACAGAGGTAGGTGGAAAAAAGTGTGATGTACAAAGAGGGTTGGCTCTATTTACAGAGGTAGGTGGAACAAAGTGTACTGTACAAGGAGGGTAGATATGAGAAGTTTACGTGAGCAGATATAGACAAACAGACAGAACACATGCATGACACACATCAGATCTCGGGTGTGGACAGATCAAGTGATCATGAGATGAGAACCCGCAGACTACACAAGTCAGCCTCATCTCCCCGTGGTGTTGACGGGAAACCATGACCGCGAGGTCAAGGGCCAACGGGGCTATGGCTCGCCAGAGGGGACGGACTCCCCCAGGTGAGATTTCCCTGTTCTAAACCTGCGATTGGTCTAGCAAGGCGGCAGGAGATTTATCCTACAGCTAACAGACAAAGAAAGAAGTATAATCAGCTTTACCTCGACACCACAAGGTACAAGAGGAACAATATGAGATGATGAGATGAGATTTACAAATGACAGTAACAGAGGCAACGCATTTGGCGTTTGACAGAGAGACACCTCGAAAGACTTATAGGGGCAAAGTTATGTAAAGGACAAGCCTTTGGATGATAAGTCAATATCCATGTATGCTTTGGATGATGATGATGATGATGATGATGATGATGATGATGATGATGATGATGATGATGATGATGATGATGATGATGATGATGATGATGATGATGATGATGATGATGATGATGATGATGATGATGATGATGATGATGAATGATGATGATGATGATGATGATGATGATGATGATGATGATGATGATGATGATGATGATGATGATGATGATGATGATGATGATGATGATGATGATGATGATGATGATGATGATGATGATGATGATGATGATGATGATGATGATGATTGATGATGATGATGATGATGATGATGATGATGATGATGATGATGATGATGATGATGATGATGATGATGATGATGATGATGATGATGATGATGATGATGATGATGATGATGATGATGATGATGATGATGATGATGATGATGATGATGATGATGATGATGATGATGATGATGATGATGATGATGATGATGATGATGATGATGATGATGATGATGATGACGGTGATATCGCGAGTTAGTAGTTGACACATTCCAGGCTCTGAGGTCGACACGGAATCACGAAATGTGTACCAAAGATCTTGCCACGTAACGACGCCAGGTGTAATGTTGAATATACTACCCAGTGTGTTAGTTACCACATAAAATATAGGCCCTACATTGTATCCTCAATGCACAGCCAGGTACAGGCTATCCCCCATCAGATAAGGTTAAGGTCGTTGGGGCGAGAAATGATAGACCTCACATATTATACGAGATATGAGGTGGGTGGGTGGGAGGGGGTGGTTTAAGTCCCTTTCCTCGACACCGGATTGTTCCGAAACACAATTCCGAAAAACTGTCCGGTAACATATTTTCTGGTCCTCGTGACCTCAGACTGGTAATAATCGAAAGAAAAGAATCCTACCTCTGCTGAGAATTGAACTCTGACTACTGTTTTGGCAGGCAAACACAGTGACTGCTGTGCCACAGAGGCTCCAATATACAGTAATGGTTTGTAAACAGGTAGCTAATTCTCTCTCTCTGTCTCTCTCTTTCTTTTTTTCTCTCACTTTCTCTCTCCCTCTTTCTCTCTCTCTCCCTCTTTCTCTCTCTCCCTCTTTCACTCTCTCCCTCTTTCTCTCTCTCCCTCTTTCTCTCTCTCCCTCTTTCTCTCTCTCTTTCTCTCACTCTCTCTTTCTCTCATTCACTCTCTCCCTCTTTCTCTTTCTATCACTCTCTCTCTCTGTCTGTCTCTCTCTCTATCTCTATTTTCCTCACTCTCTCTCCCTCTTTCTCTCGCTCTCCCTCTTTATCTCTCTCTCTTACTCTCAATCTCTCTCTTTCTCTCACTCTCTCTCTCTCGTTCTCTCACTCTCTCTTTCTCTCTCACTTTCTCTCTCCCTCTTTCTCTCTCTCTCCCTCTTTCTCTCTCTCCCTCTTTCACTCTCTCCCTCTTTCTCTCTCTCCCTCTTTCTCTCTCTTTCTCTTTCTCTCTCTCCCTCTTTCTCTCTCTCTTTCTCTCACTCTCTCTTTCTCTCATTCACTCTCTCCCTCTCTCTCTTTCTATCACTCTCTCTCTCTGTCTGTCTCTCTCTCTATCTCTATTTTCCTCACTCTCTCTCCCTCTTTCTCTCGCTCTCCCTCTTTATCTCTCTCTCTCTTACTCTCAATCTCTCTCTTTCTCTCACTCTCTCTCTCGTTCTCTCACTCTCTCTTTCTCTCTCTCCCTCTCTCTCTCTCTTTCTTTCTCTCTCTCTCTTTCTCTCACCTTCTCTCCCTCTCTCTCTCTTTCTGTCACTCTATCTCTCCCTCTTTCTTTCTCTCTTTCTCTCTCTTTCTCTCACCCGTTCTCCTTACCTTTTTCTCTCTCACGCTCTCTCTCTCTCTCTCTCTCTCTCTCTCTCTCTCTCTCTCTCTCTCTCTCTCTCTCTCCACAAACGTCTACTATTCAACACGGCCCAAACTAATTCACAAAATCCTACATCGGAATGCCCCAAATTACCCATGACCATTGTTTAAATATAATGCTAGACACAGTAAACGACTTAATATATTACACATTCCGAAGCCTAGGATAGACTTATGCAAAACAGGCTTCGCGTACTCCGCAGCTCAGCTGTGGAAAAATCTTCCACAAGAAATCAAAGATATCACCAATCCCATACATACAATCGCAAATTATTCGAACACTATCTGAGTAAAGATTACCGTCCCTCTTAATAATAATAATAATAATAATAATAATAATAATAATAATAATAATAATAATAATAATAATAATAATAATAATAATAAACCCTAGTATAACAGCTAGTCCCCTTTTGGTAGACCAGTGTGTTCCCCATAGCTAATAACAACGGCCACATCATTCATTAATTTTAGTGAATCATATAGTAGTTTTAAGACGCATCTTTGGACCCATTAGGGATACACAAAGTGGAGAGTGGAAAAGAAGAAGTAACAAAGACATTTATGATCTGTTTAAGTCCCCGCTAATCACTGGTATCATGAAGGCTAATAGACTACAATGGCTGGGGCATATAGAAAGAATGGAAGATAATAGGGAAACAAAGCTCGCTTACACTCAGGAAATAACTGACCGTAGACCCCGAGGTAGACCAAGAAGACGGTGGAGAGATAATATATATACCGACCTACAAGCACTTGGAATCAACGACTGGCAAGAGAAGGTCCACCAGAGAGACGAATGGAGACGGATTGTATTTGTAGCAAAGAACCTCAATGGCTCGGAAAGCTGAAGAAGAAGAAGAAGAAGAAGATAGTAGTGATTTTTGCATTTCTCCCTTGCCTTTTTAATGCATATCTTTATATTGCTGCTGTTCTCAGTTAGCCTTGAATGATGTGTGAATGAAATAATGTACGAAATAGAGTGATAGAAGGGCAGAATGTTAGACGGGCCTGCGTGCCCAATTCTTAACCCTTTGAAAATAAAGTTTGCTCGTTCGTTCGTTCGTCCGTTCTCTCTCGCTCTCTCTCTCTCTCTCTCTCTCTCTCTCTCTCTCTCTCTCTCTCTCTCTCTTTCTCTCTCTCTCTCTTTCTCTCTCATGTGTGTGTGTAAATGTGTGTGTGTGTGGTGTGTGTGTGTGTGTGTGTGTGTGTCCATACCCCAATCTCTTATCGTCTGTAAGAATGACGTTTAGAGTTGCAGAAGTGTCCTTGACGTTAGTTCCCACCCACATGCTCAGCCCAGCTCAGACCCGCAGTAAATTATAGACTGTCCAGTATGAATATTCAACATCGACTGCTTTGTTTAACATTTACTGCAATGAAATCCGCAATTGTGGTTTTCTCTGGGACAAACATTCGTAATTAAAAGTTGTTTGAACCACATCTAATTTACCTGCTGATATCAAAAGCTATTATACGATTTATGCCGGTCAGTATGGCAAGTAAATAAATGCACAGGTATTAATCAGCACTCATAGAAGTTGAAGAATAAAATTAGAGATCAAAAGACACTGGACAATAAACACATTGAAAGCTATGTTGTGGCCATTGCCAAAGCTTGACAATGACAGAAACAGAGAAAAGAAATATCAAAACAACATAAATGAGATTCCTGAGAAGTATACTCAATGTATCAAGAAGAGAGAAATGAAGAAACCAGGACTAAAGTTGGGGTTATAGCAGCGTTAGATTGTATTAGAAGGAAGCTTGTCAAATGGATTGGCCATGTAACTAGGTTACCAACTAACAGTATACTACATTAAGCAATGATGTACAGACCAAATGGACGCAGAAGAAGAGGCCGACCACGTAAATGATGGGCGCAGGGAATAACAGAGTCCAAGGGAATATCCATATATGAAGCCCATAGATGGGCGCTCTCCCGCTGTTTATACTTCACCTCGACACCGCAAGGTACAAGAGGAACAAGATGAGATGAGAGTGTGACCATGTCGACGTGACCGGAAAGATAAGAGCACCCTAGCTATTAATTTTCGTGTGCTTTGTGGCACGTTAATAAAATATACGAGTATACTTCAGAGAAAAGTGTCTCTAAATCACTGAATACATTTTTATTGTCCGAAAACATGCCGTTTGGTAACCTCTGATGTTTTAAGAATTATTCCTCTTCCTTATGCACCTTCAAACGTCAACTTTATTATGTTGAAAGAAAGCAGCAGTCAACTTCATTGTTGTTGACATGACCATATAGTTTGATCTCAAATGGAGCCAGTGTGAGTTAAAAGTACTTTACTCTTTATCAAATACGATAAACATTCTTGTAGGAAATATTTAGAAGCCATATTACAGATTCCACGGCGATTTTTGTCTTCTTCCTTTCACCCCTTAGAATTTTCTATCGAAATTCGAGCTCATTTGTCAAATATTCATCAGCAAATTATGTGTTTAGCTTTTTGAACAAGTAGTATCTTAGTCTAGTATGTCATGTGCGGAGTTGGAAACAGTGTCTTGGAGAATACCATCAGCAGAGTTGGTCCAACACACCAGGAATCGCGAGGTGTGGATTGACATGAACATCTACGTCAGATGCCAAGGCACATGATGATTGTAATGCTATAAACTTGTTGTGTCAAAGTCATCGGTTAAGTTGCACCTGTTTACAAGTAGGCGAAACTGCAGGTGTTTTAATCATTGTTGTACAAAACAGGAAATACAATGACGCTTTTTTTTAAATGCGGCTTTACTTTTATTCTCAAAATAAAACGACCCGTCTTCTTAATGTGTAATAAATGTATTTATTAGTTAGTCGTTAGACGCGGTTCCAACTTCACTGACAAGGGTCACTCCGTAATGCTCCGTTCCTGTGCTAGTAAATATCACACAAAATTCTCCTCACTGTCCCATGTGAAAATGTTAACAAACAGCTGTCCCGACAAACCAACATCACGCACAAGCATACATGCATAAGGAAGCAGTCAGAATGCCAACACAAAGTCCGCAACTAAAATTACAGTTCATTGTCGATGGAAGCGGCAGTCACTAGAAAACTAGTAGTTGCACATACACACACACACACACACACACACACACACACACACACACACACACACACATACATACACATACACTACTGCATAAGGCAAAACCAGCTAGCTCAGCAGCTGATCGTCCACCATTTTTTGAACATGCAGTTTACAATACAAACCACCGCGGACAGATGTATTCCACAAGAAATCCACAGCTCACAGTGTCGCTCCACACACTTAACTCAGTGGCTGGGCGAGGGAACCATGTACTTACCAGCCCAACAAGAGGAAAATGCGTAAGCTAACCGCAGCCAGAAGCAAAAACGCTCCAGGGGCCTTAACAGCTCTTACTGCCTCACACCAGAGAAAATACAATGTAGTCTGAGAAGCGCTTCACTAAACAATAGAAACATGTCCTATTTACATGTCGCTCCGTGTTGTATTTCCTGCGCTGTGTGTGCAGGTATCTACTGAAATAAATGTGTTAATCCCACTCCATTTTAAAGCTGTTTCTCATTTGCTAGGTGTTTGGGTCGAAGTATATGCCTGACATAGGAACAGCTGTCGAAGAGGCATAAACCGCACAATAAAATATGTTCGGGTGAAAATGACAGAGAAAGACACTCAGGTCTGCGCTTACACTTGATCAGGACATAACGAAAATGAAACGCATCTGCATTGCTCACTTTCTTTCCTTCCCAGAAAATGTAAATCAATCAAGTGCCATCTTCGCAATGAAGATCAGCTGTAATGAGTCTCCAACCCTTTGTGTCCTGCGTCTTCATGGTGCGCTCCTGTAAGTTTCTTCCAGCCCATCTCTTTATGTTGCCCACCCATTTGTCTTCATCTTGGACCCTTCCCTCCCGCTTCAATCCCTACACTGGTCAGTTGGTCTAGAATATTGACTTCTCGACCTTGACTTGGGGAAGTAAATTACAAGTACCTCAGAAGTCAGAGTGGGTTCGTCTGATGGCGAGGGACACTGGCAATAGGGAAAGCGAATCCACACACAAAAATAAGTTCAATGCTACTAGAAGTAGTAGCACAACTACGTTTCAGTTAAAATCGAGTGAACGAATTAAAACAAACACCACACTTTCGAAAGCTACAGTTTCACCCTCACGCTGTTTATTCATTGTCCGTATGTCTACACCATACAAAACTAAAGATTAAATGTAACACTTGGTTACTCTTTACTGGCAGGTAACTCAGCAAACTTGAAGAAAATGTTGAAAATTATTCGGTCCACATACTTAAAAAGCTGAGGCGACCTTAAAGCTGTACTTTTTGGAAAATATCCTGTCGCAATTGCCATTGAACGATGAATAAGTATGCTATCTAACTGATCGTGTTATGAAGTCCACTAGTTCTTTTAGCCAGGCACACAGGAGGCCCCAGGTTCAAATCTCAATTATCTAGAGCAGCGGTTCTCAGCCGGTGGGGAATCCCACCCAGGGGGCTAATTTTAGAGTTTCGGGGGGTGGGGGGATTAAGACCACACATTAGCAGACTCAAAATGGCTTCAGGCACAATATCCTATTAAGTTAAAATTCTTTGACGGTTTAACTGTTTGTTTGTTGTAATATGATAAATTGAGTGTGTTAATAAAATATTGTTAATATAAACATGCACCTTTTGAGGCTGACAATTTTGGAAACGGTGGAATTATTCTTCTTTCGTTCGCTGGAAAGGGGGGAATGACATTCTAACATATGATGAAAGGGTGCATGCGCCAAAAAAGGTTGAGAACCACTGATCTATAGTGTCGTCTTATTCCTACTTCTTCCCCTTGTCTTCTGTGAATGCTAATTAATAACTTATATATATATATATATATATATATATATATATATATATATATATATATATATATATAATATATATTTTTTTTTTTTTTTTTTTTTTTTTTTTTAATTTCTTCTGTACAAACTCGGCGGTTCCAAAACGATTCATGTAAATGAAAGAGCACGCTAACTGCTATTCCATGAATAATAATGATACTATAGATCCATATGGACGAAGTTGAGAATAGAAGTATCATAACTGCTCGAAAAATAAATAAAACAAATAGAAACCCGATCTTCCAGTTGTGAAACCTTACTTCAAGAGCTGGAATCACACGCCTATATAGGTAGCAATGTAGACACAGATTGGGAATAAACAGAGACATCAAGATAGGTATACATAAGGCAAGAGAAGAAGTCAAGGAGCTACGAATTTTGTTGAATTCAACAGAAATTAATGCTAACAATAAACTTGGAATACAGAGAAATACTTGTTGGAATTAAAGTATGATATTTATGAGCATTCGAACTCCCTGCCTTGTGTTGGTAAGCAAATGCAGTAACTACAATAGTACCACTGCTTAAATATTCATCAGGAGACTATAAAAGAAATAAACGAAGTTAGTTTAGGCTTGATTTTACCTTTTTAGACGGAAAAGTACCATAACTGTCTGCCATTTCTACTGCAGTATTATAAACGTAGCTAGTAAACGGTGGCCTGTCACGTTTAGTGTATACCTCGAAATATGTAAATACAATTAATCACTACAGGAAATTATCATTATCTACTCTAACGATGTACACCTACCGTTGATTAGTCCGTAATCAGTTATGCATTGTTGCACACGATAAACAGATATCTCAAATGCTGAATTATCCGGCGCGAAATACATACATACTCGTATATTAAAGTATATATCCTTTCACACACAATCACGTTCCTCGTTCGTGGCTAGTGGTTTGACGTGGTTCAAGAGTCGGTTAACTACGCTACATATATTTTTGCTACCTTACTTACTGAGCGTGTTTATTGTTAAGTCCTATTCGCTTGACTTTCTTAGCAGTGGATGCATGTGAAACAGTTTGTGAGTACACGTGTGCTAAGTCTATCCGGGTTATGGACAAGTGTGAAGTAGTTGTGGGTTTCTATACGAACTGCATTTTATATCTGCTCACTCACTCTCTCACTGGCTTCTTGCCGTCTTGTTAGTTACATATCATTTACAGGACGTCGCAGTTAACCCCAACCTTTCTTTGGCTGTTTGTGATCTTTTGGTAAGTTTACGTTCAGTAGTTTGCCGTTGTTTTCTGAACGACCGGCAAACATACTATTTCATAAAAAATGGTCTGCTACCAAATTGCCCGCCTGTCTCCCTGGCCTAGGCGTTAGCGACTGTCTCCGTAATCCCGTATACTCTCGTGAGTAACGTGACGACGGCGAGAATGGATAGCGGTTCTAACCGCGTCGGTAACTTACGGGGTATGTGAGTCGGTCGCTCAGAAAGCAATGGCAAACTACTGAGCGTAATCTTGCCAAGAAATCAACAATCAGCTGAAAGATGCTGATGTTGACAGCGATGTCCTGTAAAGAATATGCAAACAGATACCAAATTGCCCGCAGCTGTGTTTCAAAAGTGGTATGCGGGATTGCGAACTGCGTCCGTAACACCTTCGCTAGTACCACCTTCGCCACGGGACCACCTTGCCATCTTGACTGATAATTTGTTATAATGGATAATTGTTACAATGTGCTACAAAAAGGTATAACTACAAACCTTGGCGTTAAGGTCAGGGATGAAGTTATACCTCTCCATTGCACCAAGCCTGGGCAGACTTGCACCATGATCCATTTTTCGACCTGACTAGTTTACTCCAGACGAAAGGCAACACCAATATGCCTGGAACAAGACAAGCTGCAGAAGCTGTCGATCAGAAAGACAATGTTCAAACTGTCGACGTGTCTGAACTTTCATCCAAGACCAGTTGCCGACCAAGGTTTAGGGCCTAACAGTTAATATTTATACACGTGCTTTCAGTGTGTGTATGTGTGTTGTTGTACCTTTGCTTCAAAGTTGTTTGTACATGTGTCTGTCTGTGGTGGGGCGGGGAAGGCGGCTGATTATTTCAGTCATGTTGTAGCACAGTAGTTTCTTCCTGCTGGGTACAGAAGGCGTTTGCCATATTTTCTTTTTTTTTTTTGTTTGTTTAGAAAATCCTAAAATAATACAACAAAACATAGTGACCGACGGAAGTTGGATTGGTGAAAAATGGTTGCACTTGATTTGCAGGACTAGGACTTTGCAATCGACCCCAAGTTGATTTTATAGGCAATTTTACCCCCCCCCCCCCCCCCCCCCCCAGTAGTGTGCCACTGCTTTCTGAACGAGAAGTTAATGATCAAGTCCAACTACTCAACTACCACGCTGTGAGTTTAAGCGCGGATGTTTTATACCTCACAGCCAAGCTATCTCAGCTAGACAGACAGACAGACAGACAGACAGACAGACAAACAGACAGACAGACAGACAAACAGACAGACAGACAGACACACACACACACAGACAGACGGGCGGGCGGGTGGGCGGGTGGACGGACGGAAGGACGGACCGACCGAACGACCGATCGATCGATGGATGGATGGATGGATGGGTGGGTGGGTGTGGATGGGTGGGTGGATGGATGGATGGATGGATGGGTGGATGGATGGATGGATTGATAGATAGATAGATAGATAGATAGATAGATAGATAGATAGATAGATAGATAGATAGATAGGTAGATAGATAGATAGATAGATAACCTGCCTATAGTCCACCTCATAAAGATATCTACATCCTGGCTCGGCTAGAATGACAATGCACAATCTTCACGCTACTTGACCCGGCCGCAACAAGTGTGCTGTTAAACTGACGCCGTTTCTGGGTCAAAGGCGCTGTTTATGACGGAGAAGCAATCAAGATGATAGGGTAGGGTGTACGGAATGACTTAGCATTCTGTAAATCGTTAACAGGATCTTTGGAAACGTTTTGCACGCAGTCAGTGAAAGTGATAACGCGGGTAATTGATGTCGTGAACGTGAATGGTGCGTGTGAGCGATGGGGAACAGGAAAGAGTCTTTGTTTATGCCAGTGGTTCTTAACCTTTTTTGGCCCGTTCCCCTTCACCATATTTTCAGAACGTCATTCCCCCCCCCCCCTTTTCGTATTTCCTACCTAAAAATTTGGCCCGTGCCCCCTTCACCATATTTTCAGATCGTCATCCCCCCCCCCCCCCCCTTTCGTATTTCCTAACTAAAAATCCCGCCCCTGTCCCTACACAGTATTATTTTTTCCCGCGTTTCCATCCTGTGCGGTCAACACCAGCATCTTTCAGCTGTATGTTGATTCCTAGGCTAGATTACGCTCATCAGCACGCCACGACTTTCTGAGCGACCGGCTCCATACTCTCATAAGTCACTTTTGTGATTCGAACCAGTCCCTACACAGTATACGTAATAATAAAAGCTAAATGTAATAGCACATACTAAAACAAGTCTAGACGTCCACATAAAACATGATTTGTGGGTCTACTTACTTTATACATTGAATTTTAGAAGGGTGAGACGTACAGAACCGTACAGTATGAAGGGAAAAACAATATCAAGTAATCGGTTCTTATATTAACGCGATCTTGAAAGTCTTAATTCCCCCCCCCCCCTGGAAACCCTAAAATTCCCCCGGGGGGGGGGGGTGATTCCCCACCGGTTGAGAACCACTGGTTTATGCGATACATTCACTACTACTTCTAATACCACTGCTGCTGCTGCTGCTGCTGCTACTACTACTACTACTACTACTACTAATACCATTACTGCTAGTACTATTGCTTACTACTGCTATTAATGCTGCTGCTGCTACTGCTGTTGCTGCTACTGCTGTTGCTGGTACTACTACTACTACTACTACTACTACTACTACTACTACTACTACTACTACTACTACTACTACGACTACTATTACTACTACAACTACAATTACTATTACTACCGCCGCCGCTAAGACCCCCTCCCCACCCCTTTTTATTCCTACCCAAATTCCCCCCCCCCCCCCCCCCCCCCAACAATAGTACCCAGTAGCTTCACCTACCACTGTGAACTTCTGCCACTGTTGCTTTAGCGTCAGCAAGAATGTCTTGGGTGAGTTGTTAACCCTTTTAAGATTAAACTCCCGAGGGATAGTTTGTCACAGCAGGCATGGTAGATTCAAAGAAGCAATAAACACAGCGAGATCAAAGGTCACCATGCTGTACAAGTGAATGTATGAGTAGAGTGAATAAACGAGTATATTATTTTCACTCGAACCCAAAACTCGTCATTTTGGAAATAAATTTAAAAAATTGAAGTGTGGGCGCGCGCGCGCACACACACACACACACATATGTATACATATAATTGTTTTTTTAACATATATTGATGTTAACTGATTCAGTGCCGAAGGATAATATTTCACAAATGTGACCTCCTATTTGGACAGAATGATGATATATCGCTTTACAAGGGCTATCGTGTTATTTGTTTTGTTTCGTGATATCTTCAGCTTTAGGGTGTATTTTTTATTACTGTGCAGTTTTTGAAAATATTTCCGTTCCAAGGTTGGTTTTTACCTACTGTGATGTTCATCCAACACAGTGCAACATAATAGGTAATTACAAAACTTGGAATTGCAATATTTTCAAAAACTGCACAGTTATTAACAATATACTCATTTCATTGCTCAGTGAACAGAGATGTACATTATAATACTTGTTCATTGGATTGTGTACGATGTTTGGATCCAAACCTAGTTTGTTTTTTTTTTAATGGGTGAATACTGTTTAACAAAAAAAGACACTCTGGATTTAATTACTACGGTTACATTCTTTACACGCCAGCTACAATCTGCTTTTAAAACGATATATAGACAACAAAGCTGCTTGTTTCAAAACAAAGACAGTAATAAGTGAGAAATAATATGTTTTGTAAATATTACCAAAGACAACCGATTATAATGTAACTGAAAAGCACAACGAAAAGCGATCCTACCTGTTTTAGCTCCAGTGTTAGGCTATTCGATGTTTATTTCACCTTTAAAAAACTGATCTGAAAGTTTCACTATTTCAGGGTAATCTAGTTGCTCTACTTTGAAGTATTCTTGTTCGTTTAACGAGGCGAAGATGTTATTTGTAGGCGGCAGGTTTGAATTTCGTTGTGCCGGTAGTTATCACATCAAGTGCGTTACCTGATCACTACTTCTTTCTTTAACTTCTACGTTTGCCAATCAATACCCGTGGGATTTTGTCATATTCTATGCCAATGGTTCGAAATCAGCCGCAAAGAATTAGGAAGCACACCGCCTTGCGTTGATTTCAATAGTATAAGCGTCGGTCGTTCAGAAAGCAAAGGAAAACTACTGAACGTAAATAAAATCGCCTAGTAAATCACCATAAGAAATACTGAGGTTGGTTGCTATGTCTTGTAATGGATATGTAACAAACTATGTCAATGATCTCAAAGTTCCCCGTCAATGAGTTTCTCTAGACTACACAGTAACACGTGTAGAGAACTAGCGCTACTACTCCATCCACATGTGCCGGGATGATACAAACTAGATCAATCCCGTTCTCATATCGTCTGGCACAGATATCTACGGGATTTCACCAAAAGAAACCAGTTCCATCTGTACGTAGATTTCCAGGCTGAGAACTCAGCACGTGGTAGACAACGAACGTGACCCTAACGCCGTCGGTTGAATAACAGTTCAGTCTCGGGGTTTTGCACGCTGCTCCAAGATTTTGCCATAGTGCTCGACCAATGTCCTTGCCTGGCAGTTCTGCGCCTAAGGCGAGACTAATTTATCTGCATATTCACAGTAGGGTGGGGTAGCGCACTCATAGGCAATCATTTGCCATGGCTATCCTTTGCATTTTCCTCAGAAACTGTATTTCCATCTGCCATTAGATGTTTATCAGCTCGTCTGCTCATCGTTGACGTTTCACGTCCATACAAAAGTACAGGTTCTATGCAGCACTTCAACACTATTTTTCTCATGGCAATTGACATCTTTATATTACACAGTATGTTTTCCATTTTGCATAAGGCTACCTTTGCCATAGCGATTCTTGTTCTAATCTCTTCAAGATAGCTCTCATCAGATGTTATGACTGTTCCTAGATAGTGTGGAGTAGCTTTCCTTATTACCAGTGTCCCTCGCCATCAGGCGAACCCACACCAACGTTAAAGGTATTTGTAATTTACGTCCCCAAGTCAAGGACGAGAAGTCAACATGTTAGTCCAATTGACCGGTGTAGGGGTTGAACCCGCTACCTTGACATCAGCACACCGGAATTTTAAGAACTGTCATTCTTATCCATTCGGTCGTGCTGGCCTCCTGACAAGGATGTCATTACAACAAAGGGAAACACATTACAATGAACAGTTGTCTAACACGTTGTTTCATTCTTTGGTAAATAACAATTATGTTTATTTACTACGAAATTGATCATAAAAAAATATAAAAAAATATTGTACTAACGTAAACAAAACAAACAACGAAACATATAGTAACGTTATCAGAAGTACCAAATGTCATCGTTTGAAAAAAATAACAATACATCTATGGCAGAAGAATGGCTCGAAAAATGATTCAGCATTCTTGTTTTTGAATACACCACGAACATTGCCTCAGGAAACCTGTGTTTGTTTCCCGATAAAATTAATAAATCGTTGTGATTCAAACCACGAGTTCAATGAAGCACTCAAAATTGTTGCATACCCATTTAAGGACGTTGTCATAAACCCAGGTTGATTTTATAGGCACATGTACGGTCAGTAGTTTGGCATTCCGCTTAAGTTAAACTGAACCGTGCGTGGAATGAACCCACCTCCCCGCGGTCTGCGTACGGAAGTTCAAACACTAGCGAGATAAATTCCTACTCGACACAGCAGAGGTGATCCAGACCACCAAAGATCGAGATCTGTGGAGAGACATGAACGCCTACGCCAGCTGGCTTGGCACTTGATGATGATGATTTTGTCCTATGCAGGATGATGGCGATCAACTCCAGGTTGATTTGTAAGACAAATGTACGTTCAGTAGTCTGTCATTGCCTTCTAAAAGAGAAATTAACGTTTAAGTCCAACCTAATGTCGGTGTAGGGACTGAACGCCCTACCTGGCCATAAACTGGTGTTATGTGTTTTATCGTGGTAACCTCCGAAATTTCAATGCTCAGTGAACGGAAATTTCCGTTATAATTATTGTGCATGTGAAGCGTGTACCATGCTTGATCCAAACCTTGTTTTTGTTTGGCACAGAATCAGTTAAATAACCGCAAAACCACAACTGTCACACCGGACGTGTTAATACATATCCGGAAGCAAATATAGTAAATGAGAGATCAGTACATGCTAATGGAAGCGTCCATCTGTAAACTAATATGAGGTTAGAACCATATACCCAAATACACCTCGCAGCTTTGACATCGGTCTTTTACTATCTTTACAATATAAGAAGGACTTAAAAGGCGAGAGGGTCGACTTTCATTTCACCTGATTTTATCCCATTAGGGTTAGGTCTCTTCCCGCAGGGCGACCTGCTGAAAGAGTCCCACTAAACTCCGTAGCTTCAGCGCGATCCCTGGGAGTCTCCGAGAAAATTACACTCATGAAACCAAATACCTAGTCTGGAATCGAACTCACAACCTTTGAAGTGCGATGCAGGTATCGTAATTCTTCTCCACGGAGAGTCCCTTGTTTACAACATAAAAGATAACAACCTCCCAATCATCTGGCTAACTAATAGAAACTTCGGGTTAAGGCGGATCACTTTTAGCGTCGTGACAAAATGTCAGAAATGTCAAAAATTGTCCCTAAATGTCAAAAATGTCCCCTTCTGTGATGTTTGAATGGAACCAGGCCACTCGTGCACGAAGCAAAAAGCCTGTCTCCAACCTTGTCAGTATAGTATGCGAGTCCGTTACAATCTTCAGTACCATTCATTCTACAACAATGAACGTAAACACATTTGGAATTAGTCAACTTCATTCCACATAGCCTAGAAAATTAACCCGGGGTTGATAGCAACGTCCTGAAAAGGATATGCAACCATGCACACACACACACACACACACACAGATATATATATATATATATATATATATATATATATATATATATATATATATATATATACGCTTGTAACATACACGTGTGTGTGTATGTGCGCGCGTGCGCGCCAGCCAGCACGCTGCAAGCTTCTGTTGCGCTGAGTAGTAACTGATTATGTTGGCCTTAGGGTTTCCTTTGATTTAGTGGACTGGAAACCGACACCGAATTTTTTCCTCTGAGATTTTGACGACACGGTGGTATCCATGGCTTTGGCTACTTTCATCACTTTGGGTGTCAGGTGTGGGGGGTTCTGTACCTGCGTGAGGAAGTAACACTTTCGACAGTCTGGGCCGCAGTCGGAATGGTACGGATCAAACCTGAAACATGATGCGGATATATATTTAATATCGTGATGTTGTAGGCCTAAGTACCGGTAGAGTAGAGAGAGTAGATAGAAACAAGCTGTGGGAAATCCTTAAACAATATGGAGTGAGTACACATCTAACAAACCTATGTAGAAGCTTATACAACAACAGTGAATGCATAGTGAGAGCAACTGGAGGAAACTCAGAACCCTTCACCATAAGATCTGGAGTACGGCTGGCTCTGCAGAACTTGGTGGAGTATTGATACATGACAAGGCAGACGTGGTTGCGGCTTTGTGGGAGCAGTGTACACCTCGGAGGAGCAAATGGATTACCATGATCTGTCAAGAATGAGACAGCGAGGAGTGACGAGGGGATCTGGCCGACGCTCAACGCTCAGAGGAAAGGCGAGACAGACATATAATCAGATTCTGAGATTGCTACTGGTACTATTAGTGTTGGAACTCTTCGCTGGCTGCTGATGATGGGGACGGAGCGCTTATGGGATGCCCCGAATGCTGTGATGTCGATTCCTAAATCAATCAATCAATCAATCAATCTGGAGTACGACAAGGTTGTGTCCTGCCCCCTCTCTTGTTCATAACATGTGTCGACAACATATGTAAAGAAACAAACCAAAGATGGCAAAATCATAATAGAAAAAGATAAGATTTTACATGCGTGGTCAGATTATGTGAAAGACCTTTATGATGATACAAGAGAAGAACAATATAATCATCGGAATAATAATGAAGGACCAGCAATTTTGAAGATAGAAGATCAGAATGCTCTTAACCATATGAAAACTGGCAAGACCCCGGGTACAGATAACATCACAGTAGAAATGATCAATGTCTTAGAAGCACCAGGCTGCTGAACGCAATATACGATACTGGGGATATACCTCCTGAATTATGTAATTCTATATTTATTGCAATCCCCATGAAATCAGGAGACATGGAATGTGATCAACATAGAACAATTAATATAATGAGCCACCTCACAAAGATTCTGCTGAGAATTATCATGCAAAGAGTTAGGATGAAAATACAACTCGAAATAGAATAACTATGTGGTTTGTAGAAGGCAAGGGCACATAAATGCCGTGTATATACTGAGAACAGTAATTGAGTGTTCTATAGAAGTAAAGAAAGATCTATATCTTTGCTTTATTAACTACACAAAGGCTTTCGATAAAGTGAGACATGTCGACATGCTAATGATGCTTGAAGATCTACAAATTGATGGAAAAGACCTTAGACTTGTAAAAAACATATATTGGAAACAACAATCTGCCATCAGAATTGATAACGATGTAGGTCAATATCTGCATATTAAAAGAGGTGTGAGACAGGGATGTGTAATATCTCCAGATCTTTTTTCCCTGTACAGTGAAAATATATTTAGAAATATAGAAGATATGGAAGGAATCAACATTGGGGGACGTTACATCAATAACATTAGATATGCAGATGATACAGTCTTGATTGCAGACAATGAACAGGACCTGCAAAATTTAGTAGATGCGGTTGTTGTACACAGTGAACAACTAGGGTTAGAACTGAATTTTAAGAAAACAGATTATGGTCGTCACTGGGAAGAAGGAAATACCACATTGATTGATAGATTGATTGGTTTAGGAACCGACATCACGGCATTCGGGGCATTCCCATAAGCGCTCCGTCCCCATCCACAGAAGCCAGCAAAGAGTTCCAACCCCAATAGTACCAGTAGCAATCTGATTATATGTGCGTCTTGCCTTTCCTCTAAGCGTCGAGCATCGGCCAGATCCCCTCAGTCACTCCACGCTGTCGCATTCTTGCCAGACCATGGTGATCCATTTGCTCCTCCGAGGTGTAATGTGATATACGAGTAGATGGACATATTCTTAAACAAGTGAATCGATACTGTTATCTCGGCACAGTCATAACATCTGATGGGAGATGCCTTGAAGAGATTAGAACAAGAATTGCCATTGCGAAGGTAGCCTTTTGCAAGATGCAAAACATACTGACCAACAAAAAGATATCAATTGAAACGAGAAAAAGAGTGTTGAGATACTACATAGAACCTATACTTTTGTATGGATGTGAAGCGTGGACAATAAGCAGTCAAGCTGAAAAACAGCTGATGGCTGTGGAAATGTGGTTTCTGAGGAAAATGCAAAGAATACCATGGACAGATAGAAAAACCAACGAATAAGTCCTTCAAGAAACAAATGAAGATCGTAAACTGATTAGAGTCATTAAACGTAGACAGTCAAAATTTTTTTGGTATGTTATGAGAAGAAACGATTAAAGAACTTGGTGACAACTGGCAATACCGAAGGGAACAGACCAAGGGGAAGACCGAGAAGTAAATACCTGGATGTCTTGGCCACAGTGGCATGGTCAAGACAGGAACACGGAGCTGATCCACGACTCTGGTGATCGAGTGAGATGGCAGAACATGACCGCCCACGCTTACCGGCATGGCACATGATGGATGGATGTAAAGAAACCAGCCAAACAGAGACCGCAAGAATACCGCATGACGAAAGCACAGAAGAAGAAGCATCTGCAAATTGATTGATTGATTGATTTATCTAAAAAACCGACATCACAGCATTCGGGGCATTCCCATAAGCGCTCCGTCCCCATCCTCAGCAACCAGCGAAGAGTTCCAACACTAATAGTTCCAGTAGCAATCTGATTATATGTCCGTCTCTCCTTTCCTCTGAGCGTCGAGCGTCGGCCAGATCCCCTCGTCACTCCTCGCTGCCTCATTCTAACCAGACTATGGTGATCCATTTGCTCCTCCGAGGTGTACACGTGCTCCCACAAGGCCGCAACCACATCTGCCTTGTCATGCATCAATACTCCACCAAGTTCTGCCGAGCCAGCCAATCTGTCCGCCTGTTCATTCCCCAGCACACCGGCATGCCCAGGAGAAAAGATCCAGGTGATGCTTGCTACCCGTGACCTCCGAAGCGAAGCAAGCCACTCTGCACGAAGCTTGCCTGTTCTCACCCTTCTCAGCATGCTTTCTGAGTCAGTTACAATCACAATATGTGTATGTATCGTGTTTTCTATCCAGCGGAAAGCTGCACTGACCGCCTCCACCTCCATTCTTAAGCTAGATGTAGTGTCATCATACGCCAGGCTCTCCTGCACCAAACGCCGACCATTAGTTTTTGCCAAGAACCCCCAAGGCACTTCTCCTACCTCTCAACACCGACCCATCCGTGTAGATAATCACATCACCCGGGCGAGAATTTTCCTGAATTAATTGCTGAATTTCCACTTCCGTGGCCCCTGCTGGCCACTCCCTGCACTCCCGGCTCAATGTGATTATAACTCTGCACAAGTCTGACTGCTACGGCTGGCACTCTGACCCACTCCTCTCCTCGCCTAATGTTCTCCAAGGGGCACACCTGTCTGATCGTATCCTCCGCCTGAGCCATCCATGATTTCCCTCTTATCAGTCTCTGACCCTTAACTACGTCCAGCGCCTCATGCAACGGGTGATCTGTGTCTGCAGCTACTCTGAGGTATGCCTTCGCTTGCATCACCTTGTGCCTACCAGCAACAGTAGGCAGACCAAGGATGTAACGCATACACACTACTGGAGTGTCTCTGGTGCATCCCAGAATGACCCGCATAGCTTCATTCTGTATGCGCTCTAATTTCACCAGCTGACTCTTTGAGACAGTGAGCAGTCCTAGTCCATAATCAATCACTGAGAGGATCAAGTGCTGGTATAGTGTGAAGAGCATTCTCTGCTCTGTGTCCATTGCAGCCATAATTTTAAGTGCATTGAGTCCCTTTTGAGATCTTGTCACAACCGTCTCCACATGGTCCTTGAAGGACAGACTCCTGTCAAATGTGATTCCCAGATACTTCAGTTTGTTCTCTCTGTTGACGCTTCTACCATCTATCGTGAGGCTTGGGGCATCATCTCTCACAATCCTGTTGTCCAGAGAGCACCACAACACAGCCGCCTTTTCCGGGTTGATGACAGCACTCATTTCAGTGCACCAGTCAATCACTTTGTCTACTGTCACCTGTAGCTCCTGGGCTGTTTGATCCCTATTTCTCCCCTGCCTGTATGCAAGAATATTATCTGCAAATGTTAGAATCCTTCCAACCCCTGGTGCTTCTAGGTATGCAATCTTGCTCGTATACACATTAAAGAGCACCGGTGAGATTGCAGATCCCTGTGGCAGTCCCGGGGTTAAAATATGTGGCTCTGAGGTCCATGCGCCCAGACGGAGAGCAACCTGACGAGAATGCAGGACGGCCGCTATCCAGTTCACTAACCAGGGATTGACCCCCTTCTCCATAAGTGCGGTCATCAAAATATCATAGCGAACTCTATTGTACGCATCCTCGAGATCAAGCGCTGCCGCCACCGTTTCCTGTCTACTCTGGAACCCCTCATAAACGTCAAAGGCAAAGGTGGCCGCATTCGACCAGGTATCTTTTCCTGGCCTATAGCTCCCCAGGCCTCTTGGAAGAAGCTTCCCCCTTTCCAAAAAATCCTGCAGCTTAACAGCGACTATCTTCTCTAAAACCTTCCCAAATGTATTTTGAAGGGTGATGATCCTAAAGCCGCTAAGTTTTGAATGATCCTTGAATGGTTTTGGGAGAGGGATGAGATAGCTATGCAGCCAATCCTGCGGTACTGACGCTGTCCTAGTGCTCTGATTGAAGCAGCCGGCCATCTCCTTCAGGCCCACATCGCTCAAAGCCTTCATGTGGCCATACCTGACACCATCAGGCCCTGGTGCCGTGTCTTTTGCCTTTTGCAAAATATGTTTAACATCTTCAAACAATATGATGTCTTTGTAAGGCATATTCTCTATTGTGCCAGATAATTCCACTCTAACTGCATCCCTGTTATCCGCATCACTGTGAATGGTCTGCTCTAAAAATCTATGGAGAAACGGCTTCCCTTTCTCCTTGTCTGTTGTCACGCGCACCCCATCCTCTTTATAAATTGATCCTACTGTCATAGGCCGATCTTTTCTTTGCATTTGTCTGTACAGTTTCCAGAATTTATGCAGTGTTTTATCACCTCCACCTCCTCATAAAACATTCCCATTTTACTTTCTTGGCCTCTGCAGCACATCGCTTGAAAGCCTCCACCTTGTCTTTCTTGTCATTTTCCGATATGTCCACTTCCTCTCGTGAACTTAGGGGTGTCTGTCGCAATTTCCTTAGCTGCTTCACTGCAGCTCTCTTTGCTTTCCACGCATTGTCCACTTCTGGGGTCCACCATGGGGGCTGCAAAAAGGGAGTTTTAACAGTCCTGTTGCATCCCCATGCTGGGGCGCCCAGAAGGCTGTCCGCCCCCACTCAACCGGAAGGTTTGCGCGCTCTCCCAGCCTTGACTTTCTTGGACTTAGAGATCAGGACTGAGCATGGCATGTGATCACTCCCATGGTCATTCAAAACAGTCCACTTTACATCAAGGATTGATGACTGGGAGACAAGTGCCAAGCCAATAGCGGTGTCTGCATCGCCAGGCCTCATTGCCATTCTAGTCGGCCTACCATCATTTATGCAGACCACATCGGAGTCCACCATGGAATCCGCAAGTGCAATTCCTTGTCGATTTTCTCCACTACTGTCCCAATCTCTGTTTCTCGCATTGAAGTCTCCACATATGAGTAGCCTATCACCTGGTAAGTCCTCTAATTCCTTAAGCCAGTCCCATTGTTCCTTTCTGACAAAACAACAACAAATTTAACTTTTAGAGAACTCCTGTTTGCAGACGGCCAAGCACTAATAGCAAAATCAGAAGCTGAATTACAAGACCACATGCATAGTCTAAGCGAAATGTGTAGGGAACATAACATGAAAATTAGCACAAGCAAAACAGAGGTAATGAGTATAACCAACGAAGAAAAAAAAAAAAACAATTCAACTTAACGAACATCCCTGGAAATAAGTAAAGAGTTTCAAGAACCTAGGAAGTATAATATCATTAAATGGCAGATCAGAAGACGAGATCGAAAATAGATGCAATAAGGTAAATCAAATCATTGGACAAATGGCACCAATATTAAAGAACAAACATGTATCAATAACTACCAAGAAAGCATTTTACATCACAATTTTCCTACCAACTCTATGCTACCAATGCCAAACCTGGACAATAACAGAAAAAGAGAAAAGAAAAATCGCAACAACAGAAATGAGATTCCTGAGAAGAATACTCAACGTATCAAGAAGAGATAAGATCAGAAATTAAGAAATCAGTACTAAAGTTGGGGTTATAGCAACACTAGATCTTTTTAGAAAGCAGCAAGTCAAATGGTTTGGCCATGCAAATAGGTTACCATTCAACAGCATACCACAACAAGCAATGATGTACAGAGCAGATGGAAACAGAGGAAGAGGCCGACCACATAAACGTTGGACGGAGGGAATAGCAGAGTCCATGGGAATATCGATACATGAATACCATAATAGGGCACTCTCACAATGTTTATACTTCACCTCGACACCGCAAGGTACAAGAGGAACATGATGAGATGAGTAAGTACCTGTCCAAATTTTGTATTCACCCTCTGTAAAGTTTATGCTACATAATAGGTAAATACAAAACTTGGACCGGCAATATTTTCAAACACTGCACAGCCATTAACAATACACCCTGTAGAAATAAGAGGTACTTCCACCCATGCATTTCGTGTATTGCTCATCCTGTATCTACTTCTTTTCTCCATGCGCGTATTTGGTCTCCCTGTATTAATGTTGCCTTGTCGGTTCCAGATGAGTGTTTTTCATGCCATGCCATTAACTAATGTCCTCAATATCTGTTATATATAGCGACAGTGTGTTGTCCTCACTTATTAATTCAATGGAATTGTCTAGTTCTCTCCATGAGCTAGTGTGTCCTAAATAGCTTCAGCATATTGCCCTCGCCTATTAATTCAATGGAAGTGTCTAGTTCTCTCCAGGAGCTAGTGTGTCTTACATAGCTTCAGTGTGTTGTCCTCGCCTATTAATTCAATGCAATGCGTCTAGTTCTCTCCATGAGTTAGTGTGTCCTATATAGCTTCAGTGTGTTGTCCTCGCCTATTAATTCAATGCAATGCGTCTAGTTCTCTTCATGAATTAGTGTGTCCTATATAGATTTAGCGTATTGCCCTCGCCTATTAATTCAATGTAATGCGTCTAGTTCTCTTCATGAGTTAGTGTGTCCTATATAGATTTTGCCTATAATTCAATGCAATGCGTCTAGTTCTCTTCATGAGCTAGTGTGTACTATATAGCTTCAGCGTATTGCATTCGCCTATTAATTCAATGCAATGCGTCTTGTTCTCTTCATGAGTTAGTGTGTCCTATATAGCTTCAGCGTATTGCCCTCGCCTATTAATTCAATGCAATGCGTCTAGTTCTCTTCGTGAGTTAATGTGTCCTATATAGCTTCAGTGTGTTGCCCTCGCTTATTAATTCAATGGAATTTGTCTAATTCTTTTCATGAGATAGTGTGTCATATATAGCTTCAGTGTGTTGCCCTCGCCTATTAATTCAATGCAATGCGTCTAGTTCTCTTCATGAGTTAGTGTGTCCTATATAGCTTCAGCGTATTGCCCTCGCCTATTAATTCAATGCAATGCGTCTAGTTCTCTGCGTGAGTTAATGTGTCCTATATAGCTTCAGTGTGTTGCCCTCGCTTATTAATTCAATGGAATTTGTCTAGTTCTTTTCATGAGATAGTGTGTCCTATATAGCTTCAGTGTGTTGCCCTCGCCTATTAATTCAATGAAATTTGTATAGTTATCTTCATGAACTAGTGTGTCCTTTATAGCTTTAGTGTTTTGTCCTCACCAATTAATTCAAAGGAATTTGTCTAGTTCTCTTTATGAGCTAGTATGTCCTACACAGCGTCATTGTGTTATCCTCACCTATTAACTCAACTAAATTTGTCTAATTCTCTCAATGAGCTAGTATGCCCTATACAGTGTTAGGGTGTTGTCCACATTTATTAATCCAGTGGAATTTGCCTAGTTCTCTCCACGAGCTTATGTGTCCTATACAACGCCGATGTCTTTTTGCTCTTAATTCAATGAATGTGTCAAGCTCTCTCTATATGCTACAGATTCGTAATAATGTCATAATTTCCGGGAACATTTTTGTTATGAGCAAGCACCTCCTAATGAATATTTGTCATGGGAGCAGGCACAAAGCGCATTTTTGGAACAAGCTGAAGCTGGAAAAGGACTCGAACATCCCAAAACATGGTACGAATTTACGGCAGGAGAAAGACACCTGGAGTCGTGACACGAGCGCGGCCCCCCCCCCCCCCCTAGAGAATTTAAGGAAGGTAAAAGGCCGGATTATTCCGGAAAGGGAGACTATTTCTGATTACTAGAAGCCTCCTATCACGCTTGTTCATCGGCGAGTTTTTATTACTATCACTCATCACTATTTGTAATTTATTATTAAATCAGGAAGACGAAACACAGCCAAATCAGAGCCTAAACTTCTTCTTCTCCTCCTTCATCTTCCCCTCTTTAAAAAGGAAGGCGTCGCACCTAGTGATGCACGTCAGATGTCAGTTGTGTAAGGTACTTCCTCTAGGTAAGATTCCACCCAAGATAGCATGGTCCACCCACAATGTGTAGGTTTTCTGTGTAGGTGTTCTTTCTTAACAATCTACCAGTGAAATCATGTATGACCTACTCTTTACGATCTCCAAGTGCCGTGGGATTTTTAACGGAACCTCTTGTTTTCGTCTTTATCCGAGAAGTGGGACTTGTGATATCATTAGAAACCAATGCTAGCTATCAAATTCCGAGCGCTAAGATTCAAACGTTTAATTTCTGGTTCTATGGCGAACATTAAAAAATCTCTGCAGTGTCATTCTTACCTTTTTTTTTTCTGCAATCAATGTTTGTTGTGTCATTGCGCTAAATTTATAAGCAGTTGTTAACATACCTGGGCGAGCCCATATGTACTTCATCCATCCTGACCACACCTATTGTCGGGTCTAACACTGAATCTCTGGTAGAAAACGATTCCTTCTCAACTTCGGCATCCCGCGGGAATTTGGACAACACGAGACTGGCTGGGGTCTTGCGAAGTGTGGCTAGTCGTGTTTTCGTGAACGCGTCGTGAGTCACTGGAAACAGAGACATTGACAACAATGCATTCTCTTAGTGCATGTAAAGACAGCAGCCACGAACCAAAGGTTGCACGATTTATTGCCATGGATAATTAGCCTACGGGACACCCTTGGGCAAGGTGGAGTACTTGTTTAGCCTCCCGATCAGGGTTACGTGAAGCCATGGGTGCAGGTGGTGGATGAGGTTGAAGAGCAGCCGACAGATAGTTGTGGGTTATGGTCTCCAGCTTCATGACGGTAGGCAGAGGATCTCTTTCTTTTTTTTTTTTTTTTTTTTTTTGAGGAGACAATGAGTACGGTCATTAACTAGTATGGTCACTGCTAAGAAGGAAAGCAATGGCAAACTACCTTCTTCACAGATGCCAAGAATATTATGTTTTGCGATATCATCGACATTCAGAGAAACGGCGTAAATGGGTGCTCCATAGGAGCAACCTCGCCCGGTAGGGATAGTCATGTGCACCAGATGACTCCAGACCGTCAGCAGGCTACTAAGTGCAAAAGATTATTATCATTAAAGGTAGGAACAATGAATGCAAATGGAAAATTGGATAACATCAAACAAGAAATGGGAAGAGAGAATATTAATATATTAGGAATGTGTGATACCAGATGGAGAGGGGCAGGAATCAAGACAGGAGAGGATTGTAAGATTACTTATTCTGGAGGAGAAGAACGGCAAAGAGGTGTAGCCATTATGTTGGATCGGCAAACATCAAATTCTATTAAAGGTTATTGGGCTGTGTCAGACAGAGTTCTATTAGTAAAATTGAACGGAAGACCTTTTAAAATAAATGTCATTCAAATATATGCTCCAACAAGCGAATGCAGTGAAGTAAGTGTAGATGAATTTTATAATGACATGGAGCGTGCTTTGAAGAAATGTAAAAAAGAAAATCAGAAATAAATATTGTAATAGGTGATTTCAACGCAAAAGTGGGAAATCAAGGCGATGGATGCAGTGTAGGCAACCATGGTTTGGGAGAGCGAAACGAAAGAGGATACAGACTTGTAGAATGGGCAAAAGAACAAGAAATGATTGTAGGAAACACCTGGTTTAAACAACATCCTAGACGATTATGGACATGGAGGAGTGTAGACAGATTAAAAACCAGATAGACTACATCCAGATTAGCAGAAGGTTTTTAAATGCGCTAACAGTCGTAAAAACAGTTCCCAATGCAGACTGTTACAGTGATCACAGATTAATTACAGGCACACCGAGGGTAAAGTTAAAGAAAGTCAAGTATACCACCGGAAACGCTAAATATGATTTGTGCAAATTGAAAACTGACAAAGAAATACAAGATAATTTTAACATAGAAGTAAAGAACAAATTTGATATATTGTCTGACCTAGAGATCCTATTTCAAAATGTGGATGATCAATGGGAAATGTTGAAGAATTCATTCAGTTTAGCTGCAGAAAAAAATTATTCCAAAATAAAAGAAAGTGGATCGTCAGACATGGATGACTGAAGAAATTTTACAGCTAATAGAAACAAGAAGACAGAACAAAAATAATCCTGCCAAATATAAAGAAATTCACAGAAAAGTCAGAACATTATGTGAGGAGGCAAAAGAAGCATGGCTCGAGAAAAATTGCATAGAAATTGAAAAACAACACAACAGTAAAAATACCAAACTAATGCACAAAAGAATTCAGGAGCTTACTAATCAAAGAATACATACATCAGCAGGCTGCCTAAAGACAACAGATGGAAAAATCATAATAGGAAAAGATTAGATTTTACGTGTATGGTCAGATTATGTGAAAAACCTTTATGATGATAACAGAGAAGAACAGTATGATATTCAAAATAATAATGAAGGACCATCAATTTTGAAGATGGAGGTTCAGAATGCTCTTAACCATATGTAATCTGGCAAGACCCCCGGTTCAGACAGCATCACAACAGAAATGATTAATGCTTTTGAAGAATACGGAATAGATAAAGTTACCAGACTCCTGAATTCCATATATGATACTGGAGATATACCTCATGAATTATGTAATTCTGTATTTATTGCAATCCCAAAGAAATCAGGAGCCTTGGAATGTGATCAACATCGAACAATTAGTATAATGAGTCACATCACGAAGATTTTGTTAAGAATTATCATGCAAAGAGTTAGGAAGAAAATATAACCTGAAATAGGAGCTGAACAGTGTGGGTTCGTAGAAGGAAAGGGTACAGTAAATACTGTGTACATACTGAGAAAAGTAATTGAACATTATATAGAAGTAATCAAAGATCTACACCTTTGTTTCATTGACTACACAAAGGCTTTCGATAAAGTGAGACATGTCGACGTGATAAGGATGCTTGAAGATCTACAAATTGACGGAAAAGACCTTGGACTTGTAAAAAACATATATTGGAAACAACAAGATGCTATAAGGATTGATAATGAAGTAGGTCAATATCAGCCTATTAAGAGAGGTGTGAGACAGAGATGTATAATGTCTCCAGATCTTTTTTCTCTGTACAGTGAAAATATTTTCAGAAATATAGAAGATATTAAAGGAATTAGCATTGGGGGACGATGCATCAATAACATTAGATATGCAGATGATACACTCTTGATTGCAGACAATGAGCACGACCTGCAACATTTAGTAGATGCGGTTGTGTTAAACGGCAAGAAGATCGACTTCTTAGTATCGGGTTTGATCACATATGGCTCGGTTTCTGACCGCAATGAAAGCCAGCAGAAAGCGGCGCATAAAGCACGAACTCCGTAACTTCAGCGACGGAATCCCCCAGGAGTCTCAGAGAAAATTGCACTCGTGAACCGAACGACGTAAACTGGAATCGGATACACACCCTTCGGAAAAAGATCCAGGCGGCGTAAAAATTATGCCACGGAAACTTCCTTATGGACTGAAGTTCCACCAGTTATGAAACTTGGCAACTGGTCTCACGTAAGATGTTCTGCATAATTGTTGAACAGGTATGGGGAGATAATGCAGCCCTGTCCTACTCCCGTCTGCTGTTGAAACCAGTTTGATATTTCATTGGCTGGCCTGACATCTCCTTATTGTTAATGATATAATGACTCAGTTAAGTGGATCTAAGTTGTTTGAAACCCCACGTCTCTCATGTGCTTTCATTGTTTCTGATGTTGAGCACAGTTGAAGGCCTTACTATAGTCTACGAAACAAGAATCAAGGTCTAAATTGTACACTAAATTCCTAAAAGAGAGTTCTCTTGTTGAAAGTATAGGCCCGCATACCTCTGCCCTGTCGGATACTGATATAAATACAATATAATTTTAACATCTAACCTTTGCGAAACGAATCCTGCTGGTCGCTCACATAACTATCCCCATCAATGTAAGAGGTCTCTGGGACAGACCGCAAGTTTCGACACTTCTCCACAAGCCGACAGTATTGAAGTCGCTCATTTCTTGTAGTCACGGGAGCAATTCTGAACTTCAGATCATCGAAAGCACTTTCTATAGTCCAAGGATTGCTATCGAGCAAACGTTCTCCCGGTCCGGGAATTATCTTAGGTCTCACAAAAGTGTTGGAATAATTGGTCGACCAATCACCAGCTCTATCCACAAGTGTTGATTTAACAGACGACTGATTTGTACTAAGATCACAATCTGGTTTTTCTCTATTTGATTCTGTTTTATTTTGTTGCTTTGGGCACTGTTTTTCTTTTCCTTTAAATTCTGAGTTTCCATTCTGTTTATTCACATTTCTTTTCCGAACAGGTTCCTTGGTGATTACATCAGATCCCGCGTCCTTGGTCGCTTTATCGTTTTCTGAATCTGTGTCATCTTTGGACATATCTTCTGAGTCGTCATCATTGTCTGTGCTGTTTTTCGAAGAAGCACCATTAAAATTGTCCTCTGTATCGCCTTGTCCAACATTATCCTCGGTTTTCTTCTCCATATTTAGAAATTGGTGAGCAATTTATTTGCCCCAGCCGAATCCACGATTCTCTTTGTGACAAGCTGAATTTGTTAATTCTAATTTTGTGAACTCGATATCTACCCACCTGAATTTTATAAAATAAAAATAATGTCACTAAAATACCGAGTTGAATTTATTATTTCCATGTTCATGTTTTTCCGAGTTAGCAATATAATTCAGCTGCGTCCTATACATATTAAATACCTCAAACATCATAAAGAGTCATTGTTTTTGTTTTGTTTTGACAAGAATTGTTTGTTTACCACCGCATGCATAATTAATAAAAGTATGACCAGACATTCATTATACGTGCTGCACGGTGCAAACAAACTGTTATAGCAACAGCAGAAGTCGGCGTTTAGACACATTCTAGTCAATGCTTAGACAGACTCTCCGTGAATGGTCAGATAGACTGTCAGTTAATGATTTGACACTCTCAGTCTATGTTTAGGCAGACTCAGCCAAGAGTTAGAAACTATCAGCAAACTGAGCAGAAAACAGTAAACAAAATGATCGACTGATGCAAAGAGTGGATGATGTCATCAACCTAGATAAAGCGTATGTTTTATGATGCTCTCTGGACAATAGTATTGTTAAGGCTAACGTCCAAGATCTGACAATAGATGTCAGAATGTTAACAGAGAAAGTCATCTACAGTATATGGGAATTATTTTCGACAAAAGCCTGTCATTCAGGGATTACGTTGAAGGAGCTGTTATGAGATCTACGAAAGCATTTGGTGCAATGAAGACTAAAGCAGCAATGGGCATGGAACAAAGAGTTGAGTTGAGTTAAGAACCGACATCACTGCACTCGGGACATTCCCATACGTGCTCCGTCCCTCGTTCAACAGCCACCGAAGAGTCATATCACCAATCGTTCCCACCGCTATCTGATAAACGCTCTCCCGGTCCTCCCTCTCAGCCCCGAGACCCTTCCAGAACCCCTGCCGATCCCCCGCAATCCCACCCTTTCAATACACGTGCTCTCAATCTGCTCCTCCGCCCCCCCCCCCCACCCGACCCACAAGCGCACAACCACCTGTCCATAAGCAAACTACCACCAAGAGATGCATTCCCCGCCAGTTCCACCAGTCTGTCCATTCCCCCGCACGGTTGTTCATACCCTATCAACATCTATTTATCTCAGTAAGTAAATATGGATTGGAATTGCAAGGCATACAGAATGAAAATTTACGGAAGATCCTAGGAAGTACAAGTGACACGCCGATAGTGTATATGGGATACGAGGGTAAGTTAATAAAGTAAATCACAAATGGCTGTAGAAAAATAATTAAATATGATAGCAACTTGAAACCAGTTTATTTTTATACATACATCGTCCCTTTATTTCTCAACATAATTTCCACCAACATTGATGCACTTATCCCATAGTTTTATCAGTTCTCCCAAACCGACTGCATAGAACTGCGTGCTTTGTTTTCATTTATAGATTCTCCAATGGTTGCGTAGAGACTGCGGTTGTATAGTATGGAGAAACAGATTCATCATCATAGCCTGGAGAGAATGGTGCGACAAGAGGTGACCAGAGGATATGGCCGACACTCTGTTCTCCGAGGAAAGACCAGGCGGAAACAAAATAGATGGCCATGCTATCATTAGTATTGTGACTCTTCGCTGGTTATTGAAGATGAGGACGGGGAGCGTATGGAAATGTCCAGAGTTCTATAATGTCGGTTCTTGACTCAACTCAGCTCAACTCAACATAAACTCTCAGCCAATGGTTAGACAGAGTCAGTGCTTATTCATTGTCAAGCTGATTGATAAGTGTCGTGGGCGATTGTGCTTCTCCGCATGTAACGATCTCCAACGGTATGTATCAACTTGAGAGCTGGCATTCGTCCATGCCACGAGGCGGTTACTGCAGCTTTCCGCTGGTTGGAGAACAAACTGTATACGCATGTTGTGATTGTAACTCAAAACTGATTCACAAAGAATGCTGGCAATGGTGAAGACTGACATGCTTCGTGCAGAATGACATGAATGGATTCAGAAGTCGCAGGATGTGAGCATTCGCTGGATCTTTTCTCCAAGACACTCTGGTGTGATTGGAAATTAACAGGAAGACAGATTGGCTGGTGCCGTATCATTAAGGGGTGAATTGACGCATGATAATGATAAGGCAGATGTGGTGAAGGCCCTCTGGGGGAGTGTGAATAATGCAGAAAAACAGACAGAATATCATGGTTTAGAGAGAATGCAGCTTGTCATCAGCAGCTGAGCGCATCAAGAACAAGGATATTAGACTGTTGTGGAAGGTCATGATCGTCGGTGTCACTGGGCAAGACACCTGTCAATGGTGGATGTACTGCAAATGTTCCAAGACTGTCTCCTTTTCAACGGTCTCATCTCATCTTATCTTGTTCCTCTTGTATCTTGCGGTGTCGAAGTGAAGTATAAACAGCGGGAGAGTGTCCGTCTATGGGCGTAATATATAGTATAGTATACATTATAATTATAATATATATCGTGATTTTCATGGACTCTGCTATTTCTTCTATTCGTTATTTATATGGTCGGCCTATTCTTCGGGATCCGTTTGGTCTCTACATCATTGCATGTTGTGATATACTGTTAGTTGGTAACCTAGTTACATGGCCAAACCATTTAACTTGCTGTTTTCTGATGAAACCTAGCGCTGCTGTAACCCACACTTTAGTCATGATTTCTCAACGGTAAACGTGGCAATACTCGATTAACGTTCCGTAACTCTCATTGTCGCGATGGCTGCTGGCAGCAGGCAAGCTTTGTTAGGGGTGGTGTCCAGAAATATTAAAGCTTTTATAAACCCAGTTAAATCCGCTAACGCTTTCCGGACTTCACCCGCATGCAGATGTCTATCATCTTCGTCGTTTGCTAATAATTACGCGAAATCATTCGCGGATGCATTGGAGAAACCAGAGGAGTTTTGGGCATCGGCTGCAGAAAGCATTCATTGGTTCAAGAAATGGGACAAAGTCTTGGATCAGAGCAGATGGCCTTTCACACAGTGGTAGGTTGCCTTTTGTTCTTTTATCAGAAACAGTAAACACCATAGTTTAAACATGCAATGCAAACTATCCACACAGAATACTAGCGTGTTTCTTGTTCCTTTTCGTGTTTATATTTAAGTCCGCTTTACCAGAAATTTATCCTAAATAAATGTGCTGGCTGGGATTATGTGCATGAGAGAGGGAGAGAGTATCATGTATGTATGTGTGTGTGTGTGTGTCTCACTGTGCATGCATACATGTGTGTGTGTGCTCGTGCATGTGTGCATATGTATGTATAAGTAAACTTTTGTTTGTGAGCTTGTGATTGTAAGTATATGTATATGCAAAGGAGTGTGTATTTGTGTGCAAGGGAGTATGTATTTGTGTGTTGTTATTGAGTGGGTGCATAACTGTGAGAGTTTTGGTAAATGATGTAAGTATATATACAGGATTGTATGTATGTGTTTATAAATGTGCGTGTGTACATGTTTCTGCTTCACGTACCTGTTTCATAACATGGTAATATGCATTGTTTATGTTTACAACATTCATTTGACAATGTTTTTTTTTCCTATGTGAATGTAGCATGCACAATTGATGAACAAAAGATGAGTAATTGGAAGGGCTGAATGTAAGATGGGCCTGTGAGAACCATTTGTGACTCTTTGAAAATAAAGTTTGTTCGTTCATTCGACATCAGAACCGTATGCGGTCAAGGAAACATCTACCGGAAAATTGATTGATTGTGATCAAGGTATAGGAAATGTTAAACTTTACCATTGTGGGAGAGACAGAAAATAGTGTATACCCCTGCATCCAGCCTTTGATGTGAAGATGACAGTAGACCTGAGTAAACAATAAATGTAATAGATGTAATGCTAAAAATAAGGTATAAATAACTTGGATCTGAGCAATTAGTAAAGGTTTTCAAACCCTAGGAAGAAATAATATCATTAAATGGCGGGCAGAAGACGGGGAAACGAAAATAATGCAAAAAAGGTAAATCAAATCATTGGACAAATGGCACCAATATTAAAGAACACACATGTATCAAAAACTAACCAAGAAGCACTTTACAACATTTTTTCCTCCCAAACCTCTATGCTACCAATGCCAAACCTGGACATAACAAAAAAGAGAAAGAAAAATCGCAACAACAGAAATGAGATTCCTGAGAAGAATACTCAACGTACAAGAAGAGATAAATCAGAATTAGAAATCAGTACTAAATTTGGGGTTACAGCAACACTAGATTTTTTTTAGAAAGCAGCAAGTCAAGGGTTTTTTGGCCATGCAAATAGGTTACCATTCAACAGCATACCACAACAAGCAATGAGTACAGAGCAGATGGAAAAAAGGTAGAGGCCGACCCCATAACGTTGGACGGAGGGAATAGCAGAGTCCATGGGAATATCGATACATGAATACCATAATAGGGCACTCTCACAATTTTTTCTTCACCTCGAAACCGCAAGGTACAAGAGGAACATGATGAGATGAGTAAGTACCTGCCCCAAAGTTTTGTATTCACCCTCTGTAAAGTTTTATGCTACATAATAGGTAAATACAAAACTTGGACCGGCAATTTTTCAAACACTGCACACCCCATTAACAAAAACCCCTGTAGAAATAAGAGTTACTTCCACCCGTGCATTTCGTGTAGTCCCTATCCGGTATCTACTTCTTTTCTCCATGCGCGTATTTGGTCTCCCTGTATTAATTTGCCTTGTCGGTTCCAGATGATTTTTTTTCATGCCATCCCTTTAAACTAATGTCCTCAATATCTGTTATATATAGCGACATGTGTTGTCCTCACTTATTAATTCAATGGAATTGTCTAGTTCTCTCCATGAGCTAGTGTGTCCTAAATAGCTTCAGCTATTGCCCCGCCTATTAATCAATGGAAGTGTCTAGTTCTCTCCAGGAGCTAGTGTGTCTTACATAGCTTCATGTTTGTCCTCGCCTATTAATTCAATGCAATGCGTCTATTCTCTCCATGAGTTAGTGTGTCCTATATGTTTCAGTGTGTTGCCTCGCCTTTTAAATTTTAAATGCAATGCGTCTATTTTCTCTTCATAAATTAGTTTTTCCTATATAGATTTAGCGTATTGCCCTCGCCTTTTAAATTCATGTAATGCGTCTAGTTCTCTTCATGAGTTAGTGTGTCCTATATAGATTTAGCGTATTGCCCTCGCCTATTAATTCAATGAAATGCGTCTAGTTCTCTTCATGAGTTAGTGTGTCTATATAGATTTAGCGTATTGCCCTCGCCTATTAATTCAATGCCATGCGTCTATTTCCCTTCCATGAGTTAGTGTGTCCTATATAGCTTCAGTGTGTTGCCCCTCGCCTATTAATTCAATGCAATGCGTCTAGTTCTCTTCATGAGTTGGGGCCTTATAGATTTGGGCGTATTCCCCTCGCCTATTAATTCATGAAATGCGTCTAGTTCTTTTTCATGATTTAGGGTGTCCTAAAAGTTTTTAGGGGTTTTTTCCCCTCGCCTATTAATTCAATGCAATGCGTCTAGTTCTCTTCATGAGTTAGTGTGTCCTATATAGATTTAGCGTATTGCCCTCGCCTATTAATTCAATGCAATGCGTCTAGTTCTCTTCATGAGTTAGTGTGTCCTATATAGATTTAGCGTATTGCCCTCGCCTATTAATTCAATGCAATGCGTATAGCTCTCTTCATGAGTTAGTGTGTCCTATATAGATTTAGCGTATTGCCCTCGCCTATTAATTCAATGCAATGCGTCTAGTTCTCTCCATGAGTTAGTGTGTCCTATATAGCTTCAGTGTGTTGTCCTCGCCTATTAATTCAATGAAATTTGTATAGTTATCTTCATGAACTAGTGTGTCCTTTATAGCTTTAGTGTTTTGTCCTCACCAATGAATTCAAAGGAATTTGTCTAGTTCTCTTCATGAGCTAGTGTGTCCTACACAGCGTCATTGTGTTACCCTCACCTTTAATCAACTAAATTTATCTAATTCTCTAAATGAGCTAGTATGTCCTATACAGTGTTGGGGTGTTGTCCACATTTATTAATCCAGGGGAATTTGCCTAGTTCTCTCCACGAGTTTGTGTGCCCTATACGACCCCGATGTCTTTTTCTTGCTTTTAAATTCAATGAATTTGTCAAGCTCTCCCCCATGCTACAGATTCGTAATTAGTCAAAATTTCAGGGAACATTTTTGTTATGAGCAAGCACCTCCTAATGAATATTTGTCATGGAGCGGGCAAAAACGAAGTTTTGGAACAAGCTGAAGCTGGAAAAGGACTCGAACATCCCGAAACATGGTACGAATTAACGGCGGGAGAAAGACACCTGGATCGTGACACGAGTCCCCCCCCCCCCCCCCCCCTAAAAATTTTAAAGGGAAGTAAAAGGCCGGATTATTCCGGGAAGGGAGACTATTTCTGATTATTAGAAGCCTCCTATCACGCTTGTTCATCGGCGAGTTTTATTACTATCATTTCATCACTATTTGTAATTTTTTTTTAAAATCAGAAGACGAAACACGGCCAAATCAGTGGCTAAACTTCTTCTTCTCCTCCTTCATTTTCCCCCTTCTTTAAAAAGGAAGGCGTCGCACCTACTGATGCACGTCAGATTTTCAGTTGTGTAAGGTACTTCCTCTAGGTAAGATTCCCCCCAAAGATAGCATGGTCCCCCCACCATGTGTAAGTTTTCTGTGTAGGTTTTTCTTTTTTAACAATCTACCAGTGAAATCATGTATGACCTACTCTTTACGATCTCCAAATGCCGTGGGATTTTTAACGGAACCTTTTTGTTTTCGTCTTTATCCGAGAAGTGGGACGTGTGTTGTCATTAGAAACCAATGTAGCTATCAAATTCCGGCGCTAAGATTCAAACCTTTAATTTCGGGTTCTATTGCGAACATTAAAACTTTCTCTGCGTGCTTTCTTTTTTTTTTTTTTTTCTGCAATCAATGTTTGTTGTGTCATTGCGCAAAATTTTTATAAGCTTTGTTAACATACCTGGGCGACCCCTATGACTTCATCCATCCTGACCACACCTATTGTCGGGTCTAACACTGAAACTCTGGTAGAAAACGATTCCTTTTTCCAACTTCGGGGCATCCCGCGGGAATTTGGACAACACGAGAAAAGGCTGGGGTCTTGCGAAGTGTGGCTAGTCGTGTTTTCGTGAACGCGTCGTGAGTCACTGGAAACAGAGACATTGACAACAATTTTTTCTCTTAGTGCATGAAAAGACAGAAGCCACGAACCAGGTTTGCACGATTTATTGCCATGGATAATTCCCCTAGGGGACCCCCTTTTGGGCAGGTGGAGTACTTGTTTCCCCCTCCCGATCAGGTTACGTGAAGCCTTTGGGTGCAGGTGGTGGATGGGGTTTTGAAGAGCAGCCGACAGTTTTGTTGGGGGTTTATGGTCTCCACTTCATGACGGTAGGCAGGGTCTTTTTTTTTTTTTTTTTTTTTTGAGGAGAAATGAGTACGGTCATTAACTAGTATGGTCACTGCTAAGAAGGAAAGCAAGGGGAAAACTACCTTCTTCACAGATGCCAAAAAATTTTTTTTGCGATATCATCGACATTCCGAGAAACGGCGAAAATGGGTGCTCCATAGGAGCACCCCCCGGTAGGATAGCCCATGTGCACCAGATACTCCATACCGTCAGCAGGCGACTAATTTGAAAAAAGATTATTATCTTTAAAGGGTAGGAACAATGATGCAAATGGAAATTGGAAAACATAAAACAAAAAAGGGGAAGAGCGAATATTAATATATTAGGAATGTGTGATACCAATGGAGAGGGGCGGGAATCAAGACAGGAGAGGATTGTAAGATTACTTATTCTGGAGGATAAGAACGGCAAAGAGGTGTAGCCATTATGTTGGATCGGCAAACATCAAATTCTATTAAAGGTTATTGGGCTGTGTCAGACAGATTCTATTAGTAAAATTGAACGGAAGACCTTTTAAAATAAATGTCATTCAAATATATCTCCAACAACGAATGCAGTGAAGAAAGTGTAGATGAATTTTATAATGACATGGAGCGTGCTTTGAAGAAATGAAAAAAAGAAATCAGAAAAAAAATTTGTAATAAGGGGATTTCAACGCAAAGGGGGGAAATCAAGGCGATGGATGCAGTGTAGGCAACCATTTTTTGGGGAGAGCGAAACGAAAGAGATACAGACTTGTAGAATGGGCAAAAGAACAAGAAATGATTGTGGGAAACACCGGGTTTAAAAACATCCTAGACGATTATGGACATGGAGGAGTGTAGACAATTAAAAAAATAGACTACATCCAGATTAGCAAAAGGGTTTTTTAAATGCGCCTAACAGTCGAAAAAACCAGATCCAAATGCAGACTGTTACGGTGATCACAGATTAATTACAGGCACACCGAGGGTAAAGTTAAAGAAAGTCAAGTATACCCCCGGGAAAACACTAAATATGTTTTTGTGAAAATTGAAACTGACAAGAAATACAAGATAATTTTAACATAGAAGTAAGAACACATTTGATATATTGTCTGACCTAGAGATCCTATTTAAAAATGTAAATGATCAATGGGAAATGTTGAAGAATTAATTCAGTTTAGCTGCAAAAAAAAATTTTTCCCAAAAATAAAAAAGTGGATCGTCAGACTGGATGACTGAAAAAATTTTACAGCTAATAAAAATAAGAAAACAGAACAAAAATAACCCTGCCAAATGTAAAGAAATTCACAGAAAAGTCAGAACATTATGTGAGGAGGCAAAAGAAGCATGGTTCTAGAAAAATTACATAGAAATTGAAAACAACACAACAGTAAAATCCCAAAACTAATGCACAAAAGAATTCAGGAGCTTACTAATCAAGAATACATACTCAGCAGGCTGCCTAAAGACAACAGAGGGAAAAAATCATAATAGGAAAAGATTAGTTTTAAACGTGTATGGTCAGATTAGTGAAAACCTTTAATGATGATAACAGAGAAAAACAGTATGATATTCAAAATAATAATGAAGGACCATCAATTTTAAAGATGGAGGTTCAGAATGCCCCTTAACCATATGTAATCAGGCAAGACCCTCGTTCAGACAGCATCACAACAGAATGTTTAAATGCTTTTGAAAAATACGGAATAGATAAAGTTACCAGACTCCTGAATTCCATACATGATACTGGAGATATACCTCATGAATTATGAATTTCTGTATTTATTGCAACCCCCAAAAAAATCGGGACCTTGGAATGTGATCAACATCAAAACCAATTAGTATAATGAGTCACATCACGAATATTTTGTTAAAAAATTATCATGCAAAGAGATGGGAAGAAAATAAAACCTGAAATAGGAGCTGAACAGTGGGGGTCGTAAAAGGAAAGGGTATAGTAAATACTGTGTACATACTGAGAAAAGTAATTGAACATTATATAGAAGTAATCAAAGACTACACCTTTGTTTCTTTGACTACACAAGGCTTTCGATAAAGTGAGACATGTCGACGTGAAAAGGGATGCTTGAGATCTACAAATTGACGGAAAAGCCCTTTGGTCTTGTAAAAACATATTTTGGGAAAAAAACCCAGTTTGCTATAAGGATTGATAATGAAGTAGGTCAATATCAGCCTTTTAAGAGAGGTGGAGACAGAGATGTATAATGTCTCCAGATCTTTTTTCTCTGTACAGTGAAAATATTTTCAGAAATATAGAAGATTTTAAAAGGAATTAGCATTGGGGACGATGCATCAAAAACATTAGATATGCAGATGATACACTCTTGATTGCAGACAATAAGCACGCCCTGCAACATTTAGTAGATGCGGTTTTTTAAAAACGGCAAGAAGATCGACTTCTAGTATGGGGTTTGATCACATATGGCTTGGGTTTCTGCCGCAATGAAACCCACAGAAAGCGGCGCATAAAGAAACGAACTCCGTAACTTCAGCGACGGAACCCCCCGGAGTCTCAGAGAAAATTGCACTCGTGAACCGAACGACGTAAACGGGAAATCGATACACACCCTTCGGAAAAGATCCAGGCGGCGTAAAAATTATGCCACGGAAACTTCCTTAGGGACTGAAGTTCCACCAGTTATGAAACTTGGCAACTGGTCTCACGTAAGATGTTCTGCATAATTGTTGAACAGGTATGGGGAGAAAATGCAGCCCTGTCCTACCCCCCGTCTGCTGTTAAACCAGTTTGATATTTCATTGGCTGGCCTGACATCCCCTTATTGTTAATGATATAATGACTCAGTTAAGTGATCTAAGTTGTTTGAAACCCCACGTCTCTCATGTGCTTTCATTGTTTCTGATGTTGAGCACAGTTGAAGGCCTTACTATAGTCTACGAAACAAGAATCAAGGTCTAAATTGTACACTAAATTCCTAAAAGAGAGTTCTCTTGTTGAAAGTATAGGCCCGCAAAACCTCTGCCCTGTCGGATACTGATATAAATACAATAATTTTAACATCTAACCTTTGCGAAACGAATCCTGTTTGGTCGTTTCACATAGCTATCGCCATCAATGAAAGAGGTCTCTGGACAGACCGCAAGTTTTTGACACTTCTCCACAAGCCGACAGTATTGAAGTCGCTCATTTCTTGTAGTCACGGGGGCAATTCTGAAATTCAGATCATCGAAAGCACTTTCTATAGTCCAAGGATTGCTATCGAGCAAACGTTCTCCCCGGGCCGGGAATTATCTTTGGTCTCACAAAAGTGTTGGAATAATTGGTCGACCAATCACCAGCTCTATCCACAAATGTTGATTCAACAGACGACTGATTTGTACTAAGATCACAATCTGGTTTTTCTCTATTTGATTCTGTTTTATTTTGTTGCTTTGAGCACTGTTTTTCTTTTCCTTTACATTCTGAGTTTCCATTCTGTTTATTCACATTTCTTTTCCGAACAGGTTCCTTGGTGATTACATCAGATCCCGCGTCCTTGGTCGCTTTATCGTTTTCTGAATCTGTGTCATCTTTGGACATATCTTCTGAGTCGTCATCATTGTCTGTGCTGTTTTCGAAGAAGCACCATTAAAATTGTCCTCTGTATCGCCTTGTCCAACATAATCCTCGTTTCTTCTCCATATTTAGAAATTGGTGAGCAATTTATTGCCCCAGCCGAATCCACGATTCTCTTTGTGACAAGCTGAATTTGTTAATTCTAATTTTGTGAACTCGATATCTACCCCACCTGAATTTTATAAAATAAAAATAATGTCACTAAAATACCGAGTTGAATTTATTATTTCCATGTTCATGTTTTTCCGAGTTAGCAATATAATTCAGCTGCGTCCTATACATATTAAATACCTCAAACATCATAAAGAGTCATTGTTTTTGTTTTGTTTTGACAAGAATTGTTTGTTTACCACCGCATGCATAATTAATAAAAGTATGACCAGACATTCATTATACGTGCTGCACGGTGCAAACAAACTGTTATAGCAACAGCAGAAGTCGGAGTTTAGACACATTCTAGTCAATGCTTAGACAGACTCTCCGTGAATTGTCAGATAGACTGTCAGTTAATGATTTGACACTCTCAGTCAATGTTTAGGCAGACTCAGCCAAGAGTTAGAAACTCTCAGCAAACTGAGCAGAAAACAGTAAACAAAATGATCGACTGATGCAAAGAGTGGGTGGCGTCATCAACCTAGATAAAGCGTATGTTTTATGATGCTCTCTGGGCAATAGTATTGTTAAGGCTAACGTCCAAGATCTGACAATAAATGTCAGAATATTAACAGAGAAAGTCATCTACAGTATATGGGAATAATCTTCGACAAAAGCCTGTCATTCAGGGATTACGTTGAAGGAGTTGTTATGAGATCTAAGAAAGCATTTGGTGCAATGAAGACTAAAGCAGCAATGGGCATGGAACAAAGAGTTGAGTTGAGTTAAGAACCGACATCACTGCACTCGGGACATTCCCATACGTGCTCCGTCCCCTCGTTCAACAGCCACCGAAGAGTCATATCACCAATCGTTCCCACCGCTATCTGATAAACGCTCTCCCGGTCCTCCCTCTCAGCCCCGAGACCCTTCAAGAACCCCTGCCGATCCCCCGCAATCCCATCCTTTCAACACACGGGCTCTCAATCTGCTCCTCCGCCCCCCCCCCCCAACCCGACCCACAAGCGCACGACCACCTGTCCATAAGCAAACTACCACCAAGAGATGCATTCCCCGCCAGCCCACCAGCCTGTCCATTCCCCCGCACGGTTGTTCATACCCTATCAACTATCTATTTATCTCAGTAAGTAAATATGGATTGGAATTGCAAGGCATACAGAATGAAAATTTACGGAAGATCCTAGGAGTACAAGTGACACGCCGATAGTGTATATGGGATACGAGGGGTAAGTTAATAAAGTAAATCACAAATGGCTGTAGGAAAAATAATTAAATATGATAGCAACTTGAAACCAGTTTATTTTTATACATACATCGTCCCTTTATTTCTCAACATATTTCCACCAACATTGATGCACTTATCCCATAGTTTTATCAGTTCTCCCAACCGACTGCATAGAACTGCGTGCTTTGTTTTCATTTATAGATTCTCCAATGGTTGCGTAGAGACTGCGGTTGTATAGTATGGAGAAACAGATTCATCATCATAGCCTGGAGAGAATGGTGCGACAAGAGGTGACCAGAGGATATGGCCGACACTCTGTTCACCGATGAAAGACCAGAAGGAAACATAATCAGATGGCCATGGTATCATTAGTATTGTGACTCTTCGCTGGTTATTGAAGATGAGGACGGGGAGCGTATGGAAATGTCCAGAGTTCTATAATGTCGGTTCTTGACTCAACTCAGCTCAACTCAACATAAACTCTCAGCCAATGGTTAGACAGAGTCAGTGCTTCTTCATCATCAAGCTCATCGATAAGTGTCGTGGGTGATTGTGCTTCTCCGCATGTAACGATCTCCAACGGTATGTATCAACTTGAGAGCTGGCATTCTTCCATGCCACGAGGCGGTTACTGCAGCTTTCCGCTGGTTGGAGAACAAACTGTATACACATGTTGTGATTGTAAATGATTCACAAAGAATGCTGGCAAAGGTGAAGACTGACATGCTTCGTGCAGAATGACATGAATGGATTCAGAAGTCGCAGGATGTGAGCATTCGCTGGATCTTTTCTCCAAGACGCTCTGGTGTGATTGGAAATGAACAGGAAGACAGATTGGCTGGTGCCGCATCATTAAGGGGTGAATTGATGCATGATAATGATAAGGAATTTGTGGTGAAGGCCCTCTGGGGGAGTGTGAATAATGCAGAAAAACAGACAGAATATCATGGTTTAGAGAGAATGCATCTTGTCATCAGCAGCTGAGCGCATCAAGAACAAGGATGTTAGATTAGACTGTTGTGAAAGGTCATGATCGTCGGTGTCACTCGGCAAGACACCTGTCAATGGTGGATGTACTGCAAATGTTCCAAGACTGTCTCCTTTTCAACGGTCTCATCTCATCTTATCTTGTTACTCTTGTATCTTGCGATGTCGAAGTGAAGTATAAACAGCGGGAGAGTGTCCGTTTATGGGCGTCATATATAGTATAGTATCATACATTATAATTATATATCGTGATTCTCATGGACTCTGCTATTTCTTCTATTCGTTATTTACATGGTCGGCCTATTCTTCGGGACCCGTTTGGTTTCTACATCATTGCATGTTGTGATATACTGTTAGTTGGTAACCTAGTTACATGGCCAAACCATTTAACTTGCTGTTTTCTGATGAAACCTAGCGCTGCTGTAACCCACACTTTAGTCATGATTTCTCAACGGTAAACGTGGCAATACTCGATTAACGTTCCGTAACTCTCATTATCGCGATGGCTGCTGGCAGCAGGCAAGCTTTGTTAGGGCTGGTGTCCAGAAATATTAAAGCTTTTATAAACCCAATTAAATCCGCTAAAGCTTTCCGGTCTTCACCCGCATGCAGATGTCTATCATCTTCGTCGTTTGCTAATAATTACGCGAAGTCATTCGCGGATGCATTGGAGAAACCAGAGGAGTTTTGGGCATCGGCTGCAGAAAGCATTCATTGGTTCAAGAAATGGGACAAAGTCTTGGATCAGAGCAGATGGCCTTTCACACAGTGGTAGGTTGTCTTTTGTTATTTTATCAGAAATACCATAGTTTAAACATGCAATGCAAACTATCCACACATAATACAAGCGTTTTTCTTGTTCTTTTTCGTGTTTATATTTAAGCCGCTTTACCAGAAATTTATCCTAAATAAATGTGCTGGCTGGGATTATGTGCATGAGAGAGGGAGAGAGTATCATGTATGTATGTGTGTGTGTGTGTGTCTCACTGTGCATGCATACATGTGTGTGTGTGCTCGTGCATGTGTGCATATGTATGTATAAGTAAACTTTTGTTTGTGAGCTTGTGATTGTAAGTATATGTATATGCAAAGGAGTGTGTATTTGTGTGCAAGGGAGTGTGTATTTGTGTGTTGTTATTGAGTGGGTGCATAACTGTGAGAGTTTTGGTAAATGATGTAAGTATATATACAGGATTGTATGTATGTGTTTATAAATGTGCGTGTGTACATGTTTCTGCTCACGTACCTGTTTCATAACATGGTAATATGCATTGTTTATGTTTACAACATTCATTTGACAATGTTTTTTTTTCCTATGTGAATGTAGCATGCACAATTGATGAACAAAAGATGAGTAATTGGAAGGGCTGAATGTAAGATGGGCCTGTGAGACCAATTTGTGACTCTTTGAAAATAAAGTTTGTTCGTTCATTCGACATCAGAACCGTATGCGGTCAAGGAAACATCTACCGGAAAATTGATTGATTGTGATCAAGGTATAGGAAATGTTAAACTTTACCATTGTGGGAGAGACAGAAAATAGTGTATACCCCTGCATCCAGCCTTTGATGTGAAGATGACAGTAGACCTGAGTAAACAATAAATGTAATAGATGTAAAGCTAAAAAATAAGGTATAAATAACTTGGATCTGAGCAATTAATAAAGGTTTTAAATGGGTTTAAATGAAAGTGGATCGACTTCCTTGGGGCACTATCCAGCATGGCTCCATCTTGTTTTCACCGAGCAGCCTGCTGAAAGCATTGCCCATAGCAAACTCTATACCTTCAGCAACAACTCCCACTGGTATTATTAAAATCTACTCTTGAACTTAATGACGGAGTCTGAAAATGAACACATGACCTTATTAGAGCAAGGCAGGCTGCTTGACCACTTAGCTATGGACACCTCTTGAAGAAGATCCTCTTGAAAACAATACTAGAAGGAAGTTTGAAGACAAACATGTTAGATAAAGACAATGGTGTAAATAGGAAGACAACATTAATATATGAACAGGTCATATTAATGATAGGAATAGGCATAATATAGGGTGTATCTTTAATGACTGTGCAGTGTTTGAAAATATTGCCGGTCCAAGTTTTGTGTTTACCGATTTTGCATGAACTTTGCAGAGGGTGAATACAAAACTTGGACCGGCAATATTTTCATGGTGTTTACTTTAATAGACATTTTTTTTTTTTGGCTTTGCATATCCCTTACAGGACGTTGCAGTCAACATCAGCATTTTTCAGCTGCTGTTGATGTATTAGGCAAGATTACGCTCAGTAGTTTGCCATTGCTTTCTGAGCGACTGGCTCACATACCCCGTAAGTTACCAACGCCGCGAGAACCGCTACTGATTCTCGAGCAGATTACGTTACTCACGAGAATATACGGGATAAATAACTGAGAAGGTAGCTGACCTATGCAATTAATAAACATAATAGAGATATTACTAAGCATCAAGATATGAATTGCTGAACTAATTGCTGAACAATCTATCCTCATAGGTTTGTCGGTGGGGAGTTGAATACTTGCTACAACGCTGTTGATCGTCATGTGTCAGCTGGTAGTGGAGAAGATGTTGCAGTTATCCATGACAGCCCGGTCACAGGCAGTGTCAGACACATTACATACAATGAGTTGTTAAAACTGGTAGGAATATTTCACTGGACATACGTAGACTAATGGTTAGTTGGACAGTCATATAGACCTACAGATTTTAAGTATTTATTCTGCTCCTTCTGTTTTCCTTGCAATGAACTTGATTACCATGACAGTGATCTGAGTTCAATCTCTAGGTAATATCAAACATATTACATATAATGAGTTGTTAAAACTGGTAGGAATATTTCACTGGACATACATAGACTAATGGTAGACAATTGTATTAACTTGACAGAATTTAAATATTTATTCTACTCCTTTTGTTTGCCTGGGTGGTATTATGGTTAATGCAAGTGATTACCCTGAAAGTGGTTCGGGTTCAATCTCCAGCAGGGGCAGAATTGTTTTTGTTCATCCATGATTCCTCTGCGGTTGATCCAGCCTTACAAAAAAATTATCTCATAATTGTAAATTTTTTTGGGAAGGAGTAGTAGTAAGGGAGAGAACTGGCCACACCCACTTCATACCAAAAAAAATTTTAATGTTTGCATATCCTTTTCAGGACATCGCTGTCAACATCAGCATCTTTCCGCTGATTGTTGATTTCTTGGCAAGATTACGCTCAGTAATTTGCCATTGCTTACTGAGCGACCGGCTCACATATACTGTAAGTTACTGACGTGGTTAGAACCGCTACCGATTCTCGCCGTCATCACGTTACTCACAAGAGTATACGTGATTACGGAGAAAGTCGCTAGCTCCTAGGCCAGGGAGAATGGCCACTTCATACTGGGGCCTAGAATATGTGAAGGCCCAACACTTCCCACCTCAGTGGGTCTGTAATGGGACTACCTTGAACATTTCTTTTATTTCCCATGCCCCTTGGCTTCTTTCTTCACCTTTCCTGATATTTAATTATTTCTTCATCATCATTAACATCATGATCATCACAACCACCAAAGTCACTAACCACTTCTTTACTATAGTTTCTAGGGAAGAACGGCTTCAAGAAAAACAAGATTGTAACCCTAGCTCATAATGATTCATGTGCACAGCAGATATATGCTAAGTTCTATTACCTCACATCTTATGGCATTATCTGCCATGCGGGATAACCCTGTACTCTGGTAGACATCTGAAGATAAATGATGATAATATGCAAATAAACAATCCCCACTGATAAATACAACTTTCAGGTACAAGAGTTTGCTGAAGCCCTGGTAGTTACAGATATTAAAGCAGGAAATCAAGTAATCGCCACCATGCAGATGATCTCAGAAACTGTTGTTGCTGTACTTTCTAATGATGATAATACTGCTAGTCCTTGACTACTGAGGTGGATAGGGACCTAGATATGGCTCATAATTCAGAATACTCACAAGTTGAAAACTATTTTATGTTCAGATCTGTCCATGCCATAAATCTTGGTGGGATGTTTATGTAACCAGATAGATTTGGAGTAGACTCAGTCTCATAAAATGGACTCAGAAAATGTTCAGGAATGAGGGTGCTAGTGTGGTTCTGATTACATAACGCCTTGAGTGCCATCTGCATCTGGTCAAGAAAATATGGCCCTTGCATTTCTACATATATGATAGATTTAAAATGGGGTGTTTTACATTTACCTTTATGTTTCTCAATTATCAACAGCTTCATCTCCATAACATTTACCCTGCACAATTTTTGTTTTCAGTAGTCTCACAGTAAGATGTTTGCTTAGTTGCCTTGATTTTTTATCTCATTTTCTTGCGTACAGATCACAGAAGTGATGAGTGGAAAACCCACATCATTTTCATTAACCTGTTAAAGTTCTGGGGAAACTGCATATGTAAAATTACATTACACCATGGCCAACTTTTGTCTGTCAAGTGCTTGCTTGCGTTCATTGGCTGTGAACTCCAGCGTGAAGTCCTGTATGTCGAATGGAGACATCCTGTTGTCCAACATCAGTGTGATGTCATACCGGACAGAGGTTTGCATGAGTATCCGTTGTCCCATGTCTGGCTTATTGGTGTGCAGACTGGTGGTTCCTCACCTTGCAGGCAGATACTCTCTGACTTCGGAAGAATCAGCGAGGATGAATTAGCCAGGACCCCGAAGGGACCTGTGGCGCAGGACGCATGACTAGGATGTGTTAGTAGGTCTTGGCCAGTGTAGAACCTGGCCCTGGTGCCTTGGAAACACCTCTGTGTCCCATCTATCAAGTATCATACACATAGTGAACGTTCTTGGGCAGTAATAAGTGGTATCGCCTGAATGTTACTTGGAGCCAATAAGGGAAGCAGAGAATGGTAACACTGTTTCTTACCACGCATGTCATAAGAGACGACTAAGGAAGGTTGGCATGAGACTGGCTACTTCATCCCATAGACAACTTTCAGTGAAAGTGAAAGTGCTTTCACTGAAACCACAAGTAGCCTGACTATGGAAGTCATGGCAGTAAGTAAAGCAATAACATGGCTCGAGACACAGGCATTCACTAGGGCATGTTTCCTTAGCGACTCAATGAACATGATCAAGAGGATAGAGGAGGGGTCGATCCGAAGAGAATGGTTGCTGCCTCTGGAGCGGTCTCGGCTGGCAAAGATTAGTTTCATCTTCGTGCCAGGGCATGCGGGAGTACAAGGAAATGAGTGGGCCGACAAGCTCGCAGGTGAGGCTACTGTGGAGGGCGGACGCGCCATGGACCAGGCTGACATTCTGAATGCTCTACGAGAAGTAAGACTTTTGCAAGAACCAAGTGATGACTGTGAATCTACAACTATCGTCAGCACTTATGGACTGAATGGTTTGATGTGCAATGAGGATGATCTGTTGACTAACTAACTAACTAACTATAGACAACTTTAGCTACATAATCCAGTAAATCATAATCAAATCTACAAAGGGCTTGGCGTAAGTTGGCTGAGGACCTGCACACAATTGAGAGATGAAAGGCAGTAGATGAAGAAGAGAAAGAATATGTGGTGGCTTGAAAATAGATATGATTTAATGAGTTCACATAAGAAAAACTATGTGTATGATGATGTTTGTCCTGTTGTAGCTTGAAATAGATATGATTTGATTAATTCAGATGAGAAAAACTACTAATTGTATGCTTGCTTGCTTGTGTTTGTTGGCTTGAGCTCCAACACGAATCCTGTATGTCGGATGAAGGCATCCTGTTGTCCAACATCAGTGTGATGTCATACAAGACCTGAGGTTTGCGTGAGTATCTGTTGTCCCATGTCTGGCTTATTGGTGTGCAGACTGGTGGTTCCTCACCGTACAGGCAGACACTCTCCGACTTTGGAGGAATCTGCGATCCTACTGACTTTAGCCAGGACCCCGAAGGGACCTGTTGTCCAGGATGCTCGACGAGGACGTGTCAGTAGGTCTTGGCCAGTATATAACCCACCCTGGTGTCTTGGAAACACCTCTGCGTCCCTACTAATTGTATGATGGTGTTTCTCCTGTGGTAGCTTGAAAATAGTTATGATTTGGTGAATTCAGATGAGAAAGACTTAATATTTTTATGATTGATTGATTGATTTAGGAACCGACATCACAGCATTCAGGACATTCCCATATTTTTATGATGATGTTTGTAAATACCCATTCTTATTGGCTGAGAGCTCAAAAGTATGATGATATATACACAAGTGAATACTTCAGACTTAACTTGCAGGTGGAGGACTTTGCTGGAGCTCTTGTAGCTCAAGGCGTGAGGCGAGGAGACCGAGTGGTCATCTACATGCCTATGATCCCTGAGGCTGTGGTGGCTATGCTGGCGTCTGCACGGATTGGTGCTGTCCACTCGCTGGTGTTTGGAGGCTTTGCAGCAAAGGAGTTGTCAGTTAGAATAGCTCATGCAGAGGTAAAGTAGTTCTTAATGAGTTCAGTTTATTTTTAAGGTTGGGGTGGTTTAGAGATCGGGCATTGGTCAGATTCAACTGTGGTATCTGCTATAGGTATTGCTATATTATTAACTTTACCTTTAGTGTGTTCTCTGGAGGCATTTGAGATGTGGTTACTTTGAGAGGAATGTTGAGAATACCATGGACACAGGAAGGAAGGCAAGGCACTGAGAAATTGAGGGTGGCGAATGCTACAAGATCACGCATTAAGACCATGAGAAAGATATGACATGAAATTTATGAGGCATATCAATAGGAAAAGTTATATATAGGTAGTAGCCTTATGTGTGGATGTACTGGGTGGAATGCAATTCATAATACTGCAAACCGCGTTTGAAATACACACTGCCCTGCGTTGGTTGCTATACAATGGTATGAGTAGAAAGCAGTAGCAAACTACTGAACGTAAACTTGCCAGGACGAACCCCCACTTGCCAAAACACTGTTATTAACAATTTGAACTGCAACTGGAACAATATAATTGAAGCGGCTCGCATTCAGCCAATTCAACAGCGCTTTTGGTTTTGTGAACAGAAGAATAAAAAAGGTCAATTCTTGAACGTGAGTGTAATTGAAAATCAATCGCTGTTTGTTTTGTATACAGCTCATCGGGTTTGCATAGCAACAAATACTATTCAACATGTACCATGCCTGTAATACCAGGGCCGGCGGTACTTATACTATTGAATTTCATATTTAATAATAGCACTTACAAACCGTTTGATAATTGACTGTTTCTGACTTACTTTATTCGTCCTTCAAACTCCTTCTTTCTATCTTCCATGTACATTTTCTCGCCGATCTGAAATTCTGACTAATTTCCTCGTCAGTCGGTTCATTCGTCCTTAGCGTCATCCCACATGAGTTCATTCTAATATCTTCTCTGCCTGGAACTCATATTCAAGCCACTTTTCCAATGTAGAACTGTTTATTTGCCAGTTTGAATGTCCTGATAATTCCATGCACTGCCTTCCATTCGAAAACTCCACAAAGTCTGTTTGTTGTTAATTGACGTCAGAATGACGTTTTTCTGTTGACAACTTGTCTCCTAGTTTCTCTGTGTGGTTTTCGGCTTCTAGGATTTCTACCTACTTTCTGTAACGTAATTCTCGGGCACTAGCTATATGGCAAATCACAAACAACCCAAAAAAAAATGCTGGAGTTGACTTCTTTGTTCTGTAAAGGATATGCAACTAACTTTTTAACTGGGTTGAAGAGGACAGAGAAAGATGTGTGTGGAAGGAAATATTAAACAGCTGGACAGCACATAACAGAGTGAGCAACACCGGCTTCATCATAATATCAAATCAAAACAATGTTTTCCCTCAGTGAATTTGAATAATGAAGACACAAACCATATATAGTACGATTTATTGCCTGAAAATTATTCAAAATAATATCAAATGACATAAAGGATTGGAGAGTCATGGCTGCTGATGTCTGCTCCAAACCAGTCACTCGAAGAAGAATTGTTCTCTGGTGTCAAGTTTTGTCATATTCTATGAGTGCAAATTAGTACCTTAACATTTGTTTAGTAGCCTGTTACTTTTAATTTCTCCATTGTTTTTAAATTTTCCTTTGATTGATTGATTGATTGATTTAGGAACCAACATCACAGCATTCGGGACATTCCCATAAGCGCTCCGTCCCCATCCTCAGCAGCCAGCGAAGAGTTCCAACACTAATAGTTCCAGTAACAATCTGATTATATGTCCGTTTCACCTTTCCTCTGAGCGTCGAGCATCGGCCAGATCCCCTCATCACACCTCACTGCCTCATTCTTACCAGACTATGGTGATCCATTTGCTCCTCCGAGGTGTACACGTGCTCCCACTAGGCCGCAACCACGTGTGTCTTGTTATGCATCAATACTCCACCAAGTTTTGCTGAGCCAGCCAATCTGTCCGCCTGTTCATTCCCCAGCACACCGGCATGCCCCGGAGAAAAGATCCAGGTGATGCTTGCTACCCGTGACCTCCGAAGCGAAGCAAGCAAATTTTCCTTTGGAAACTATTACTGTTCGGTGTTAGTCCAGTTGATGTGTATGGTGGTATTTGTCACTTTCTGATCCATTATGTTTATTTTCTCAATTTCTGAGCCATTATGTTTTTTATTTTCTCAGTTTCTGAGCCATTATGTTTATTTTCTCAGTTTCTGAGCCATTATGTTTATTTTTAGTTGACAAGTTCTCTTTTAGTTTAGCTGATATGGTAGAATAGTTTGCTGTTTGAATCTCAGAATTATTTCTTCATGTAGGTTTGACAAAGTTTTACTGTGAATTTGTGTGCATGTGAGGGAAAATGAACAAATGAACTTTATATTTAAAAAGTTAAGAATTGGTCATACAGGCTGTAAGGAGAGAGAGAGAGAGAGAGAGAGAGAGAATGAATAACATAAAAGTCACTTAAAAGTCAACAGATTCAACTTCATTGCACTGGGTTTTATTCCATATGGCTCAGTCTCTTTCTGCAGCAAACTGCCGAAAGTGTCGCACAAAGCATGAACTCCATAGTTCCAGCGACGACCTCCAGAAGTCTCAGAAAAATGCACACGTGAACCAAAGGACGCTGCCTGGATTTGAACCCACAACCTTCGTAGCCCAAGTCAAACGGCTTGACCACTTTACCACGGAGACTTCCGACAAAAAATCATTGTAAAGTGAATACACCAAACATAAACAATTCATATTTCAATGATATGAGACAGAGAGGCAATGCAGCAGTTGAGGCAAGTATTAATACAGTATTAGCAGCATCTTGAATGATTTATTTCTGTTTTTGATAATTTTAGATCATAGGCTGTGTTTGCACAGTGTGCGCTAGCCACTGCCCTACCACAGTTCCAGCATTTTGTGTAGTAATTTCTTAATTATGTCTACGTTCTTCTTGAATGTAGCCAACTGTTGTTGTGAGTGCTAACTGTGGGGTCGAGCCGACAAGGATTGTAGAGTACAAGCCTCTGCTGGATGAGGCCCTACAGCTGATCGACTTCAAGCCCAGAAGATGCATCATATACAACAGACCACAGGTGAGGATCTGTTACAGTTAGTCGACTTGTCTCTTGTTTGTCCTCCTGAGTACATTACAGTTCAAGACCAAACATGAAGACCTACACCATTTGTTGTTGTTGTTGTTTCACTTGTGCCATTAGGCATTGTGGGGAGGGCTTATTGAAGTTCCAACGTCTGTGACTAGCACCTTTCCTCCAATTTATTCCATGATGTATGAGTAGTATTTTTCTAAGATCTTATGATTCCCTACCGTTTTGTTAGACCTGTCATTGGTTCCTTCAGTCAGGTGCCGTCTTCACAATGAAGGTTGTCTGCAATGGATCTCCAACATTGTCTGTCTCTCACCTTGATTGTACATGCTATCAAACTGCTGTTATCTTTCTAACCTATTTAACTTCTTTTTTTAAAGAAAAATAAATGACAAATATTTGTGCATGGTGCTGGCAACCTGAAAATATTAAGAAGGCAGGAGAAATATCACGGCAATAAAGACGGACATAATTTTGTGTTCAAGTGATTAATGATATGTAATCTAATTTAGATGTGAAATAAAATGATAATAATGTAATGATAATTTGAATAATAAGCTGGACATGACCCCGATGCTTCAGAAAGTTCAGAATGGATGGCTATGACATAAGTGACAGCCTCTTGTAGATGCTTTAAACCTTTAGGGACATGTGTCCATTTATTGTCCAGGTCAGTTAGGAGTGCATGAAAACATAGCTAATATTGTAGCTTCAAAAACACCTACCTGTGGGACATTGAAGATGGACAGATGAGATATACCAATTGTGTAAACACAGTTTAGTCCAAATTGTATATGTTATCAACTTCGTAGTTACGTTTTTAAGAGCTGTACGTGTGTTTGGTTGTCATAGTTTGCGCCTGCAACCCTGCAAAAGGGAAGAGATGTCGAGTGGAATGATGCAGTGTCTCAAGGCAAGCCTGCGGAGTGTGTGCCGGTCGCTGCCACAGACCCACTTTATTTACTGTACACGTCAGGAACTACAGGCTCACCAAAAGTAAGTGTCTTCATATTTTATAGAGTTTTAGAGAGACAAGAGGCGTGTTTTCACATATATACTTGTAAACTTGTAATAAAAGCCACAATTTTACATAGTTTTAGAGCAAAAATAGGGAGGGGGGTGCACACACAGACACACACAACACATATGCATGTTCAGAGAGAGAGAGATATATAGGTATGAATCACAAAGGTTGATTTTTGTTTGTGTGATCATTCTTTTGCGCACATGCACCAACCAGTTTCCATGGTCAACCATTTAAAGTATTAAAATGGAAGTAATATACTTTGACAGAATGTAACACATGCTCTCAATGTTTTGTTGCTTACTGATCTGTTTAGACCTAATATTGAAGCGTTTCATGAGTACAAGATATTTGTCAACATTCTCAGGAAATTGTCTGTAAAGGAAAGACTGTGACGAACGGAACTGACTACCCAACTTTATCATGCTGTACCTAGATATGTGAAAATCTCATACTGCACCTCCCAGCAGCAATATCTACCATGGGATTATCCTTATATGGGAGCATCAAATATCTAATTGTTGAGAATTGGTGGTGGTGGTGGTGTGGAGCAACAAATATCTAATTGTTGAGAATTGTTTAGACAATAAAATCAGTAGGTAGTTTGGAGGGGGGGGGGGGGGACCATGCAAGGCCCTCGTAATATTGTACAAATGCACAATGATAATCTAGTCATGTGCCAAGATCATCATCTGGGTTCTCTAACAGTATACTTATTGAAACAGTGCCAGAGCAAAACACAATGGGAGGACTTACAATGTGAACAGTGAATTTGAATAACAAAGACACAAACAATAGATTGCATGATTTATTGCCTGGCATACTTTGCTGCATCTCGTCAGGTACATACTGCAGAATTCACACAACATAGAGTAAAATAACTAGATAAATCCTTCAAGCTGAAATATACACATGTTCACACAGTAATGTCAGTTGTCTACCACATTAATTTTAAACTTACTATCATGTCTTTCTGTTTGCACAAAACTGGCCTATGTAGATTAATCATTATGGCTTTTTGTCCATATTGTAAAGCATAATGTATAAGTGTATAAGTAAACTAAAATTGCAATAATTAGTCATTTATACTGTTTAATAACCTATAAATATTTCATAATTACTTATTGTGATAAGTTGCTGTAAAGTGGACATAATATATATGCGGCCCCCCACCCATTAACTTTACATTTGTCAATGTGGCCCTACCCACAAAAAGTTTGCCCACCCCTGCTCTATACAGATTCCATCCAAGGTGGCAGGCAAGGTCAGTGTGTCTGACTTCAGCATGTAAATGGGTCAGGTTTACTTCCTCTATACAGATTCCATCCAAGGTGGCAGGCAAGGTCAGTTTGTCTGACTTCAGCATGTAAATGGGTCAGGTTTACTTCTTCTATACAGATTCCATCCAAGGTGGCAGGCAAGGTCAGTGTGTCTGACTTCAGCATGTAAATGAGTCAGGTTTACTTCCTCTATACAGATTCCATCCAAGGTGACAGGCAAGGTCAGTTTGTCTGACTTCAGCATGCAAATGGATCAGGTTTACTTCCTCTATGCAGATTCCATCCAAGGTGGCAGGCAAGGTCAGTGTGTCTGACTTCAGCATGTAAATGAGTCAGGTTTACTTCCTCTATGCAGATTCCATCCAAGGTGGCAGGCAAGGTCAGTTTGTCTGACTTCAGCATGTAAATGGGTCAGGTTTACTTCTTCTATACAGATTCCATCCAAGGTGGTAGGCAAGGTCAGTGTGTCTGACTTCAGCATGTAAATTGGTCAGGTTTACTTCCTCTATACAGATTCCATCCAAGGTGGCAGGCAAGGTCAGTGTGTCTGACTTCAGCATGTAAATGGGTCAGGTTTACTTCCTCTATACAGATTTCATCCAAGGTAGCAGGCTGTATCTACCCATAGGTGGGTTTTCATTCCTTTGAAAATGCGAGAGATGGGTATGTATGAAAACAAATTATACAGAAAGCTGTGGTGAAGGGGTATGGAAGGAAGGAAAGTAATTACACTATAGACAGTTCATCAATACACATACATGTTTTGTTTGGTGTTTATAAAAGTAGAATAAAGAAGTAGAGATTAGTGGATACACTAAACAACATAACAATTGAAAGCTATAGTTACTTCTATAGGCACCAAAGAATGCATGTGTTTATTTATGAACTGTCTTAGTGGCCTCAAAGGGTTCCCCAGTTGACAATTACACTATAGTTGTCTAGAGATGGTAATTCTTATGCTATCTAAAATGAGCGGCAAACAATACATGTATGTTTATTTATGACCTTAAAGGGTTCCCCAAATTGACAATTACACTATAGTTGTCTAGAGATGGTAATTCTTTTACTATCTAACAAAATACTATTGATTACCATTCTCAGGCTGTGGTGCGACCAAGTGGAGGACATGCTGTAGCCCTGAGGTGGTCTATGTGGAATATATACGGCATGAAGCCCGGAGATGTAAGCATTCTAGTCTACATTCTGGTCTTTCCTTTCTTAAGCGCAAAACCTAATTTGCAATTACATTAAATCTGATAATGGCTAGTAACACTTTAAAAAAAACTGACTTGAGATTTTTTTTTTTTTTTTTTTTCAGTAAACGCACAGTGAAGCAGTGTACAAAACAAAGCAGTATGAATGAGCAGGGCTTCATAGAAATGTTTACATAGAGCATACATAAAGCTGATGTTAGTAAAGAAATAATCCTCCCCTGATAGACAAAGTATTTGCTGGAAAGGTAATGTTATAGAGTCCCTGAATACTAGAACCGATACAGACAACAGAGAGAAACTGTTGATAAAATATCTAAGTGACACTCTTGCTGGAAAGATAATGTTATAGAGTCCCTGAATACTAGAACCGATACAGACAACAGAGAGAAACTGTTGATAAAATATGTAAGTGACATTAGGTGACCTATCAGATAAAATATGTAGGTGACACTCTAGGTGACCTATCAGATAAAATATGTAAGTGATACTCTAGGTAACCTATCAGATAAAATGTGTAAGTGACACTCTGGGTGACCTATCAGATAAAATATGTAAGTGATACTCTAGGTAACCTATCAGATAAAATGTGTAAGTGACACTCTAGGTGACCTATCAGATAAAATGTCAGTGACACTCTAGGTAACCTATCAGATAAAATATCTGAATGACACTCTAGGTGACCTATCAGATAAAATATCTGAATGACACTCTAGGTGACCAATCAGATAAAATATCTGAATGACACTCTAGGTGACCTATCAGATAAAATATCTGAATGACACTCTAGGTGACCTATCAGATAAAATATCTGAATGACACTCTAGGTGACCAATCAGATAAAATATCTGAATGACACTCTAGGTGACCTATCAGATAAAATATCTGAATGACACTCTAGGTAACCTATAAGATAAAATATCTGAATGACACTCTAGGTGACCTATCAGATAAAATATCTGAATGACACTCTAGGTGACCAATCAGATAAAATATCTGAATGACACTCTAGGTAACCTATCAGATAAAATATCTGAATGACACTCTAGGTGACCTATCAGATAAAATATCTGAATGACACTCTAGGTAACCTATCAGATAAAATATCTGAATGACACTCTAGGTGACCTATCAGATAAAATATCTGAATGACACTCTAGGTAACCTATCAGATAAAATATCTGAATGACACTCTAGGTAACCTATCAGATAAAATATCTGAATGACACTCTAGGTGACCTATCAGATAAAATAGCTGAATGACACTCTAGGTAACCTATCAGATAAAATATCTGAATGACACTCTAGGTGACCTATCAGATAAAATATCTGAATGACACTCTAGGTGACCTATCAGATAAAATATCTGAATGACACTCTAGGTGACCTATCAGATAAAATATCTGAGTGACACTCTAGGTGACCTGTCAGATAAAATATCTGAGTGACACTCTAGGTGACCTATCAGATAAAATATCTGAGTGACACTCTAGGTGACCAATCAGATAAAATATCTGAGTGACACTCTAGGTGACCTGTCAGATAAAATATCTGAATGACACTGTAGGTGACCTATCAGATAAAATATCTGAGTGACACTCTAGGTGACCTATCAGATAAATATCTGAGTGACACTCTAGGTGACCAATCAGATAAAATATCTGAGTGACACTCTAGGTGACCTGTCAGATAAAATATCTGAGTGACACTCTAGGTGACCTGTCAGATAAAATATCTGAGTGACACTCTAGGTCAGTGGTTCTGAACCTTTTTTGGCCCATGCCTCCCTTCACCATATGTTGAGAATGTCATCCCTCCCTATAAATTCCCCCCTCCCCCACCCTGCCCCTACATAGAATACGTAAAAATGGAAGCTAACTTTAATAACACATACTAGAACAAGTTTAGACGTCTACATAAAACGTTATTTGTGGGTCTACTTACGTTATAAGACGAATATCAGAAGGGCGAGGAGTACAGAACCGTAAATTATGGAGAGAAAAAAATATCAAGTAATGGGTTCTTGTATTAACACGATCTTGAAATAATCTTCATTGCCCCCCCCCCCTGGAAACCCTAAAATTCCCCCCTAGGGGGGAATTCCCCACCGGTTTAGAACCACTTTTCTAGGTGGCCTATCAGATAAAACTATCTTGGTGACTCTCTAGACTTCTGGGGTTAAAGGTTAGAGAATCAACATAATTGCACTGCAGCTCTATAGCATATGGCTTGGTCTTCTTTCTGCGAAGCATCCTGCTGATAGTGTCACACAGAGCATGAACTCCATAGCCCTAATGATGACCCCGAGGGTCTCTGAAAAATTGCACTCATGAACTGAATGTTGAAGTTTTTAATTATATATAAGTATATAATATTTTTTAAAGCTATTACTGTTTTACATTCTTTCAAAATGAAAATTGTTAGACGTTAGAGGTAAGAATATGCAATCTTGTGCGAACTTAGTTAGTATGGAGCAACAATAACAGGCCTTGGCTAAGTTCTATTTACACTGATCTTTCTCTTGTCGCCCAAACAACCCATCATCAATATTATAGTTCTCTCGGCTGTTGCATTTTTCATGATAGTACAGTCTGTTGGCCATAGCACAAAAGCTGGTGTTGTTATTAAGTAATAGAGTGTTGTTAAAAATGCCAGTTTCATATACATTTGTTTAAAGACTATTGGATACAACAATATGGTTTAAACAAAAATGGTGTGTATCCATCAAGAATGACGATAACCATTCATTTCATCCAGTGGAGTTGAAAGTATGGAGCCGTGAGTTCTAAGATGGCCGATAAGGCCTATTTCGGCTCGAAATGTTCTTTGACAATGTGGGCAAAGAATGCTTGACATTCCAGGGAGAGGATCTCCTGCGGTCATTTTTTTGTTTTGTGTCCAGCCTTTTTTTTCTCATCTCTTGCAGTCCTGTTTGCTTTACAGGTGACTTTACCCCTGCGATTTGATGTACGCCACAAATTTCTGTCTTTGGTATAGCAGTCTCCCAAGTTTCATGATGAATTTCAAAAGCTTTTAGTGAGATCTTCAGAGTGTCTTTAAAGCGTTTCCACACAGGTTGGCACACTCAGTGACTTTACAACATTGCTTCAGCACAACACTTTAAAAAACATTGCTGACCCATACTCTAGACCAGTGGTTCTTAATCGGTGGAAAATTTCCAATTCCCCCCTCTCCCCGTGCCGCCGCCGGAAGGGGGGGGGGGGTGGATTTTAGGAATTCCAGGGGGAATTAAGATTATTTGAAGATCACGTTAATACAAGAACCAATTACTTGATATTGGTTTTCCCTCCATATTTTACGGTTCTGTACTCCTCGCCCTTCATTTTATAATGTAAGTGGACCCGCAAATCACATTTTATGTAGACTTCAAGACTTGTTCAAGTATGTGTTATTAAATTTAGCTTTCAGTTCTACGTATACTGTGTAGGGGGTGGGGGAATTTATAGGGAGGGAATATGAAAAGGGGGGGGGGGGGGTGTGAAAATATGGTGAAGGGGTTCATGGGCCAAAAAAGGTTGAGAACCACTGCTCTAGACTGTTTGTCAAATCCCTCACAACCCCTCCAAAAGATGTAATCATGGATTTTGACAGTGTTCTTATGTGTGTTTATGACAGGTGTGGTGGGCAGCCTCAGATCTGGGTTGGGTGGTTGGTCACTCATACATCACCTACGCCCCTCTGTTAAGTGGTGTTACATCTGTGATATATGAGGTAAGAGAATGTGTTTAATTGTTGTACCTTAATGTTTGCCTCTGTGATGGATGCTGGTTGTTTTTTTCTCTTGCCTTTTAGGTAATATAGTTTTTCATAAGAGTATATTGTGCAAGCCACAAATCTTCGGGAACTTGTTGTATGGGTCTGTTGGTCAGGTCACACAGAGGTGCATCGAAATGAGAGTTCTGATATGCTGGCTTCAAAGCATCCATCACTGGGACATTGAACGTGGGCAGAGGGGAAATACTAGTAGCAATTAATTACAACTTTGTGCACATTGGCACATCTTCTAAGGTATCATCTCAATGATGCCCTTCTCTTCCAATCAGGTGTCATATTAACATACTATTCTTTGGTTATAGGAATGAATGTGGGACGAGTGGAACCATCGGTGAACAAATGTCTTCAAGTTGACTGCAGGATTTGGCTGTTCAACATGAGAAAGACACCTAGGAGTCATGACCTGCCCCCCCCCTCCCCTCCCCCACCCTAGACAGTGTAAAGAAGATAAAAGGCTGAATGATTAATTGAAGGGGTAACTCTCTTTTTGATGATCAGAATCCTCCAGTTGCGCTTGCTCTACAGTGGAGTTTATATTACCAGTGGATACTTTAACTGTTTCAGTTCCAAACAGTAATTATTTTAAATTCTACTAAAGATGTTATTTGTTGTATTTTTACATAAGAAACATTAACGACTTTGATGGTGATGAAGAATCAACATCAGTGCAGTTATAACATGTCCATAATGACTCTGTTTTACCAGGTAGTTAGCTACACTTGGCCTGCAGTCATTATGGCTAGTTCTAGAATTTATTCCCCAGGTCAAATGAAAGTTGCTGCTGACATGCCAGGGTTGGAGTTTACACTGAAAAAGATCTCCCTTTACCTCCACCTGGAGCATCCTGAGCAGAATTAGTCTGGCTAACGAAGGAAGGATTGGCCATGGTATTCCTTGTGATGAATCCTGCCGATGACTCACACTTTGCAACACTACAAGACTACAAGAAAGTCACATGTTTTTCCCAGTGAAGATGGTAGACTGTCAGCACCCACATCTTACACTCACTGCTAGGTGAGGTCTGTACCTGCTGGGTTTGAGTGACTTGCTTGCTAACCAGGAAGGTACCAAGTCAGTGCTCGATTCTTCAAGTTGTACAAGAGTGGACAACTCGATTCATCGAGGTTTGGCAGCAACATATAGTGTGATCTTTCTGTTGTCTTGTGGGAATCTGTGAAGTGATTTCGCCACCCTCTTTGCACACAAAGGCTGTGGGTTTGATTCCAGCCTGCATCGTTCAGTTCATGAATAGTTTTCTTGGAGATTCCTGTTGGCCGTCGCTGGAAATACGGAGTTTGTGCTTTGTTTGACGCTTTCGCTCGGAAATAGTCTGAGCTATATGGGATTAAACCTGGTGCAATTAAGTTGATCGTCTGGTCTTTTAAATCTTTTGAAACTGTTTTGTGCAACATTTGTTGAGCTGGCAGCTTCTGGTTCTAACTCGGAAAGGACTAGGATAGAATCAAGTCTGTCTGGGAATACTTTGTCGTATTTCATGGAAACAAAAACAATCAAATACAGAGGTTCTAGAAAAACTGGGAATGAAAAGAGAGTTGATGAAAGAAATTTAAAAAAGGGGGATCTTCCGGTTTCAAGATGGCGACGGACGGTCGTGTTGTTTTGTGTTCGTTAACTTTTTCGCGTAAGGGATGGATTTATTCATCTCTTGCGTGTAATTGGTGTGCCAGGATGTAAAACCAGGAGTTTCTACTCAAGATCTGCGCGGGTGCTACGGAGTTCGTGCATCGAGCGAAGCCATCCTTGAGTGAATTTTCAGCAGCGTGTGTGGTTATCAGCAGTCTGTGTTTACGTTTTTTCAACATGGCGGAAGAACGTCTTCTTTCCGAGCGATCAGCAGTCAACATAACGAAGCGGCGTGGTAGCCGCGCAGGGACAAAGAAGCAAGGTAAGCGCGGGGGTTTGAGACGTTTTAGACTCAAGTGTCACCGTCTAGGACTCAGGAACATCCGTATTCTATATTGGAACTGTGCCAGTGTAAAACAACGGGGCTCTATTTTAGAAACCCTAGTTTACAGGAACGACATTGTAGCACTCCAGGAGACGAGACTGGGCGATCAGCTACTCCGAATTGCCGGCTTCAAATGTTTCTACAACAGACGACATCTGGGAACGGCGATTCTCGTTCGCGACAGCATGGTGGCGTCAGAGCTAGACATGTCCAGTTGGGACAGTGACGATATACAAATACAGGCGTTGAGAGTTCATTCCAGTATACCATTCGTGTTGGTTAATGTTTATGCCCGCAATGCGAGTGTGGACGCCCAGAAGTGGCAGTGCTTAAGTGGCATATTAGGCCACGAGAGAAATGTTATTTTCTGTGGTGACTTCAACGCTAAAGGCAGATCATGGGGAAACACTTCCTCCAATACACAAGGGGAGGAGCTCGAGACTGCACTGGAAACCATCGACCTGGTTTGTATCAACAGTGGCTGTGTCACCAGGACAGCAAGCCGTCCAGGCGATGAGGACAGTGCTATTGATCTGGCGCTAGTTTCACCTTCACTCACTACAGTGTGTAGATGGGGTGTCCTAGGACACCATGGCAGCGACCACCACCCTTGCAGCATATTGGTGGAGAAAGGCAGAACCAGGCAGCACAAGCTAAAGGTAAAGACGTTCCAGTATGACAGTACAGGGCAAGATGTGGTGAGCAAAATAAGACGTGACAAGCGCAGAACGTTTCAGGGCAGGAGAAAAAGCTGGGAGCAGCCACCGTGGTGGAGTTTCGAGGTGGAGAAGGCTTGGGTGGATAAGCGTAGTGCTGTAAGGAGATGGCAAAATGCCAAGAAGAACAGAGCTGGTCATCCTAGTCCCTGCTTGCACTTAGAAAGAGAGATGCACACAAAAGTAAGCTATTTCAAAAAACTGGTCAAGGTGGTTAAAAGCGAAAAATGGGCAGAGGTGTGTCAAAGAGTAAGCACAGACAAGTCACTGAAATTGTTCTGGCGACTACATAAAAGCATGAGTGGGGTAGTCAAGAATAAGAGCATTTCTGACTTCCAAGGTGCTGACCTCATCTGGCAGAGGACTGATGAGGACAAGGGCAAAGCCCTCTTTGAACGCTACCTTGAGCAGAGCAACCAGACAGACATGGGAGGCCGGAATCTGGCCAAGGAGGTCACCTCAGACAGATGCAAGGCCCAGAACACTTCGGATGAAGACACAGTGACAGTGAAAGAAATCAAGGCTGTGCTTCGACGATCAAAAAACAGTGCTCCAGGTCCTGATGGCATAAGATACGACGACATAAATAGGTGTACCGACAATGAGCTAGAGAAACTAGCAGACATGTACAACAACAGTATAGGGAGTGCTAGCATCAAGGAGGAATGGTTACATAGCTATCTGATTCCCTTGCCGAAGCCTGACAAAGACCACAAAAAAATTCAGGGATATCGAATTATAACCATGCAGAATACAGTAGGCAAGCTGCTGGAGAAGGTAATTGCCAGGAAAATATCAAGCCAACTAGAGAGGCAAGGTGTTTTCCCACCTACCCTGGGTGGGTACCGTCCAAAAAGAGAAACCTGGACCAATGCAGCAGTCTTTGCCCATGATGTCTATGAAGGTTTCCACTCAGGCACTGAAACTGTTGCTGCAGCGATTGATCTTGAGGACGCATACAACAGAGTACCACTGGATTTTTTAATGTTTCAGCTTCTTGAACTAAACGTAAGTCCATTCCTCCTTAGTTGGATCGCTGCAGCCCTCTTCCAACGGAAAGTAGTTTTTAGATGTGGCAGTTGGACTTCGGAACCAACAACAATATATCCTGGCCTACCACAGGGATCACCATTATCTCCGGTACTGTTCAACGCCTACACAGTGAGAATCACCAGTGAGCAGATCACTGGACCTGGCAGGACATTGTCATATGCCGATGATGTTTTAGTGTATCGTCAGGGTAAGGATAGAGAGGAGGTTGCTGTGGAACTACAAACCGAACTCAATCGCATAAGTACTTGGTGTGATGAAGCTGGGGCGATGGTCAACCCAACAAAGGCAACAGTGACTTGGTTCTCGTTGAATAATCATATTGTCAACAATCCAACACCAACTGTAATGCTGTGTTCAGAGACGGTGGAAAGAACGCAGGCAATGAATTACCTGGGGATACGGTTTGATCGAAGCCTTGCTTATAATGTGCACATAGACCAGGTGATAACAAAGGCCAAGCGGGGCTTGGCAGCGATGCGGGTGATGGCGGCAGCAAACTGTGAGCAGCGCCATCTATGTCTTCTGTACGAGGGGCTGGTCATGTCTGTTTTGGAGTATGCAATGGCAATCCTGACTCTCAGCCATAAGCAGATAGAAAGGATGGAAAGGATACAGAATGAAGCTATGCGCATTATTCTTGGATGTACAAGAGATACAGCATGCAGGGCGATGCGCTACCTTCTTGATTTTCCAACCATTGAAGAGAGAATGCAAGTTTGCAGGGCACGCGCCTACCTCAGAATTAACGCAAACACACAGCATCCACTGCATAGTGAAATTAGGAAGGTGAAGGGCAGCAGGTTAAAAAGAGGACGGTCGTGGATGGGTCAAGCCGAAGACATTCTTCAACAGGTGTGTTCACTTGAGGACTTAGAACCTGGCGAGGAGTGGGTGCAAGTGCCAACAGACTTCTGCACATCCTTTTCAGTTTGCATCCAACTAGATAGAAAATGCAGACAAGAAAATCCGGCTGCTGTGGAGGCTGAAGTACAAGCGTTGATTTTCGAGAATTCGCTAGACAGTGACGCGGTCATCTACACAGATGGGTCGGTCGTCCGACATGTGAGAAGCTCATGGGCCTTTACAGCTCGGGCCGGAGGGAGAATTGTGAAGGAGGACTCTGGTGCTTTCACTGAAACCACAAGTAGCCTGACCATGGAAGTCATGGCAGTAAGTAAAGCAATAACATGGCTCGAGACACAGACATTCACTAGGGCTTGTTTCCTTAGCGACTCAATGAACATGATCAAGAGGATAGAGGAGGGGTCGATCCGAAGAGAATGGTTGCTGCCTCTGGAGCGGTCTCGGCTGGCAAAGATTAGTTTCATCTTCGTGCCAGGTCATGCGGGAGTACAAGGAAATGAGCGGGCTGACAAGCTCGCAGGTGAGGCTACTGTGGAGGGCGGACGCGCCATGGACCAGGCTGACATTCTGAATGCTCTACGAGAAGTGAGACTTTTGCAAGAACCAAGTGATGACTGTGAATCTACAACAATGGCCAGACTGCGAGAGCAGCAAATTAAAAGAGGGGTGGCCAAACAAGAACACTACGCAGGAAGCCAAAGAAGATTGATAAACCAACACAGAACTGGCGTCGTTAGCCGCTACACGCTGCGGGATTTGCTGAGGAGGGGATCCGAGCACTTATGGACTGAATGGTCCGATGTGCAACGAGGATGATCTGTCGACTAACTAACTAACTAATAAAAAAAAGGCAAGTGAAATATTTCAGCCAAGTTAAAATACTCTTATAAAAACCATACTTGAGGGAAAGGTTGAGGGCAAGCAAGCAAGAGGTAGACAATGATACAAGTGGGAAGATAACAGCAAGAGATGGATGAACATCAGTCTGAAAGAATGTACAGTCAGGGCGAGAGACAGACAGTGTTGGAGATCCATTGCAGCCAACCTTCATTGTGGAGATGGCACTTGATTGATTGATTGATTGATCTGGATAGTCTAACTTGATCAACAAATGTTGAGAAGTTGGATGTGTTGGTTTAAAGCTTAAATATTGCAGCTTTGCTGTGTAAACAGGCAAAATGCAATTGCATCCAAGGCCACACAAAAAAAAAAAGAAATCAGTCGAGCAAAGAAGAAAACGAATCAAGTTCAGGATACTACTTGTATTTCCTGAAAAATTTTTTCAAATGGATGTGATGAAGTCATACTTGCCCTTGATGCTTGAGTAGAGGATCAGATACTTAATCTTTTCAGACAAGGTCAAAGTTAGAAGTTCCTACATTATGTTTTGCATATTAAAAACCCCTCAGACATTTAACGAGTTGATAATATAGGTTACACATTTACAGTTTTTTTAAATTATAGAAGCTACACACAAACAAAATACGTATAGCATTCTCATAGAATAAAGGCAGTTACAAACATTGCTTTGTTGTAACTGGATGTTTCAGCTGAAAGTTGAACATTTTACAGCTTTCCTATAAATAGACATTACAATGATTATTCTGTTTTAGAATCAGGCCAGAAATAAGACAAAGAATTTCCAAGATAAAAATATATTGAACTGGCCTGTTCTAAAACTAGACCTGAATAGGTGCATAGCAAACATTGATTGCTGTAGAAGGAGAAGAAGTACATTGCTTTAACATTTTTCTATCCAATATATTTGTTTTGAAGATAATTTTTTATTTATTTATTTGTTGTTGTTGCACATTTTGACAATAGCTGATGCTGACAACCTTTCATTTCTTGTCCAGGGTAAACCTGTTGGCACCCCCGACCCAGGAGTTTTCTTTCGAGTCATACGGGAGCACCAGGTCAAGGCTATGTTTGTGGCACCTACGGCGCTGAGGGCCATTCGTGCAGAAGTTGGTACTTAGATATTAGGATTATGTACAGAAGATAGATATTTATGAACAGCAATCTTTATCTGCCTTCATTTTCCCATAACTTAGAAGGATGTTGGGACACCACCCTTTCTGCACTCTGTATGACTTATTTCCACATATTCTCTTCCTGGAACGTCAGTTTCTAACAGGATTGTTCCTGTGTATTTCTGAATATTAACTGAGACTATTCCTATGAGCATAGTGTTGGACAAGTCATTTTGATCTCATCAGTGGAATACACCATTGGAGTGTACATAGAAGTCATTGTAAGGCTCCCACATTGGCTAATTATATTCTGTATGCTGTTTGTAAGTGTGACTGCAGTATAATCCATACCTATAAATAAGTCTGTTAGTCACATCATTATTATGTGCCATGCTGATAAGCGTGGGCGGTCATGTTTCGCCATCTCACGTGATCACGAGAGTCGTGGATCAGCTCTGTGTTCTTGTCTTAACCATACCACGTGGCCAAGACATCCAGTATTTATTTCTCTGCCTTCCCCTTGTTCTTTTCCCCTCAATCTTGCCAGTTGTCACCAAGATCTCTAATTTATTTATTCTCATAACGTATCCAAAATATTGTGACTGTCTAATTTCTCTAATCAGTTTATGGTTTTCATTTGTTTCTTGTAGGACTTGGTCATTGGTTTTTCTGTCTGTTAATGGTATTCTTTGCATTTTCCTCAGAAACCACACTTCCACAGCTATCATATATTTTTCGTCTTGTCTCCTCATTGTCCACACTTCACTTCCTTTGCCATGGTAATTCTTGTTTTAATCTCTTCAAGACATCTCCCATCAGTTGTTGTGACTGTTCCAAGATAATTGTACTGATTCACTAGTTTAAGAATATTCCCATTTATTTGTTTATTACATTGTGATATTTCCTTCTTCCTAGTGACTACCATAATCTGTGTCTTCTTACAATTTAATTCTAACCCTAGTTGTTCACTGTGTGCAACAACCGCATCTATTCAATGTTGTAGATCTTGCTCATTGTCTGCAATCAATACTGTATCATCCGCATATCTAATGTTATTGATGTTACGCCACCATTGGTGATCCCTCTCATATCTTCTAAATTTCTGAAAATATTTTCATTGTATAGGGAAAAAAGATCTGGAAGCATTACACATGCCTGTTTCACACCTCTCTTAACAGGCTGATGTTGACCTACTTAATTATCAACCTTTGTGGTAGCTTGTTGTTTCCAATATATGTTTTTACACGTCTAAGGTCTTTCCCATAAATCTGCAGATCTGCAAGCGTATTTATCATGTTGACATGTTTTACTTTAATGAAAGCCTTAGTGTAGTCAATAAAGCAAAGATGTATGTCTTTGCTTACTTCTTTAGAACATTCAGTTAATGTTATCTGGATATACACGGTATTTTCTGTACCTTTGCCTTCTAGGAACAAACATTGTTCTTCTCTTATTTTGGATTGTATTTTCTTTCTAACTCTTTGCATGATGATTATTAACAAAATCTTTGTGATATGGCTCATTATATTAATTGTTCGATGTTGGTCACATGCCATTTCATACTGTTCTTCTCTTGTATCATCATAAAGGTCTTTCACATAATCTGACCATGCATGTAATATCTGATCTTTGTCTATTATGATTTTGCCATCTTTGGTTTTTCGGCAACCTATTGATGTGTGTGTCATTTTATTAGTGATGTCATTAATTCTTGTGTGCATTAATTTGGTATTCCGGGTGTTGTGTTCATTTTCAATTTCCTTGCAACTTTCGTCAAGCCATGCTTCATTTGCCTCTTTGCAGTTTCCTAATTTTCCTGTGAATTTTTTCGTTAGTAGATTTTAAGTATTTTAGTATGCTGTATTCTTGTCCTCCTCCTCCTTGTACCATGAAAGAACTGCAGTAAACTGAATCAGATCGATTTATGTATTGTCAGTCATTAACTGATTCAGTGCCAAACAAAATGTAAGTTTGGACCAACATTTTACACAATCAAATGAGCAAGTATTATAATGTAAATTTCCATTCATTGAGCATTGAAATTGCAAAAGATACTACAGATCAAACAAATAACACAATGACCCTAGTATGGCAATATATCATCCCTCTGTCCAAATGGGAGGCCACATTTGGTGATATATTATCCTTCGACACTGAATCAGATAAAAAGAATTACTATCTGGTATTAACAAGGTATGCTGAATCCTGGTCTGGTTACATCTCTTGCATACCCTGCTGGTTTATTGGCTTGGAGAGGGGAATAAGAAGGCTGCAACACAGTCCCTGTTGAGAAGGTTCTTTGGTGCCAGATCGGGAGAAAAGTCTACACCAGCCTCACTCTGATAGATGCAAGCTCTTGTCTGGGCTTAGATGTCCAGAAAGCCAGTGTATCAGAATTAAGAGTTAAAACTTGAGTATTCTAGAAGATTTACAACCAACTAACCCTGCAACTAGAAGATTTACAACCAACTAACCAAGCAAATAGAGGATTTACAACCAACTAACCAAGCAACTAGAGGATTTACAACCAACTAACCCAGCAACTAGAAGATTTACAACCAACTAACCAAGCAACTAGAGGATTTACAACCAACTAACCCTGCAACTAGAAGATTTACAACCAACTAACCAAGCAACTAGAGGATTTACAACCAACTAACCCAGCAACTAGAAGATTTACAACCAACTAACCCAGCAACTAGAAGATTTACAACCAACTAACCCTGCAACTAGAAGATTTACAACCAACTAACCCTGCAACTAGAAGATTTACAACCAACTAACCCAGCAACTAGAAGATTTACAACCAACTAACCCAGCAACTAGAGGATTTACAACCAACTAACCAAGCAACTAGAGGATTTACAACCAATTAACCAAGCAACATGCACACATTGCAAAAGTTTAAAACTGTATTCTCTTAGTGAATTTAAACACAGAAGGCACAAACAGTAGGTTGCACAATTTATTGCCTGGTATATTTCGCTGCATCTCATTGGGAGCATACTCTGCTTAGTTATATATCATATGAAGTGAATAAATGAATCATATTTTGGCTGAAATAAATAACACAAATAGTCAGTGATACTGTTTGAATGTCTAGCATTTGTTATCCCCATGGTAGTCTCAGAGTCACAATGAATTCTTTCTGCCTGCATAACCCCGCTTGTGTCTAGTTATACTATTTTTCTCAATGTATGTCCTCTCCAGTGCCAGCGTCTTTTCTTCACCTCTTGGTTCATCGGTATTTCTCTAGCTGTCTCCATCAGTGGGAGCATCTAAGGATGCCGGGTTCTCCTTTTGGAGACCTGGGTTCAAATCCTCTGTAAGGTGTGCATTTTTTTCTGTCAGGGGAAAAAAGAAAATCCTGACCTGCACAGTTCATGGCGACTGCACGAGCCAGGTGGCCTTAATTCCTCAGGCTCAAGACCCTCCTCGTCTTACACCGCAAGGTACTATAGACAGTAGATGACAGTGGCAGTCTCCATCAGTCCGCCTTAATTTATAATTGATCTCTAAGCAGTTTCTTGCTATGGGTCTTATGTGATAGCGCTGATTGTTATGGCCTTGTAGTATCTGATCAATTATTTATTGTTCTTTGAATATAGTCTACAAAACACCTTTCTTTGTTAGCTTTATGGCTGCAATTCAGTAGGTATTGGCTCATCTGTGTTCCTTTTCAATGATTGAAAAGTGTGATTCAATCTATTGACTTCATATAATTTATAACTCTAATAACAATATGCACCCGATGAGATGCAGTGAAATATGTCTGGCAATAAGTTGTGCAACTTATTGTTTGTGGATTCTGTGTTTATATACACACATTATGTTTATTTAATGACTATGATTTTGTTTTTTGTTCATTTCAGGATCCAGATGGGAATTATGCTAAGCCCCATTTACCATTAGACAAGTAAGTTACCCTTATCATCTTTATTGTTGCTTTCAGATAATACCTACATTTTCATCTCATCATGAGCAAGAGAAAAATAAATGGGGGGTTACTTGTGGATGTGTTTCAGGTTTGAGACATTGTTTGTTGCTGCAAGATTACCTTAACCACTTACCATTTGTGGATGTGTTTCAGGTTTGAGACATTGTTTGTTGCTGTAGGATTGCCTTAACCACTTACCATTTGTGGATGTGTTTCAGGTTTGAGACATTGTTTGTTGCTGCAAGATTACCTTAACCACTTACCATTTGTGGATGTGTTTCAGGTTTGAGACATTGTTTGTTGCTGCAAGATTACCTTAACCACTTACCATTTGTGGATGTGTTTCAGGTTTGAGACATTGTTTGTTGCTGCAAGATTACCTTAACCACTTACCATTTGTGGATGTGTTTCAGGTTTGAGACATTGTTTGTTGCTGCAAGATTACCTTAACCACTTACCATTTGTGGATGTGTTTCAGGTTTGAGACATTGTTTGTTGCTGTAGGATTGCCTTAACACCATATGTGGATGTGTTTCAGGTTTAAGACTGTTGCTGTAGGATTGTCTTAACCACTTACCATTTGTGGATGTGTTTCAGGTTTGAGACCTTGTTTGTTGCTGGAGAACACTGTGATCATGAAACCATGTTGTGGGTACAGGAGCTGATACAGAAGCCAGTACTGGACCACTGGTGGCAGACTGGTCAGTAGATTCTTATAACTGTGTATAACTCATGTGCCATCGGGAGTCTCTGTGGCCAAGTTGTCAAGCCGTCTGACTCGTGCTCCGAAGGTTGTGGGTTCGATTCCGGGCTACGTCTTTCGGTTCACGAGTGCATTTTCTTGGAGATTCCTGGGGGTCGACGCCAGAGATACGGAGTTCGTGCTTTGTGTAATGCTTTTTGCAGGCCATCCTGCCGAAAGAGACCAAGCCATGTGGGATAAAACCCGGGGCAATGAAGTCGATCCTCTCAACTTTTAAGACTTTTTTTAATCATCATGTGCCATGCCGATAAGCATGGACTGTCATGTTTCGCCATCTCACACAATCACCAAAGTCGTGGATTTGACGAAACGATATTTTTCTAGGCATCTTTAAAGAAGGTAGTTGGCCATTGCTTTCCATCTTAGCAGTGACCGTACTGGTCAATGACTGTAGCCATTGTCTCCCAAAAAGAGATCCATCCTCTGCCGCCCATCATGACATTAGAGACCATAATCTACAATTATCTGTCTGCTGCTCTTCAAACACCTGAACCCATGACTTCCTTCATGTAACTTTAATCAGGATGGGGGGGGGGGGGGGGGGGGGTTGTGTATAAACAGGTACTCCACCTTGCCCAAGGGTGTTCCATAGGCTAACGGAGGGAAGGAGGCACCTTCTCCTTTGATAGGGGATACCCTTATCCTGCCAGACTAGATTCTTATATAAAGAGATAGAAAAAACTTAACTCTGGAGCCAGCTCTTTTTCTCCTCCCACCTTAAAAAAAGAAAAAATCCAAAAATAATAATTATTATTTCAAAAGACAACTTGTACATTCCCCTAACTGTGGTATGTCACCTTAGCTGCTTATAACTGCCATGTAAAAATTAGTTATAGTGAGTCATGTATTATTGATTATTGCACATTTTCCATGTGTCTTAATGCATATTGTTTCTGTTGTTGTCAATGTCTAAAAATAGAGACTGGAACTTACATGCCTTGGCAACAAATGTGTTCCTTGGCCAACCTATTAATCACTTGCCAGAAATGGTCTTCTTTTTAATGGACCTTCATGCTATAAGTTCCAGCTAAGCTACAATTTATTTTCTCTGTTCAGTTGCTTGAGCAGTTTTCTATGCTCATTTATTCTATGATAGCATCACATCTCGAATGTCTCCTGTCAGTTCTCGCCATCTTTGTTGTTGGTCCATATTCTATCCCCGTAAAGTACTACTGGTATATATCTATATGAAATAAACAAATCAATAGAAGTAAACAAAGACTTACATCTTTACTTTATTGACTACACAAAGGCTTTTGATAAAGTAAGACATGTCGACATGATGAAGATGATATAGACTGTTTTTAATATTTTGTTACTCATATTTTTAATGTAATTATTTTCTTCTTCTTTCTATAAGATGAGACTTTCTTGAAGAAGTTAAAATTAACCTCTTTTCTTTTCCCATAGAGACTGGTTGGGCAATTACTGCTACATGTAGAAGTTTAGACATGGATTTGTACCCAGTTCCTGGCACAACAGGCAAGCCTGTGCCAGGATGGAATGGTAAATTTGTTTTTATGCATGTCATATTATATTTTTATCTGTGGTAGTATTGTAGTTGATGTTATACTAGATCAAGCAGTGCTATAGTGAGACATGTAATAACTGTTCATCACTTCAGCGCTTGCTTTTACCCATATAAAATGTTCTATTTATCTTACTTTGGTGGATGTATTAATTTCCAGATATCTTCGAACTGGAAACTTAAAGGCATGATGTTCTATAGTCTTTGTAAGGATTTTTCTTCTACTTCAGAGATCAACATTTGCTATGTGTATATTTCGGCATGGGTTATGAACAGGATGCTTTCTGTCTTCACTCATCCTCCAGATAATTTTTCAAAGGGACACTCCTGTGGGCCAGTTATCCTCTCTTTGGTGAAGGCAGGGCAGTCTTGTAGGACATGCTGTGGGATTTGCTTTGGGTTCCGCATAGCAGACATCAAAGTATGTCCTTGAAGACTGCCTTGACCTTGTCAGACAGAGAGGAAATCTGGGTGTAAATGATGTTATTAGTCACAAATTAGGTTTGTTTATGAAATACTTCAATAATAATTGTAATGCATGAAAATTTGTGGTGGAAGTGGAATGATAATAGAGTTACAACTTCAGCCTAAAAAACTGCATCATGGTCACATCTAGTTGTAGACAGTTTTAATAAATAAGGAACCAAGATAGTCTTCCCTCCTCCACCCCCACCCTCCTCCTCCTCCTTCTCTTCCTCCTCCTCCTCTTCTCCTTCTCCCAACTGTTATATATAACCTGCAGATCATTGACTGTGTAGCATGTTAATTATATATCTACAAGTTATTACAGTGTGACTTCCATGTGGGTTCTTGTTTGGTATCTTTCAGTTCAAGTGTTGAAACCTGATGGGCAACAGACTAAAGCTGGAGAACTGGGACAGATATTTGTCAAGTAATCAAAGTTACAATTATCAAAATGCTACATGTCATATGCATTGCTAACTGAAATCTAAGAATAATGAATTACATATTTTAGCAATGAACAGCAGCTGTAATAAGCTTTAACCTGCCTTAAACAATGTCAGCCCTGATTATGCAATGCAGTACAGACATTGCTTAAACATTTGTACAGACAATGTTTTAACCATAAGAGACATTGCATTATCCTTTACAGACATTGCTTGAAGCCATACATACATTGCTTTAACCCTTACATATATTGCTTAAACCCTTACATATATTGCTTTAATCCTTACTTGTACAGACATGGTTTTAACCCTTACAGACATTTGCTTTAACCCTTACTTGTACAGACATGGTTTTAACCCTTATGGACATTGCTCTAACCCTTACTTGTACAGGCATGGTTTTAACACTTACAGACATTGCTTCAACCCTCATAAATAGCCAGCTTGATTCTCTTTGAGTGCCCTACATTGCAACTTCCAAAAAGTGTTATAGTAGCCTCCTCCAACAGTTGCTAACTCATACTGTCTGTCCCTGGAACAGCCACAGTGGAATTGTAACTTCATAAGAGTATCATTGGACTGCTAAGAACAGATACTTCATCTGCGCTAGGATAAAAATAACGAGAATAGTTAACATAACAGACACATTTCAGCATTCATGGTATCAGACATGTATATAAATGACCATATACACTGGTTGAAACAATGGTTAAACAGTGAGCATGTAACGGTGGACATGTGTTTGATCCGCAGCTTGGAAAATTAATTTTTTTTTAAATTGACATTGGCTTCAAGGTCAACCTAGCCTAAAATGGGAACCAAACATATCTTGGGAAGTAAAGGTGGCTGGCAGGATAATAACCACATCAGCCACTGAGTGTTGGTTGGTCTATACCAGATGGGTTTAGTACTGTGCACTCTATGCTCATTGAGGCATGTGGAAGGACCTATTACTTTTATTTACTATGTAACTTATAATGAGGAACATTTACCAGTTGAAATACACATATTCAGTATGGTAACATTGAAATAGTTCTCTCACATATTCAGTATGGTAACATTGAAATAGTTCTCTCACATATTCAGCATGTTAACACTCTTTCTTACATGAAATATTCACCAGTTTAAATACACATATTCAGCATGTTAACATTGAAATAATTCTCTCTTTCTTACATGAAACATTCACCAATTTTAAATACACACATTCAGCATGTTAACATTGAAATAGTTCTCTCGTTCTTACATGAAACATTCACCTGTTGAAATACACACATTCAGCATGTTAACATTGAAATAGTTCTCTCTTTCTTACATGAAGCATTCACCAGTTTAAATACACACATTCAGCATGTTAACATTGAAATAGTTCTCTCTTTCTTACATGAAACATTCACCCGTTGAATACACACATTCAACATGTTAACATTAAAATAGTTCTCTCATTCTTACATGAAACATTCACCAGTTGAAATACACACATTCAGCATGTTAACATTGAAATAGTTCTCTCACATATTCACCATGTTAACATTGAAATAGTTCTCTCTTTCTTACATGAAACATTCACCAGTTGAAATACACACATTCAGCATGTTAACATTAAAATAGTTCTCTCATTCTTACATGAATCATTCACCAGTTGAAATGCACACATTCAGCATGTTAACATTAAAATAGTTCTCTCATTCTTACATGAAACATTCACCAGTTGAAATACACACATTCAGCATGTTAACATTGAAATAGTTCTCTCATTCTTACATGAAACATTCACCAGTTGAAATGCACACATTTAGCATGTCAACATTGAAATAGTTCTCTCTTTCTTACATGAAATATTCACCAGTTGAAATACACACATTCAGCATGTTAACATTGAAATAGTTCTAACATTCTTACATGGAGCATTCACCAGTTGAAGTACACACGTTCAGCATGTTAACATTGAAATAGTTCTAACATTCTTACATGGAGCATTCACCAGTTGACATGCAATCATCCAGTATATCAACATCGCAATAGTTCCCTCAGTCTGACACTTTTTATCTTATTTGCTTGCAGACAACCTCTACCCCCAGGGTTTATGTCTACACTGTACAAGGGTGACCAGCGGTTCCAGGAGACTTACTTCAGCACATTGCTGGTAAGTGGTTTAGTGTCATTGCCTGCTTAGGAAATCTGGCTGCCCGAGAGAAATAGTAATAGAAAAATATAGACTATTTGTTACACCTCACTGCACCATTATTGAATAAAGAAGTTGGGTTCTCATTCATTAGTGCTCTTATATCAATGTCAGCTCTGTTGTAAAGGGGTTACGAATGTTACAAAACAGCTCTGGTGAAAGTTACGAATACAATTCATAATCCTGCATACTGCATTTGGCAGCAGACCATCTTCAATGTCTTGTGTTTATCTTCATGTCCAAGGTGTTTTCAGTGTCTTGTGTTTATCTTCATGTCCAAGGTGTCTTCAGTGTCTTGTGTTTATCTTCATGTCCAAGGTGTCTTCAATGTCTTGTGTTTATCTTCATGTCCAAGGTGTCTTCAGTGTCTTGTGTTTATTTTCATGTCCAAGGTGTCTTCAATGTTTTGTGTTTATTTTCATGTCCAAGGTGTCTTCAGTGTCTTGTGTTTATCTTCATGTCCAAGGGGTCTTAACTGTCTTGTGTTTATCTTCATGTCCAAGGTGTCTTCACTGTCTTGTGCTTATCTTCATGTCCAAGGTGTCTTCAATGTCTTGTATTTATCTTCATGTCCAAGGTGTCTTCAATGTCTTGTGTTTATCTTCATGCTGGTTGACCCGTGCCTCTTCCTTCAGGACCCACACCTTCCATCACTGTTCTCCCCCAGCGACTGTCATGTTTAATATTGCCAAAGTATTTCAGTTTCTGAGACATGATACTGTTACTGCTGCGGGGGGGCTGCGTGGTCTCGAGGTATGGTGTCCGCCTCGAGTGCTGGAGTTACCGGGTTCAGGCCCCGGTGAGGACCAGGATTTATTTAAAAAATCCACCGGGACTTCCAGTAATTTCCCCTGGTCTCTGGGTAGTGAGATCGGAAGCCCGTGTGTATTGTTGCGCACGTAAAAAATCCCTTGGCAGTTGGAAATCGAAAAAGAGTAGCCTAACGGTGCTGCCCGGGCAAAATTTCGAGTTAAAAATCTACCCAAAGTATTTCAGGATCCTTGGCGGTGCTACGGAGTTCGTGCACTGAGCTGAGTTTCTCCAGACTCAGGTTTGAGTTAGGAGGAGAACGGAGCACTTATGGGTTGTACCCGTGTGCCGTGATGTTGATCCATAAACTAAACTAAACTGAACTGATACTGTTGTTTGTGAGCCAGTTTTCTTCAATGTTCAGATTTTGTTGCATCTTCTGGCTTGAATGCCAGGCTCCCATGTATCTACCCAGGTTGTGATGGATTTTTTTTTGGTCAGGGATAAAAAGAAAACTATTCCCTGCACAGTATGTGATGACTGCACTAGCCAGGTGGCCTTGATGCATCAGGCTCAAGGAGTTGTTTTTATGGTTATTTTCTTAATCTACTGTTGTCCATGAGTATGGTGTTTTTTTTTTAACATATTTTTCTGTGTAGTCATTAGTGCTTCTTTTGTTCTTTGATAGAAAATGTCAGAAATGTCAAGTGTTTTGCATTTTGTTATTATTTTTTTTGTATGTGCGTGCAAAAAAAAAGAGAGAAAGAGGAAAAAAAGAGAGAGAGAAAGAAGTCGAGAGGGAGGTTGGAAGAAGAGAGGCGGGGTAGAAGAAGAGTGATGGAAAAATAAGAGACATAGGGGGAGGAAGAAGAGAGAGGGGAACAAAGGAAGAAGAAGGGGAGAAAGAACACAGAGGAAGGAAGAAGAGAGAGAGAGGGAGAAAGGAGAGAGAGGGAAGAAAGAAATGAGAGGGAGGAAGAAGACAAGAGAGAGAGAATGATGTCAGCTTATTCAGTCCAGAGACTGACATGAAATGTGTGAACATGTCACTCCTCCAGCCCAAATCTGTGACCTGCTCATAAACTTATTCTTGGCAAGATAAAGTAGTTTCCCCTTGACTTCCACATCCACATGAGTAGTTAGGGGTCTCCACTTCTGTTAGCTCTTTCTAGCTGTCTGGACAAGTGAGTACCTGGTTGCTCACATGCAGGGTTGCTCACATGCAGGGTTGCTCACATGCAGGGTTGCTCACATGCAGGGTTGCTCACATGCAGGGTTGCTCACATGCAGGGTTGCTCACATGCAGGGTTGCTCACATGCAGGGTTGCTCACATGCAGGGTTGCTCACATGCAGGGTTGCTCACATGCAGGGTTGCTCACATGCAGGGTTGCTCACATGCAGGGTTGCTCACATGCAGGGTTGCTCACATGCAGGGTTGCTCACATGCAGGGTTGCTCACATGCAGGGTTGCTCACATGCAGGGCTGCTCACATGCAGGGCTGTTCACATGCAGGGCTGTTCACATGCAGGGCTGTTCACATGCAGGGCTGCTCACATGCAGGGTTGCTCACATGCAGGGCTGCTCACATGCAGGGCTGCTCACATGCAGGGCTGCTCACATGCAGGGTTGCTCACATGCAGGGCTGCTCACATGCAGGGCTGCTCACATGCAGGGCTGCTCACATGCAGGGCTGTTCACATGCAGGGCTGTTCACATGCAGGGCTGCTCACATGCAGGGCTGTTCACATGCAGGGTTGCTCACATGCAGGGCTGCTCACATGCAGGGCTGCTCACATGCAGGGCTGTTCACATGCAGGGTTGCTCACATGCAGGGTTGCTCACATGCAGGGCTGTTCACATGCAGGGCTGCTCACATGCAGGGCTGTTCACATGCAGGGCTGTTCACATGCAGGGTTGCTCACATGCAGGGCTGTTCACATGCAGGGCTGTTCACATGCAGGGCTGCTCACATGCAGGGCTGCTCACATGCAGGGCTGTTCACATGCAGGGCTGCTCACATGCAGGGCTGTTCACATACTTTCATTCCAGTGGATGCTCAGTTCCCTTCGCTACTGTTTCAAACAGTTTTGTTCTCTTGTGGTTTTACATATACTAGTATTTTTTTAGTGGGAGATCCCATGAAGAGATTAGCACAATCGCTATGGCAAAGGTTGCCTTTTGCAAGGTGGAAAACATTCTGACATAAAAGATGTCAATTGCAATGAGAAAAAGAGTGTTGAAGTGCTACATAGAACTTGTACTTGTGTATGGATGTGAAATGTGGACAATGAGTAGGCAAGCTGAAAAACATCTAATGGCAAGGGGGATGTGGTTTCTGAGGAAATGCACAGAAATGACAGACAGAAAAACTAATGAGCAATTCCTACAAGTAACAAATGAAAACTGTAAACTAATTCGAGAAATTAGACTTAGACAGTCAAGATTTTTTTGGACATGTTATGAAAAAAAATAAACTGGAAAACTTGGTGACAGCTGGCAAGATTGAGAGGAAAAGAACAAGGGGAAGGCAGAGAGGTAAATATCTAGTAGGCTTGGCCACATGGCAAAATCGAGACAAAAACTCAGAAGTGATCTACGACTGTAGTGATCGTGTGAGATGGGGAAATATGTCTGCACATACTTGTTGGCATGGCACATGATGTTGATGATAATATTCCAGTTTTTATTGGTTATGTTTGTTTGTATCCCAAACTAGCTTGTTTGTTATTATTAGAGATGCAGTGTCTGCCTCTGATTAAGTAGTTTCAGGTTAAAATGCAGTTGAGAACATTTCATGGTAAATGTTTCTTGGAAACTCAATGATGTCATATTCCTCTTAAATCTCTCTGCAGTGGATCCAGTGCCTATCCTCCACGGAAAAGGGAACAAAATAGGTGGTCCTATATACACATTCTGTTTTTAACAAAATCCTCACAGCTGAAAATTATTCACTGTAGGCTATATGGCTTCTGCTCGGGCAAAATATTCAAATTATGAAACCAACCCATAGCAGGAATATTATTAGTATATGTGTAGATTGGTTCACACACATGGGCTTCTCTTCAGTGGCGTGAGTTGAGTTTCTCCTTTCTGTTTTGATCCATTAAACAGTTATATTTGATTTATTGTTAATCATGTACATTGTTTGTCTCTAGGGTTACTATGACACAATGGACTGTGGCATTCGAGATGAAAAGGGTTATATTTCTGTACTGTCTCGCAGTGACGATGTCATCAATGTGGCAGGTCACAGGTTGTCATGTGGCACAATTGAAGAGGTAGATTAGTCAGTTGATTTATTAATTGCTTGGTTCATTGATTGGTTGTTTGTTTGGTTGTTTGTTGGATTGGTTGATTTTTTTTTTATTGCCTGGTTGGTTGTGTGTTTGATTGGTTGGTTGGTTGGTTGATTTGTCGATTGCTTGGTTGTTTGCTGGTTTGGTTGGTTAATTAGTTGGTATGTTGGTTGTTTGTATGGTTGTTTGCTTGTTTGTTTGGTTAGTTAGTAAGTTAGTTTATTGGTTGGTTAGTTGGTATGTTGGTTGGTATGGTATGTTAGTTGGTATTTTGGTTTATTGGTTTGTTGGTTGGTTAGTGGGTATGTTGGTTGGTTGGTAAATCCTCTGAAAGACTGAGTGTTAACTTTTAAGTCTGATGCATTGGTGTTCAGGTAATTTGAGATCTTAAAATGGCTTGCATTTATTGGATTGGATATACTTAGTATTTCAGCCAAATTATTTTTTGTTTGTCCACTTCACATGATAAATAACTCTGCAGCACGCACCTGTCGAGATGCAGCAAAATATGCCAGGCAGTAAATCGTGCAATATTTTGTTTATGGCTTCTGTGTTTACATTCACTAAGGAAGTACTTTGGTTTTAAGTAATAATTAATTGTGATACAAATGTAGTGATGGTAGGGTGGGATAAAAATAGAACTGATGCAGTGTGTTAGAGGGAAGCAAAACATGCAACAGTATGTCCGAAAGCAACTGAAAGAAGACGCCATACAAGGCCCAACTATAGCACATCTATAGACAGACAATTGAATGGTGGACTAAACATCTTCCTTCAAAGATTGGACTGGTGGTAGAGATGGCAAAGGTGGCATGTAATGTCATTGTGATGACAGATTATGATAAAAGTTAATGTTTTACTGATCTTTCACTGCATTGCTCCATACTTTTTTTCATCTTGGTAGGCTGAGTTATTTTCTTGTCCTTTTCTTTAGACTTGGCCATGATAGGTTGAATTTTGTAGCTACATTTTTCTTCAGGATGGGGAAGCCAGTGCTTCTTTGTCTTTTACAACATACATGGTAGGTTTACAGCTTTGCTATTCTTTACTTCCCTTATTGACCCTGTCAGGTGTCGGTAGAACATTGTTATGGTCATTATTGCCTCTTTTTAAGGTTTACGTCGGTGGCTTATCGATTGATGGTAATTATGACATAGTTATAGTTGGGGTCGTTCTGACCTTTGCTTTTAAGCTTGTGTCGTATGCACATGATCATTGTTAGTAGGACTGGGGTGACCTCATGTGTCAGCATTCACATCTTAACCTCTTACGTCCTCGCTGTGGCCTCTTGCACCAGTATTCACATCTTAACCTCTTACGTCCTCACTGTGGCCTCTTGCATCAGTATTCACATCTTAACCTCTTACGTCCTCGCTGTTAAAACTCGTGAGGACATTATTACTGTTAAAGGGACATGATTATGGTTTACTCTTGCGATCGTGTCCATGGTCTGTATGATCACTCTTAACTTTGCTAACCTGCCATCTAACTTCTGCACTCTCAAGTCCTCTGTTTATTTATTCAATGTCTAGTGTATTCTCTGCTGGTCATTATAGGTGTTGTCAATGGTATTCTCTGCTTGTCATTATAGATGTTGTCAAGAGTATTCTGTGCTCGTCATTATAGATGTTGTTAGTGGTATTCTCTGCTTGTCGTTATAGATGTTGTCCAGTGTATTCTCTGCTTGTCATTATAGGTGTTGTCAATGGTATTCTCTGCTTGTCTTTATAGATGTTGTCAATGGTATTCTCTGCTTGTCATTATAGTAGTTTGTTATAGTTGTAGTTATAATTGTATTTGTTATTCAAATGTTATGTGGGCCCTTATCTTCTTTCTTCACATTCTGAAATCACCAACAGCACACTTGTTTACAACAATCACAGGAGACCGAAAGGTTTCACATGGTATAATCTCTTATCTAAAATCACATTTTCTAAAATAATCTGTCACTCAAAATAATCTATCGCTCAACATTTGCCCTGGCAGCAATGTCGCTTGCCATCGCCAGCTGAACTTTTAATCTGTGCTTTTCCTGTCACGGACTCTAATTGACACTCTTGTCAAAAGTGTTTTCAGTTCTTCCATTCAGTCGATGCATGCAATCTGCTTGAAAGCATGGGGCACTCTCAACTCTGACATGAACTATGAGATTCCTGTCAGACCCCAATAACATGGTCTCCCCAGAATCAGTGTGTTAAAACACTTATGCGTTTTTAATGAAACCTCTGTGTATAATGTTCCAAGATATAACTAAAGACTATAGAGCTTTGCATGTTAATTTGTTTGTAACTTGTTTAGTCATTTCATAACACAAGAGGCACATCGAGAGAATGAGGGGCCTTATCAATCCAACACAGAACTGGCACCATTAGCCAATTGACGCTGATGCTTATGTTCAGGGGTGATCATTGCATCTATGGACTTGTCCGGAGTGCAAGAATGATACCCCAACAGATTAATTAACTAACCCAATAACACACAAGTGATTACTGTAATTGCTGCTTTTTATTTTAGGCAATTTTAGATTGCCCTGAAGTAGTTGAGGCTGCAGTTGTTGGAGTGCCAGACAAGCTCAAGGGGAGTGTACCGCTGGGACTGTGTGTTGTCAGACATGGTTAGTGTCCCTGGTTGTTTATATATTTTTTGTAAATTTATAAGATATCTGCTGTATTTAGTAATAAATGTGATATGCTGTTTCATTTTTTCTTAGGGGAAAGGGGTAATTTAAACACTGCAATTATTTATTTCTTCTTCTTCTTCTTCAGCGTTCCGAGCCATTGAGGTTTATTTATTTATTTATTTATGCATTTTTAATGAAACCTCTGTTTAAAATGTTTATAAAGATATAACTAAAGTTCAAACATTATAGAGTTTTACATTTTAATTTGCATAATACATCAATCACATATTTGTAAGTTGTTTAGTCTCTTCGTAAAATATTATGACATAAGAAATCAATCTATATTAAGTAAGTCTGTAGTTGTTGCCAACTTCCTTTTTTCTTTCTTTTTGTTTAAAAATTATTATTCCTGTCATTTTTCTCTCCCCTGTGAGATATAAAGTCTTAACTCTTTCTGTCCTAGACACTTGTTTACTTTAACCCTTTCTTTCCCAATGAGTTTATTCTCAAGCTATATGAAATTTTGGGTCTGCAGGAGTTAAGGCAATAGCACTAAGGGCACAGGGAGTTATGCTAACAGTTAAGACAGACTGGAGATTTGAGGAGCGCAGTTGGGAGGGTACAAGCTTTACCCGAGAGGGGGGAAATGCAACCTAAATATTAAATGTCATAGCAAGACAGACCAGGCCCTAAGCCTTGGTCTGCAACTGGTCTAGGATTGAAGCTCTGACAGTCGGACAGTTAGAGCATTGTTTTGTTGATCCGGCAGCTTCTGCACCATGCTTTGTTACAGATGTATTGGTGTTATCTTTTCTGCGTAGTAAACTAGGCGGGCCAAGAGAGAGAGAGAGAGAGAGATCATGCTGTATGGGCAACACATGGTCTACAAATCAACCCAGGCTTTGTGCTATGGAGAGGTATAACATTTGCTACCGCCATGGGTAGTGGTTGTTGTGCCTTGTTAGAAGCACAATGTAACACACTGTTGTCTGTCAAGACAGCAAGGTGCCAGTGTGACAGCTTTGGTTAATAAACATCTGGTTGCCTTGTTTTCTGACTTTCTCTTGTATTACAATTTTTTTTACAATATGTATGGTTGTTTGTGTAGTTTTTTTTTTTTTTATTTGTTTGTAACTCTAATTATTGTGCAATGTGTGACATTTCACTTTTTGTAGTGTTAGTTTTATCTTTGACAATTATTAGTAATGGAAATGTTTAATGTTATGTACTACAGAGTGGCTGATGGTTTAATACACTCACATTTAAATTCCTGCGCGCTGATGGTATGATAGAAGGTTCATTCCATATACAAGTCAGTTGGACTAAGATGTTGACTTCTCACTCAGAAAGCAATGGCAAACTACTGAGTGTAAAATTACCTAGGAAATCACAAACAGCCAAAAGGGACATGTGGTGATTACAATGATCTGCAAAGGACAAGCAGTAAGAACCCTTCTTAATTGCTCTCCTGTGTTTTTTCGTATATCTTTTTCTATGATATCATTGTTTTCTATTGCTGTTTCCATAAATCTCCACACCAGTGTTGTGGATGACATATCTTCTTTGTAAGGTATAGCATGCAGTATGTGCTATTTGTATATGCCGTTTTTATTTTCTATCACTACTCTTTATCAAGCTTGAATAACTGGTGTCTGTTAGTTCCCATTGTTGTACAGTTCTTCATTGAGCCTCAGTAGCTGCTGTTTGTCAATTTTTGTTTGCTTTATTCTATATTGATATTCAACAACTGCTATTTCCCAGCCTCCATTTAATTTGTTGCACCTCTAAAAGTAGCTGTGGAAGTATACAACAATGTAAGTGGTTGATGTAGAATAAGATCACGATACCACAATAAGAAAAGAAAATGTTAGAGGAGCTTTTATAACACTAGGAAATGTGCAGAAGTCAAAAGAAATTAAATGTAGCAATAAATTTAGAATATTTGGCTAAAGTTAAATCAGAATGGGTTAGAAAAATGGAGAATAACTAAAACAATTACTAACAAACTACAAACATTCAATTATTGGTGCCTGTGCAGAATCAAAGGTCTAAAATGGAGTGACAGAATCAACAATGTGGAGCTCATGGAGAGAACTAAACAAATAACAGTGAATCAAGAGACGATGACAAAACACTGGTGCTGGATAGGACATACAGTGAGAACACTTAAGAATAGTATAACTGGAAAGTCCCTTGTCTGGAACCCACAGAGCAAAATCCCAAGTGTACCTCCACGTGGCAGAGGATGGGAAACACACCACAGTGTGGCTAATGCAAGACTGGATACCGATAATCCATTGGAATAAGTAGGTAACTCTTCAACAGAACAGAACAAGGCACTCACTTGACCCGACAGATGGCAATGGCTGTCAGAAGGCAGAAATAAATGAGCATCATGTGGATTTAGAAAGTGAGGGGAAACTGCTGTATTATGCATCCCAAGAAATGCAAGTGCAAAGCGGTCTATAAAACATAAGGAGCTAGCACCATATGCCCAATGCACCTGAAGGTGTGTTAAAGGTTTCTTTGTTTACTACGTACTTACCATACACTCCATACGACCCAAGGTGTGTATAAGGGCACTTTACTTAATACAGCACATGAATTGACCTGTTTTCATAAAATTTGATAATTTTCAGAATATTCTTAGAAGGAAAGGTAACAAAGAATGGAACCAGTCACCTAACTTGTGTCATGATCATTACATAACAGCTCTCTGGCACTAATAGAGTTTATGTCCACTTTTGACAACATAGTCGAAGGTGCGGAGGAAACTTGCATTGAGCACCGCTCCTTTTGTTTCTTGTATGTCATTTTTGCACTGCTTTGTTATGTTATCACAGTCGACATCTCAGCGCACTGGACATTCCCTTGCATGTTCAGTCCTCCGCGGCAGCAGCCATCTCAAAGTTCCTGTACTCCATGTTTCTATGAGGAGATCTGCCCTCTCGCCCTCGAAGACATGCTTGGCCAGGCTTCACTCCCAGTTCATGTAATTGAACTAGCCTTAGAGACTCATTGCACTGTAAAATGGTAACATTGAATTTGACATCTTTTAACAGGATCAGAAAAATCAGAGGAAGACATCAAGTCTGAGGTCATCAAATGTGTCAGACATGGGATTGGTCCCGTGGCAGCTTTCAGGCTGGTGGTGATCGTGCCGAAGCTTCCCAAAACCAGGTCAGGGAAGATAGCACGCAACACTATAGCAGCCCTGGCTGTTGGCAAACCTTTCAAGGTAAGGTTGAGATATAGGTATATCATTATAGAAGTGCTGTCAGTTTAGAAGAGCGGTCAGTTTAGAAGTGATGTCAGTATAGATTTGATGGCAGTATAGAAGAGCTGTCAGTATAGAAATGTCAATTTAGAAGAGCTGTCGGTATAGAAATGTCAATTTAGAAGAGCTGTCAGTATAGAAATGTCAATTTAGAAGAGCTGTCAGTATAGAAGTGCTGTCAGTATAGAAGTTCTGTCTATATAGAAGAGATTTCAGCTTAGAATAGCTGTCAGTATAGAAGTGATGGCAGTATAGAAGAGATGTCAGTATAGAAGTGATGTCATTGTAGAAGAGCTGTCAGTATAGAATAGCTGTCAGTATAGAAGTTCTGCCTATATAGAAGAGATATCAGTTTAGAAGAGCTGTCAGTATAGAAGTGCTAACAGTTTAGAATAGCTGTCAGTATAGAAGAGATGTCAGTATAGAAGTGATGTCATTGTAGAAGAGCTGTCAGTATAGAAGTTCTGCCTATATAGAAGAGATATCAGTTTAGAAGAGCTGTCAGTATAGAAGTGCTAACAGTTTAGAATAGCTGTCAGTATAGAAGTGATGGCAGTATAGAAGAGCTTTCAGTATAGAAGAGCTGTCATTGTAGAAGAGCTGTCAGTATAGAAGAGATGTCTGTATATAAGTGCTGTCTGTATAGACAAGCTATCTGTATAGAAGAGACGTCTGTATAGAGGTGCTGTCTGTATAGAACAGTTGTCTGTATAGACGAGCTTTCAATATAGAAGAAATATTAGTATAGTCCGGTTACCAGTATAGTAAAGTTGACATGAGATGTCAATCATTCATGAAGCCTTGTCAAACTATTGAACTAAAATTAGGTTTTTTGCGCTCACTCGCTTTGAACTCAAGTTTAGTTCATACACACTACTTCTAGTAGTGCTGGACTGAATTTTGCGTGTGGATTAGCTTTTCCTATTAACAGTGTCCCTCGCCATCAGGCGAACCCACTCTGACTTGTAATTTACATTCCTCAAGTCAAGGACGAGAGGTCAACATGTTAGTCCAACTAGTTAGTTAGTTAGTCGAGGTTCCAACTTCACGGCAACGGGTCGTCCCCATTATGCTCCATTCCCGTGCCAGTGAATATCACACAAAATGCTCCCCACTGTCCAATTGAAAAGTGGAATATACAGGAGTCTTGGCAGTCCAACAGCCCGCACAGGTACACTGTGCATAATGCCGCCGTCAGAATGCCAACACAAAATTCATCCACGAATACCACAGTTCATCGTGGAACTCGGCAGTCACCAGGAAGACCTCATTGACCCGGGTTTTCTCACATGGCCTGGTTTCTTACTGCAGGGCGACCCGCCGAAAGTGTTGCACAAAGCATGGACTCCGCAGCTTCAGCGCCGACTCCCAGGAGTCTCCCGAAAAATGCACTCATTAACCGAAAGGGCAAAACAGTCAATTCAGCAACCGCCGGTAGCCATTGTTCCAAACATGCAGTTCACAGTACAGGACAGATGTAAAAGCATTCCACGCGAATTTCACAGCTCACGGTGTCACCCACGCACTCAATCAATAGCAGAGCGACGGAACCATGTATAGCCACAAGCTTAAATACGCCACAGGCCTTATAGGCTCAACGCCTAAGCGCCATGCTGGCGACCGGAAGTCCATGTTAGTCCAACTGTCTGGTGTAGGGATTGAACCCCTTACCTCAACATCAACACACCTGAACGTGCATTCTTATCCATTTGGCCTTGCTGACCTCCCAACTAACTATTTCAACTGCATCACTATGTGTACTGTATCAATGTGCTTGCCTGCCAGGCCAGTGGTTTGGGTTCAACCTTCAGCAGAGGCATGATCATTTCTTCCCACCAGTACAGCTCCAGGGTCAACCCAACCTCATATTAAAAATGGGTCCCAGGCAACTTTTGTGAGAATTGTCTGGGACAGAAAGGCTTTCAGGGAGGGGAGTGTTTACCCAACCACATATGTCCTGGCCTAGAATATGTGAATGCCTAACACTTCACACTTTACACCAGTGTCTGCTATAGGACTACTGTCTGATGTGTATTATCTGTAGTATCTAGTATCTACTATCTGATATTTATTATCTATAGTATCTAGTAGCTACTATCTTACTACTATCTAGTATCTACTATCTTACTACTATCTAGTATCTGCTATAGGACTACTATCTGATGTGTATTATCTGTAGTATCTAGTATCTACTATCTGATATTTATTATCTATAGTATCTAGTATCTAATATCTGATATTTATTATCTATAGTATCTAGTATCTAATATCTGATATTTATTATCTATAGTATCTAGTATCTAATATCTGATATTTATTATCTGTAGTATCTAGTATCTAATATCTGATATTTATTATCTATAGTATCTAGTATCTAATATCTGATATTTATTATCTGTAGTATCTAGTATCTAATATCTGATATTTATTATCTGTAGTATCTAGTATCTAATATCTGATATTTATTATCTGTAGTATCTAGTATCTACTATCTGATATTTATTATCTATAGTATCTAGTATCTACTATCTGATATTTATTATCTATAGTATCTAGTATCTAATATCTGATATTTATTATCTATAGTATCTAGTATCTAATATCTGATATTTATTATCTATAGTATCTAGTAGCTACTATCTGATATTTATTATCTATAGTATCTAGTATCTAATATCTGATATTTATTATCTATAGTATCTAGTATCTACTATCTGATATTTATTATCTGTAGTATCTAGTATCTAATATCTGATATTTATTATCTGTAGTATCAAGTGTCTACTATCTGATATTTATTATCTATAGTATCTAGTATCTACTGTCTGATATTTATTATCTATAGTATCTAGTATCTAATATCTGATATTTATTATCTGTAGTATCTAGTATCTACTATCTGATATTTATTATCTATAGTATCTAGTATCTACTATCTGATATTTATTATCTATAGTATCTAGTATCTAATATCTGATATTTATTATCTGTAGTATCTAGTATCTAGTTCAGTCAGGTCTTAGTCAGATATGACTGAGCTACCGTATAACAGTAAACGGTACTACCAGGTTTCTGTTAGCGCCGAACGTTGGGCGGCGCCTACCAAACCCGACACCCCACATTGTGCCAACGGCTTCGGGCGGAAGAGCGCAATTGGGAGGGTACAAGCCTTACCCTGGTGCGAGGAAATGCAAGCTAAAGACAAAATTGTCATGGCAGGGCAGACCAGGCCCTAAGCCTTGGTTGGCGACTGGTCTAGGATCGAAGCTCCGACAGGCGGACAGTTAGAGCATTGCTTTGCTGATCCGGCAGCTTCTGCAGCTTGTCTTGTTCCAGATGTAGGGGTGTTACCTTTCCTCTGGAGTGAACTAGGCAGGCCGAGAGAGGGATCATGCTGCATGGGCAACACATGATCTCTATATTTTAGCCCAGGCTTTGTGCTATGGAGAGGCAATAACTCCATCCCTGGTCTTAACTGGTCTCGGAATCAAAGCGAGAGGCAACTGTTACGGGTTATAAGTCCTTGTCAGTTGGCGTAGACATGGGGCGCCACGCGTTGCCTCTGACGGTGGGAGACACCTATAGGTGTCACTGATCAGCCACCGCCCGCCTCAAGCTGGGCAGCCCCCAGCCAATTGGGTGCTGATCCGCCACAGCCTGCCTGCTTCAATGGGTGCTTGGGGCTAGGACAAAATCTGAATCGCAGGCTGTAAAACCAATGCACCAGGTACAAACAAAAATAAAAATAGAAACCTCAAGCTACGGCTTGCAACCTGGAACGTGAGAACCATGTGTCCAGGATTTTCCACTGACTTGACCAATATTGACGATGTGAGAAAAACGGCTGTGATTGATGCCGAACTCAATCGTCTTAACATTGATATTGCTGGCCTGCAGGAGACTCGCCTCGCTGAGGAAGGGTCACTCAGGGAAAACAACTACACCTTTTTCTGGAAGGGTAGAGGGCAGGCAGAAAAAAGGCAACACGGTGTGGGCTTTGCAGTGAAGAATTCGCTACTGGGAATGATTGAAATTCCAGCAGGAGGAAATGAAAGACTATTATCCCTGCGCTTGGCAACCTCTTGTGGGTTTGCCACCATTATTACTGCATATGCACCGACACTCGATTCCTCTGATGATGTGAAGGATTTGTTCTATGAGGAGTTAGACTCCGTGATCAAGGCAGTTCCAAAATCTGACTACATTTATATGCTCGGTGATTTCAATGCTCGTGTGGGTAAGGACTCGAGTTCATGGCCAGTGTCCCTTGGAAAATACAACATCGGTCGCATGAATGAAAATGGGCAAAGGCTGCTGGAGCATTGCACCAGTAATGACCTATGTATTACAAACTCTTTTTTTAAAACAAAAGAGATGCATAAGGTCACATGGAAACATCCAAGATCCGGCCATTGGCACCAGCTGGACTTCATCATCACACGGAGACAACATCTGAACCATATATCATTGACTCGTAGTTACCACAGTGCTGACTGTGATACAGATCATTCTTTGGTTGTTGCAAGAGTTAGACTGAGACCAAAGAGAATCTACACAGCTAAACACAAATCTAGCCCCAGGATTAATATTATTAACACTCATGATCCTGAAAAGTGCTTTCAGTTTCAACAGCAACTTGAAGACGCTTTCACTGATACACCAGAAAATTGTACAGTAAATGAAAAGTGGGGTCAAATTAAGGAAACTCTTTATAAAACTGCCGTAGGGGTTTACGGCACTGTGGATCATAAGAGGCAGGACTGGTTTGCGGCCAACAGTGAGACTCTGCAGCCCTTGATTGATAAGAAGAAGAAAGCTCTCTTAAGAAACAAGGAAAGACCAACGCGTAACACTCTGAGTGAGCTAAGGCAAGCTAGGAAGGATGTGCAAAAGGCTGCCAGGCAGTGTGCAAATGATTATTGGATCAAGTTATGTGAGTCCATTCAAACCGCAAGTGATAAGGGAGACATAAGAAGCATGTATGAAGGAATAAAGAAAGCCTGTGGTCCAGTGATCAAAAGAAGTGCACCGCTGAAAACCTTGACTGGAGAAGTCATCACTGATAAGAAACAGCAGATGGACAGATGGGTAGAGCACTATTTGGAGCTTTACTCAAGTGAGACCAAACTAGCGGATGATGCCCTTAACGCCATAGAGGCTCTACCAACTCTTGACCACCTGGACACACTTCCCACCATAACAGAAGTTAAGTGTGCTATAAATGAACTTGCATCTGGCAAGGCTCCAGGTAAGGATGGGATTCCAATAGAGGTTATCAGGAGTGGGCAAGACACACTCACTCTACAGATCCACCAGCTAATAGAGCTATGCTGGCGTGAAGGACAAGTCCCACAGGATTTCAAAGATTCAAACATCATAACGCTGTACAAGAACAAGGGTGATCGGAGCGACTGTAACAACTATAGGGGTATCTCACTTCTGTGTATTGTTGGAAAAGTATTTGCCAGAATTGTTCTGCGCAGACTTCAAGTCCTAGGAGATCAAGTCTACCCCGAATCACAGTGTGGCTTTCGACAGAACCGGTCTACCACTGATATGATATTCTCATTGCGACAAATGCAAGAAAAATGCCATGAACAGAATCAACCACTGTTTATTGCCTTCATCGACCTCACAAAGGCATTTGATTTGGTCAGTCGTGAGGGTCTGTTCAAGGCACTAAAGAAGATTGGCTGCCCACCAACTCTTCTGTCCATTGTGGAATCGTTCCACACAGGCATGAAGGGTATAATCAAGTTTGATGGTGCAACTTCTGAAGAATTTGAAATCAAGAGTGGAGTTAAGCAAGGTTGTGTACTAGCTCCCACCCTCTTTGGAATATACTTTTCACTTCTACTGAAATATGCATTTCGTGATCAGGATGGTGGTATATACATTCACTCACGCTCAGATGGCGGCCTCTACAATGCTCAGAGATTGAAGGCTAAGACCAAAATTAGGAGGGTACTGATCAGAGAGTTGCTTTTTGCAGATGATGCTGCAGTTACGACCCACTCTGAGGAAGAATTGCAATGTCTACTATCTGCATTCTCCAATGCTTGTTCTGAATTTGGTTTAACAATTAGCAAAAAGAAGACACAGATTATGTCACAAGGTGCACATGAGGTACCATCAATCTTTATTGACGACGCCGAACTAGAGATAGTAGACCATTTTACATATCTAGGATCAGTGGTAAATAGCAAATTATCCCTAGATCAGGAAATCAACACCCGGATTGGTAAGGCATCAACAACAATGAACAGGTTAAGAAAAAGAGTCTGGGAGAACAGGAAGCTTACTGCCAAAACAAAAGTCCTTGTCTATCAAGCCTGTGTCCTTAGTACTCTTCTCTATGGCAGTGAAACCTGGACAACTTACTCACACCAAGAGAACAATTTAAACAGCTTTCATATGCGGTGTCTGCGAAGAATTCTTGGTATTAAGTGGCAAGACAAAATCACAAATACTGAAGTATTGGAAAGATCAGGTTGTGTGACAGTTTATTCCATGCTCAGTCTTCGTAGACTTAGATGGATAGGACATCTTAGGAGGATGGATGATGGTAGAATACCAAAGGATATCTTTTTTGGTGAAATACAGATGGGTAAGAGATCTCAGGGTCGGCCTCTACTACGATACAAAGATGTGTGTAAGCGGGACATGATTGATACAGGCATTGATAATGCACATTGGGAGCAAGTCGCCGCTGAACGTGTTGCATGGAGGGCAAATATCAGAAATGGAATAAAGTCAAAGGAGAAAATTATTGCAGAAAAGTCACACACCAAGCGTTTGAGACGTAAGATGGTGCATGATGGTGGAAATGACCACGTGTTCACATGCACCCACTGTGAACGGACATTTACAGCGCAAATTGGCCTTATCAGTCACACGCGCTACCGCCATAGTTAAAAGTTATTATGCCTTTTTAGAGCACAAACTATCGTCTGTCAAGACGGCAAGGTGCCAATGATATCTACTATTTGATATCTACTATCTATAGTATCTTGTAGATACTATCTGACAACTATCTATTTTCTGTTACTACCTAATATCTGCTAACTGACTACTATCTAGCATCTGCTAGTATCTACTATCTAACTACTATCTTGTATCTGTTAGTATCTACTATCTTCTAACTGACTACTATGTAATACCTGCTAGTAACTACTATCTTATATCTACTATCTACAGTATCTAGTAGCTACTATATGACTTCTATCTATTTTTTGTTAGTATCTAGTATCTGCTAACCGACTACTATTTAGTATCTGCTATATGACTACTTTTACCTTACTATATCCAGCATGTCATATCTAACAGTCTATGCCTTTCTTAGATTCCTGTGACCATCGAGGATCCTAATGTTTACACTGCTATACGTGAGCGGCTCCAGGCGATAGGCTTTGCTCCAGATCCTTGACTCCAGGCTGTGAACTAGTTTTACCAGGTTTGTTTTGCTTTTTTAACAGTATTATATTCTTCTTTTAATTTATATAGAGATTTATTGTATGGTAATATTTAATTTACATTATGTATATACAAAATGTATGTCCTGTTCTGTGTTAGTCCTTTCTGATTTCAAATATACAAATATAAATATGTCTGTTGTTCCATTTTATTTCATTCACTTTTTTGTTTTGCTCTTTTTCATCCTTGTTTTTTGTGTATTCTCAATATTTCCTTAACATTCCATCCCTTTCTGTAATCTTCTAAATTCTGTGTTTATTTAACTTGTGCAAGGGAAGCCCATACACCTCTTGATGGCAAGCCTTCAGCGTCAGGGATCTGGCTAGCTCTTCTTTGGAACAGTTGATTGCTTCTTTGGTTGTGAAGCAGCTGGAAGATTGTGAGATTTAACTCTTAACTCCTAAACAATGGCATTCTGGTGGCCTGAGTGCCCACAAGGGCTTGCCTCTGTCAGAGTGTGATTTGTGTAGAAATATTTCCCCCAACCCATCTCACAGGGACTGCGCTACAGAGTGCTCCTTCTCCTCTCCAATCTCAGAAACCAGCGAGGTGTGCAAGATCAGTACTGGAACTTCACATCTGGAGGCGCAGGTCCACATGACTGGATGGATGAGAACACGTGTCCATAACCACATGGTGTGCTGATGCTGAGGTAAGCGGTTCAACCCCTACACTGGACAGCTGGACTAAAATATTGACCTGTCATCCTTGACTTGGGGATGTTAATTACAAGTACCTCTGAAGTCGGAGTGGTTTGCCTGATGGTAAGGGACACTATTAATAGGGAAAGCTAATTCACACGCAAAATTCAGTCCATCACTACTATAAATAGTGTTATGGACTACACTTCAGTGTAAAGCGAGTGAGCGCCAAAATAAAAAAATATCTGGAGGCAAGTTGGGATGTAACCAGGCCATGAAAGCACAGCTTAAACTGACTGGCTGGGGTTAGGCCTGGGTGGGTCATGCTGTTAGAGCCATGATGGTGCAGTTTGCCTGCAGACCTGGTGGTCATGTGTTTGACCTTGTAATGCAGGGATGTTATTTTTCACTGACATGGCCCCAGGTTGCCATAACCTAACATCTGTCCAGGTCATGTCCTGGGAAGTAAGGGCAGCTGGTCAGACATTGTCCGCATCACCGATTGAGTGCTGACTGGTCTAACAATATGGGGCTAGCACCTTATATCCAGTACACCTCATGACATGAGAAGAGGTCCTGGACAGTGTTTTGACTGCTCATGTTTCATCCTCAGGTTGTAGGTACAAGTGTTTCATTGTCACCTGACTTAAACCCCAGATCCAGGGGAACACTTTAAGTGTTTAGTTAGTTGCATATCCTTTACAGGACCTTGCAGTTTACCCCATTTTAGCTGTTTGTGATTTCTTGGCAAGTTTATGTTCAGTAGTTGGCCATTGCTTTCTGAATGTCCAGCACTCATATCATTTTGTGAAAACCAGTGCAAGGCAGTCTGCTGCCAAATCGCCCGCAGCTGTGCTTTCAACGCAGTATGCAGGATTGTGAATTGCAGCTGTAACCCTCTTGGTCACAGCACCAACAAAGTGTACAGGGTGAAAATTAGAAACTTACCAACCCCACCTCAAAATGCTGCATACTGGGAACTGAGGCCGTATGTTCTCATGCCAATGGGGGGGGGGGGGGGCATGGCTCTCTGGGTAGATGGTGTCTACTTGGTCAGACTCACCCAAAAGCTACGACTGGACTAACAAGTGCAAAAATTGTGCTCATAAAAAGGGAATGAATCTTTAATTGACTGATACAAATGGATACAGACTCTGAAATATTAAAGGACTTAAAAACTGATATAAGAATTGGTATCACTGTGTAGATAAAGCAGAAACAGAGTATGAGGCAGCCCCTATAAGAGATGGAGTAGCAGAATCATCTTGCACTAGGTCATTTACAGAACATCACACCCATCCCAGCTCATGAAAAAGTCTCTTGATCCCTTTCCGGTTTTGTCACCGCATGCATAGTCATGTGAAACAGGTCTTCCCTTTTATTTGATGGTGTTGTGGATGGTGCCTGTGCTGTTGGTTGTAAAACATATGTGCTATCATTGTTACCAGGACTCATCATACAAGGAGGTTTTCAGCAAATTGCGTGACAATACAGTACCAGCAAGGACCTACATGTGTCTATATCATTACCATACGTACTATACAACACCAGAAAGGACCTACATGTGTCTAAATCAAAACCATACGTACTATACAGGACCAGCAAAGACTTACATGTGTTTATATCAAAACCATACATACTATATAGGACCAGCAAGGACCTACATGTGTCTATGTCAAAACCATACGTACTATATAGGACCAGCAAGGACCTACATGTGTCTATGTCAAAACCATACGTACTATATAGGACCAGCAAAATGACTGAACGTAAAATTTGCCAAGAATTCACAAACAGCGAAAAAATGCTGGGGTTTGATACGACGTCCTGTAAAGGATATGCAATTAACCTTTTTTTTCTCCTTTTGAAATTCAGCCTTAGCAGCGACCTGTTCAACCTGCTCTTTTCGGACTCCAACTGCTGATAAATGTCTGTTGTGCATATTGTTTTAATGATCCAAAGAATCTGTGGATTTAAGATGCTAAACTTGAAGTGCTTTGTATTCCTGTAAGGTATAGATGTATTATAAATAAATTCATAAGTATTTGTTGGCACTCACAGAAGCAGAAGAAGGAAATAGATATTAGAGGACACACTAGACACAGTAAAATCTATAGTTACCGTACTGGGATTCAAACATGTCATGTCCAAATGACGACAGTGCCTTCGCTGCAGGAACAAGTGGACGTCGACGCTTCACCAACTAGACACCTCTAAAGAATGTGCCATCATTAACCATGTCTATCATCCACCTGAAGTCACAACTATGGAATACGGACAGAATTTGTATCTAATCAATAAAATAGCACTATAGGTATCAGAAGTTGATGTTAACCCATCATAGATCAAATAATAAGCACATAAACAAATGGGACTGAAATATTGTGTCTAGATGTAATGAGCACTCAACTAGTACTTGTGAATTTGTTTATGAGCTGTTTTAGTGGCCTCAAGGTTCCCCAAGTGATATTTCTGTATAGATGTATAAACTTGTCAATATCTTTCACATCAGGTATCCTGTTCTTCCAGCACTTATACACAGACATAATCAGGGACGTATTCATGGATTGGAAAGCTTTTTGTGGAAGTATTTATTCCGATCATTATCTACAATCAACAGATTTGTACAGTGTGTTTTTGTGAAGCAGGTGTGTCTGCAACTGTACTGTGCCTCCGGCAATGTTGTTTTTCAAAGTGTTGTGACTTCTACGATGTTGTTTCTTAAACTGTGTTGTGTCTTGAACTCTGTTGTGTCTTAAAACAGTGATGGGTCTCAATCAACATTGTATTCTTGGCAGTTTTGTGTTTTAGATAGGGGTGTGTCTTAAACAGAATTCTACCTTAAACAGTGTTATGTCTTAAGTAATGTAGTGTCTTAAACAGTGTTGAGTCTTAAGCTGTATTGTATCTTAAACAGAATTGTGCCTTAAATGGCATAGCGTTTTAAACAGAATTTTGCCTTAAAATGTGTTGTGTCTTAAACAGAATTGTATCTTAAACTGTGTTGTGTCTTAAACAGAATTGTACCTTAAACTGTGTTGTGTCTTAAGCTATGTTGTGTCTTAACTCTTTCACTCCTAGAAGATTGCACAGCATATGCCCAAACAGTACAACAGCCATAGTGAGAATTCATGAGTACATTATTTTCAAACTGGCAGCATAAATACTCCTTTTATATATATATATATACACAACACATGGCCAGATGTATATTTTAGCATGCTCAGGGCAAACATTAAAAGTATTACACATCAAGCATTGTTTGGTATGTGTGAAAAATGGCTTATCATCAACCAACCATTGTTTGGAATGTATGGAGAATAGCTGATCATATATAGTGTCTTGTTTGATATACATAGAGAATAGCTGATCATATATAGTGTATTGTTTGATATACATGGAGAATAGCTGATCATATATAGTGTCTTGTTTGATATACATGGAGAATAGCTGATCATATAGTGTCTTGTTTGATATACATGGAGAATAGAATAGCTGATCATATATAGTGTATTGTTTGATATACATGGAGAATAGCTGATCATATATAGTGTCTTGTTTGATATACATGGAGAATAGCTGATCATATATAGTGTCTTGTTTGATATACATGGAGAATAGCTGATCATATATAGTGTCTTGTTTGATATACATGGAGAATAGCTGATCATATATAGTTTATTGTTTGATATACATGGAGAATAGCTGATCATATATAGTTTATTGTTTGATATACATGGAGAATAGCTGATCATATATAGTGTCTTGTTTGATATACATGGAGAATAGCTGATCATATATAGTGTCTTGTTTGATATACATGGAGAATAGCTGATCATATATAGTGTCTTGTTTGATATACATGGAGAATAGCTCATCATATATATTGTCTTGCAGAGTTTAAACAGTATTGTCATTCACAGTGTTCCATCCTTAGAATTATTGTGTCTTAAACAGACAGAATTTTACCTTTAAAAGTCTTGCATTTAAGGCAGTATGTTGTTTTAAACTGATTTAATCAGTGGTTTGTCTTATGAATGGTTGTGTAATGAACATGCTTGTCTAGTCTTTATCTACTGACAAACTGCTCAAGATGTTCTTGAATTATATATATTTATGAGTGGTCTTCAAATCAAAACTTGAAAAGTGTGATAGAAATTACAATAACCATGCCATTGTCTTGTAACCTGTCAGTATTGTTGTTAAGGATGTCAAGAGTGTTAAGCATGTGACATCACGGTGCAGACCTATAGAAAGGGGGGAAATCTTTAGAAATTCATCAGCGAATTAATGTCCAGTATGGTGATGCATGCCTGTCAGTTCAGCAAGCGTATGAGCGGAGTAGGAAGTTATAAAATGATGTGACTTCTGTGACTGGCTGTTCGCGACCGGGTCAGGCACACTGAGCAGAGACCACAGAGTGGTTACATACGCGACCAAGAGAATTTTTTCCTACAGGAATCCGTGACAACTGGATCAGCGGTAGAATCGGCAGAACCAGACCAAGAGAGATTTTACTTGAGGATCAGAGGTAATGGCATGAAAATATGCCAATAACAGGATTGATCCCCAACACTCAGGACTGAGATCTGTGGAGAGACATGAACACCTACATCAGTTGGCAAAACATTTGTATAAAATATATATATATAAGGGTCGTTCATTTGAAACCCGTTCCAATGGCTTTATTACAAAAGCATGAAAGAAACATTAACAGGTGTGGTAGAATTAAACAAAGCATTCATTTTGAATGAATTATGCACCATGGGTTGGTCAGAAGAAGTCGCCGTAGGCATTCAGGCAAGCATCCCATTGCTTAGGTAGGCGGCGATTGCCATCCGCAAAAAAAGGATTGTGGTTGCTCACTGAACCAAGTGTTTACCTCGTTCATTACGTCTGCATCTGTGTGAAATCGTTGCCCCTTGAGAGCTTTTTTTAGAGGTCTGAACAAATGAAAATCACATGGTGACAAATCAGGACTGTAGGCTGAATGTTGCAGAATTTCCCACTTCTTCCAAGCTAATGCTTCCTACACAATCTTTGTGACATGTGGACGAGCATTATCGTGCAACAAAATCACACAGCGAGAAAGCATGCTGCGTTATTTATTCTTGATGGCTTGACACCAGGTTCTTTAAAGTCAGGCCAACAATAACCCTTCATGGTCAACAAATGCACTCAGTCATAACCTTACCAGTGGAAACCTATAACTTGAATTTTTAGGCTTTTGGTAATCAGCATGCTTCCATTGCATGCTCTCTCTTTTGCTGCTCAGCTCAAAGTGGTGACACCATGATTCATTGCCTGCCACTATGCAGAAGAAAAATGCATCATCCTCCAATCTGCACCGCAGCAAGTGGTTCAAACACCATCCCATGCGTTCCTCTTTTTGGTGGTCAGTCAGCATCCTGAGAACCTACTGTGAACACACATTCCGATATTGCAGTTTCTTATGAACGACCTTTTTAATTGTCCCAATTGACACATCAAATTCTTTCGCTAGCGAACGTATGCTTCGACAACGGTTCATCTGTACTGCTGCATCAATTTTGGCGATGTGGTTTTCTGTTGCAACAATATGCGCTTGACCCGGCCGTCGAAGATCTGTCGTGAACTGACTGTCCTTGCCAAAACATTCATGCCCAATTTGTCACTGTTGTCTTCGACACACATTTGTTACCGTACGCTGCCTGCATTCTTCGATGAATGTCCACTGGTCAACATCCGTCAAATGAAAGAAACTGAATCACCACTCTTTGAGCTTCTTTGGACGGATTTTGGATCAACCCGGCCATTTTCTCAACGGTCAGTAACAGAAGGTAGGCATCATGGGACGATAAGCATGTGCTCTTTTATTCATTGGTCAGTACTTATCATATGACTATGACATGATCATGTTCAACCTACGCAATTACGGACGGTGCGGCACGAACGGATTTCAAATGAACACTCCTAATATATATATAACTACTAGGATGGTTTGGAGAGTAAAGTGAGGAAGAGAAAGAGAGAGAGAGAAAAGATATAGCAAGTATTATTATTGTGGTTTGTTTGTGTTTATTGTATTATTGTGCAAAACAAGATATACCAAGTATTATTATTGTGTCTTGTTTAACTTATACAGCAGCACTATATTTCATTGTCAAATTATAACATTCACGTTATTAATTCATCCTTTTTTATCAAGTACCAAACAAACATTAGGTTTTGACCAAACATGGCACATAATCAACTGATCAAGTATTATCATGTAAATTTCTGTTCACTGAGAATTGAAATTGTGGAAGATACCACGAAACAAAACATGATAATCCTGGTATAGCAATATGTCATCCTGTCCAAATGTGAGGTCGCGTTTGTAATATATTATCCTTTGGCACTTAATCACTTAATTAACCTTGTTGCTTAAAAAAAAAAAGTCGTTTAAAAGTCGACAGGGTCGACTTCATTGCACCGGGTTTTATCCCATATAGCTTGGTCTCTTTCCGCAGCGCGGAAAGCGTCGCACAAAGCACAAACTCCGTAGCTCTAGCGACGACCCACAGGAGTCTCCGGAAAATTTAACTCGTGAACAGAAGGACGCGGCCCGGAATCGAACCCACAATCTTCGGAGCCCGAGTTAAACGGCTTGACCACTTCGCCACGAAGACTCCCGTTGTATTTTGTATTTTGTATTTTCCCGTTGTAATTAACCTTGTACTGTATGTAAATCAGGATTACAACAACTGATATATTTCAACATACATATACACATATATACAGGTGTTAGCATTAGTTTTCTGTTTTGCATGCAGTTTCTCACTCATTGTTGCATTTGTTATTACTAGGCATGATATACTATATGTTTATATATATAATACATATGTATGTAATGAATATGTATAATTGTTTATTTTCCTTGAGAGAAATGAAACAGTTGTTGTCCATTGTGTTTTCTCTAGTCCCAGGTGGCTAATGTCTCTGTTCTAACTGCACACTTGCCTTTAAGTGTAGGGGTGTGGGGTCAAATCTCTGTTCAAGAAGTGGAATCACACACTTATTTAGGCAGTGGTGTAGACAAAGAGCCGGCTTCCTGGCCTAGAGGTTAGCAACTTTTCTCCGTAATATTGTATACTTTCGTAAGTAACGTGACGACGGTGAGAATCAGCAGTGGTTCGAATCGCATCGGTAACTTATGGAGTATGTGAGCCGGTCGCTCAGAAAGCAATGGCAAACTACTGAGCGTAATCTTGCCAAGAAATCAACAATCAGCTGAAAGATGCTGATGTTGACAGCGATGTCCTGTAAAGGATATGAAAAATGTTCTGTTCTGTAGACAAAGATGAGGGAACAGGTAGAGACATTAAAATAAGATTACAACAGACAAGAGGAACTTTCATTGCACTAGGAACTTTTGTGGAAGTCAAGTGAAATGAAAACTAGTACCAAACTTAGAATATTTAACTTTAAATTAATAGTGCTGTATAGATTAGTTACATGGAAAACAACTGACACATTTATTAACAAGCTTCAAATGTTCATCAATAAGCTACAAATGTTCATTAATAAGCTACAAATGTTAATCAATAAGCTACAAATGTACATTAATAAGCCACAAATGTTCATTAATAAGCTACAAATGTTCATCAATAAGCTACAAATGTTCATTAATAAGCTACAAATGTTCATTAATAAGCTACAAATGTTCATTAATAAGCTACAAATGTTCATTAATAAGCTACAAATGTTCATAATAAGCTACAAATGTTCATTAATAAGCTACAAATGTTCATTAATAAGCTACAAATGTTCATTAATAAGCTACAAATGTTCATCAATAAGCCACAAATGTTCATCAATAAGCTACAAATGTTCATCAATAAGCTACAAATGTTCATTAATAAGCTACAAATGTTCATTAATAAGCCACAAATGTTCATTAATAAGCCACAAATGTTCATCAATAAGCTACAAATGTTCATCAATAAGCTACAAATGTACATTAATAAGCTTCAAATGTTCATTAATAAGCTACAAATGTTCATTAATAAGCTACAAATGTTCATTAATAAGCTACATATGTTCATCAATAAGCCCCAAATGTTCATCAATAAGCTACAAATGTTCATCAATAAGCTACAAATGTACATCAATAAGCTACAAATGTACATTAATAAGCTTCAAATGTTCATTAATAAGCTACAAATGTTCATTAATAAGCTACAAATGTTCATTAATAAGCTACATATGTTCATTCAATAAGCCCCAAATGTTCATCAATAAGCTACAAATGTTCATCAATAAGCTACAAATGTACATTAATAAGCTACAAATGTACATTAATAAGCTAGATATGTTCATCAATAAGCTACAAATGTTCATTAATAAGCTACATATATTCATCGATAAGCTACAAATGTTCATTAATAAGCCACAAATGTTCATTACGGTGCAAGAACTCAGTCAATCGATTATGCCACTTGTTAAAATAAATCAGAGTGGTGATAATCCCGCGAAGTCCTGTCACGAGGTGATAGTGCCCGACTACCTGTCCGCTATTGCTTGGCTCAATCAATCAATCAGGCGCCGTCTCCACAATGAAGGTTGGCTGCAATGGATCTCCAACACTGTCCATCCTTCACCCTGACTGTACATTCTGTCAGACTGATATTAGTCCATCTCTTGATGCTATCTTCCCACTTGTATCGTTGTCTACCTCTTGCTCGCTAACCTTCAACCTTGCCCTCCAGAGTGGTTTTTGTTAGAGTGTTATGACTTTTAACATGGCCGAAATATTTCATTTGCTTCTTTTTAGTTCTTTCATCAATTCTCATCAATGTCCAGGCTTCCGCGCCATAAAGTAGCGTTGAATTTACGTAGCATTTGACTATTCTCATTTTTAATGCGTTGTTAATCTCTCTAGATATTAATATTGATTTCATGTTGTTAATGCAATTTTGGCAATTCCTATTTTCTTTTTGATTTCTATTTCACTTCTGTCATTACATGTTCAAGATAGGAGCTTCTTCTTCTTCTTTCGTTCGCTTGAAATATGTCTATAACTGCAATGCTGTCTCTTGTATGAATTGAACTGTCTTTTTCAGTTCACACAGCGGTCCATAGAGTTTATCTTCCACTGTCGTCTGTCTAGGCCAGAAGGTTTGCCTAGATATGTTATATTTTGGGCAGTCTTGGAGTATGTGCTCTGCTGTCTGCGACGCCAATCCACATACACACATGGCTGTTTCACCAATCTTGAATTTTGTATACATGTGGTTGCGTAATCTATTGTGCCCTGTTCTGAGGCGCAGAATAATGACTTGTTCTGGTCTATCCATAACGTGATAGTCATCTTGAGCAGGTTTTGGTGGCTTTCTGACTGATTTGATCATTCTTTTCTTTTGGTGGTATGTTACAGGCACATCAGGCTGTTCTTCTTTGGCTCCTTCCTTAGCCAATTGATCAGCTCTGTCGTTTCCGGGTACTCCACAGTGGGATGGTATCCACTGTATGGTGACCTTATGCTGACTGCTAAGTTCAGAAAGTAGTGTCCTTAGTACTGGCAATTTCCCAGACAGTAGCGCCTCGAGTACTGATTTTGCATCTGTCAATAGCACCACAGGTTGTGTACCATTGCTGGTATTTAGTAATTTCTCTGTTGCTATCTTGATTGCCTCAATTAAGATAGGAGCAACTTGTTACTTGTTCTAGCATCTCCCCATTTACTGTGATGTTCATTGATGACCTTTCTTTTCCAGTGCTGATTATCATAGTTTTCGTTTTTCGGATGTTAATATCTAAGCCACATTCTGCACTATGCCTGTTTACTTGTTCCACTAGGTTTTATGATAGTGAATCCGTTACGTGGAAAGTCCGAATTGAAAGATCATTGTGTGATTGTCACCTGCAGACTGTATTCTTCTGCTTTCCGGAGGAACTGCCTGTTGTGAACGGAAGGCCCAATAAACGGAAACGAGGCTGTGTAGCTACGTGCAGGACGTGACGATTCCTTGGGTGAGCCCAGTACCAGAGCGCTGTGTATCGGCTCTGCAATTATGGAAACCTCATTGGATTGCGGGAATGCCCATTATCTACCCCCGCCTTCCCTTGAGGGCTGACCGGGATGTCTTCAGCTGTTCTAAATGGGACAGCTTGGATGGAGATAACACCACGACATTGAGAGTCAAGTGACCTACAAAACACCCGGGAATGGTAACCCGGTCAACAAATGCCTGAAGAAGTCGGCCGAAAGGCGCAAATACCTGCTTTCTGTTAGCGCCGAATGTTGAGCGGCGCTCACAACACCCGACATCCCACATTTTGCCAACGGCTTTGGGCGGAGGAGCGCAATTTTGGAGGGTACAAGCCTTACCCTAGTGCGAGGAAATACAAATGGTCTAAAACTGGTCTAGGATTGAAGCTCTGATAGGTGGATATTTAGAGCATTTCTTTGATGATACCGCAGCTTCTGCAGCTTGTCTTGTTCCACACGCATTGGTGTTATCTTTCCTCTGGAGAAACTAGACAGGCCAAGAGACTAATCATGTTCCATGGACAACACATGGTCTCTTCAATTCAGCCCAGTCCTTTACTCTTTAACATGCATAAATGTGGCGTTGGGGCTGTAGGAGTTTAGAGATGTGGTGTCCGCCTTATAATGTTGTTACTTTGGTCACGTGCTCTGGGGAAATTTAAGTCCGTGGCGTAGTATACAAGGTCACATGTGTCATACCTCAGCCGCCAGCCAACTCTGTGTTGGCGTTGACCTCTGCCACTTCGTTAGGGAACTGATCATAATGTGTCATGCCGATGTCCGCTATCCTCATCAGTCCAATTTTCCCCTGTTCCGTAGTTTCTATGAGTTCGTCTTCTTTACTATTAAAACCGCAGATGTTCATTGTGCCTATTTTTTGAATCTCTGATCTATCTCGTAGTCCTTTAACATTGCCGGCCGATTATGAGTATACTTCTTAGTTTTTCTACGAGCAGTATGAAAATCCCCTGCCGACATGCCAGGTCAGTCTCAGGTTTATAACAAAAATCTGACCAAATGGAGTCCGTTCCCCCCTGGCGAGCCAGAGCCCTGTTGGCCCATGACCTCGCGGTCATGGTTTCCCGGTCTACACAACAGGGAGGTTCGGTTGACTTATGTAGTCTGCTGGCTGCAAGGCTAGGCGCAGTCCACACCTTGTAGTTTGCATTATATATATCATAATATCCTGTTGCGATAAATATCCTTCTTATTGCATGAAAAGAAGGGTGTGTGCACCGTGTAGTGCATGCAGTGAACGCTCGGCTTGAGCGTATGATTTCAACACGCAGAAGTAAACATACAAAATCTTGTCTAAACAAACAACTTCTCTGATGATTTTCTGTGGCATTCCATACTGCTAGACTATCTTGCTAATTCGAGAACATGTGAATATGGAAATAATGCATATGACTCAGTATTTTAGTAAACTATTTTTATTATTATAAAATCAAGTGTGTGGATGCCGAGTACACTAGAAAATAAACATAATACATGCAACGGGTAACAATGAGAATCTTGGAGTCGGCTGGAACCAAAACATTGTTCACAGATTTATAAATATGAAGAGGAAAGCTCGGGGCAAAGTTGAACACGACCATATAGAGGACAATGTAAATGATGCTTCTTCAAAAAACAGCATAGTTGAAATACAATATGATGGCGACTTTAGTGTACTAGAAGATGTGTCCAAAGATGATGAAGATTCAGAAACCAGTAAAGGGATCAAGGACGCGGGATCTAATACAACCACCAATAAACTTGTTCTGAAAAGAAACGTGGATAAACAGAATGATAACTCGGAATTAAATGGAAAAGAAAAACAGTGTCCGAAGCAACAAGACAAAACAAAATCAAATATAGCAAAACCGGATTGTGATCTTAGTACACATATGACGTCTGCAGAATCAACACTTGTGGATAGAGTTGGTGATTGGTCGACCAATTATTCCAACACTTTTGTCAGACCTAAGATAATTGCCGGACCGGGAGAAAGTTTGATCGATACAAAGCTTTGGACTAAAGAAAGTATTTTCGATAACATGAAGTTCAGAATTTCTCCCCTGACTACGGACAGCGAGCGACTTCAGTATGGTCAGCTTGTGGAGAAGTGTCGAAACTTGCGGTCTGTCCCAGAGACCTCTTACATGGATGTCGATAGTTATGTGAGCGACCAGCAGGCTTCGTGCCGCCAAGGTTAGATGTTTAAATTGTAGTGTATTTATATAAGTAATATCTTATAAGAATATGATTTACAAGACGTACAGGCAGGTTTAAGACCGGGCAGAGGAACCAAGGCCTGTATCTGCAACATGCGAACAATCTTTGAGGAATACAGAGAATACAATGTATGAGAACCATTGTTTTGGGGAGAAATACAGACTACATTGTAAATCTCGACTGTGTTCAAAATCAGAAATTGTGAGAGATCAAAGAGATATTGTGTTTTCAGCACAAGTCATCTACCCAATTTAATCATTATATCACGAACAATCAACTGTCAGAATAGCCGCTGAAACAACAGACTGGTTTGAGCGGGAAAGTATGGTAAGACAGGGCTGCCCTCTCTTCCCATACCTGTTGCACAATTATGCCGAAAACGTAATGAGACACGTCGATGGCAATCTTGATCCGTTCATGACTGGTGAAAATCCAATTCTTGAATGCATATATATGAAGGTGATCATACTTCACTCAGATAGTGTCTAAGATTATTAGAAGAGTTAATTATGTCTGTCAAAAGACAACTCTCATCTTATCTCATCATGTTCCTCTTGTACCTTGCGGTGTCGAGGTGAAGTATAAACTTCGTGAGAGTGCCCGATTATGGGCTTCATATATCGATATTCCCATGGACTCTGCTATTCCCTCCGTCCAACGTTTACGTGGTCGGCCTCTTCCTCTGATTCCATCCGGTCTGTACATCATTGCTTGTTGTGGTATGCTGTTGACTGGTAACCTACTTGCATGGCCAAACCATTTGACTTGCTGCTTTCTGATAAAATCTAGTGCTGCTTTAACCCCAACTTTAGTCCTGATTTCTTCATTTCTGATCTTATCTCTTCTTGTCACGTTGAGTATTCTTCTCAGGAACCTCATTTCTGTTGTTGTGATTTTTCTTTTCTCTTTTTCTGTCATTATCCAGGTTTGGCATTGGTAGCATAGAGTTGGCAGGAAGATTGTGTTGTAAAGTGCTTTCTTAGTAGTTATTGATACATGTTTGTTCTTTAGTATTTAGTATTGGTGCCATTTGTCCAATGAGTTGATTTGCCTTATTGCACCTATTTTCGATCTCGTCTTCTAATCTGCCATTTGATGATATTATACTTCTTAGGTACTTGAAACTCTTTACTTGTTTCAAGGGATGTTCGTTTAGGTGAATTGTTGTTGTTTGTTCTTCTTTAGTTATAGTCATTACCTCTGTTTTGCTTGTGCTAATTTTCATGTTATGTTCCCTACACATTTCGTTTAGACTATTCATGTGGTCTTGTAATTCAGCTTCTGATTTTGCTATTAGTGCTTGGTCATCCGCAAACAGGAGTTCTCTAATGGTTAGATTTGCAGATGGTTCTTCTTCTGTGTTCTCGTCATGCGGTATTCTTGCTGTCTCTGCTTGGCTGGTTTCTTTACATATGTTGTCTATATATGTTATGAACAAGAGAGGGGACAGGACACAACCTTGTCGTACTCCAGTACAAAATACATCATGAAGATCAAAATATGCTTCCGAATTTCAAGGGGAAAAAAAAAGAAAATATAATGATTACAGACAAATAAAATCATAATCAACTATAAATAAATTGAAAATGTCACAAGTCTGAATATCTTGGTACCAACGCGGATTGTTGAAAAGAACAAGTCACAGACTGGTAATTGCAATGTAGAGGTTAAACAGTGTTAAGAGTCTATATCAGTGATTCTCAACTTTTTTTTTTGGGCCCATACACCCCTTCACCATATATTCAGAATGTCTTTACCCCCCCCCCCCCCTTTCGTATTTCTTCCCTATAAATCCCCCCTGCCCCTACACAGTATAGGTAAAAATTAAAGCTAAATGTAATAACACATACAAGAACATGTCTAAACGTTCACATAAAACGTGATTTACGGGTCTACTTACGTTATAAAACTAATTTCAGAAGGGCGAAAAGTACAGAACAGTAAAGTATGGAAGGAAAAACAGTTTTTGTATTAACGCGATCTTGAAATAATTTTAATCCCCCCCCCCCCCTGGAAACCCTAAAATCCCCCCGGCGGGGGAGGGGAGAATTCCCTACTGGTTGAGAACCACTGGTCTATATCACTACACCCAAATCATAGTGTTTAGAGGAGCAGACGTAGAGGTAGGTCACCATCAGTTGATTCATTAATAACTAGCATTAAGTTGAAATTTATCAGATTCATAACATTTTATGACCACAGAAATCATTACAATGGAGGATATCTCGGAAGCGCAAGGTCTTGCATCAATTAGTTGACGGGACGCAGAGGTGTTTCCAAGGCACCAGGGCCGGGTTATATACTGGCCAAGACCTATTGACGCGTCCTCGTCGAGCGTCCTGGGCAACAGGTCCCTTCGGGGTCCTGGCTGAAGTCAGTAGGATCGCCGATTCCTCCGAAGTCGGAGAGTGTCTGCCTGTACGGCGAGGAACCACCAGTCTGCACACTAATAAGCCAGACATGGGACAACGGATACTCACGCAAAACTCAGGTCCTGTATGACATCACACTGTTGTTGGACAACAGGATGCCTTCATCCGACATACAGGACTTCGCGTTGGAGCTCAAGCCAACGAACACAAGCAAGCAAGCAATTAGTTGACGGGGTGAGTTCGAGACTGCAGGCAGCAGGCTACAATCATTTGGAAGTAATCATGTTTAGAAGTCATCTACTGTGTATAGTACCCTGCGGTGTAGGAAAAGGGGGAGGGGGTCTTGAGCCTTGAGGAGCGGCTGGTCGAGCGATGAGCGGCTGGCCGAGTGGCTAGAGCGCTTGGTTCACCTTTAATCGACCCTGGTTCGAATCCTTGGTAAGGTCTAGAATTTGTTATGTCTGGGGCAAAACGAAAATCCTAACCTGTACACTTCGCTGTGACTGCACTAGCCAGGTGTTAGTTCCTCAGGTTCAAGACACCCCGCATCCCCCCCCCCTCCCCCGGTCGTACACCGCAAGGTACTATATACAGTTAACATAAAGAATAAAGGCAGCAGCTATTTTAACAATACCAAAATCATAGCTACGAAATTAAAAGCGCAACAAAAATATCAAGAAGCTGGGCAAGAACTTACGAATCGGATGAGGATGGATACAAGATAATATTATTGAGATGACCTAGAGAGAGAGAGAGAGAGGAGAGAGAGAGAGAGAGAGAGAGAGAGAGAGAGAGAGAGAGAGAGAGAGAGAGAGAGAGAGAGAGAGAGAGAGAGAGAGAGAGAAAGAAACAGCATCGAAGAGAAAGCTCAGAGACCTTTACGGCACCACAAGGAAAACTGTAAGAAAATATAGTAGACTAGTGGGCCGATCACAAATCTAAAAGGCAAAGTTTTTAACCTATATTAACGATCGATTGAACAGATGAGCTAAATACTTTCAGAGAACAGATTAGTAAGAGTATCAAACGTCTGAAGATTGGGAAAGCTGCTGATCCAGATGGTGTCTCGGCATAAGCTGTTAAAATTAACATAAACATCTCAGCTGAATTCGTCATCATCATAATCGGAACAAGAACCCAGACCTGATCCGAGACTCTGGTGATTGTGTGAGTTGTTGGCGAGACGCCACCTCCCACGCTTACCGACATTGTATATGATAAAAGTGATTGAATTAATAAGTGATAATACAGAGGACATTTAATTGTATAACCAGGACAACATAAAGCAATTCTTTCAGTAGAAGTTATCCACCTAAACACTTGGATATACTGTCCCCCAAATACTGACCTGAGCCTTTAAGAGTTACCATCAATTGCAAAATCCGAATGTTTCAACTTCTTTGTTTCCAGTGACTCACGACGCGTTCACAAGAACGCGTTTAGCCACACTTCGCAAGACCCCAGCCAGTCTCATGTTGTCCAAATTCTCGCGGGATGCCGAAGTTGAGAAGGAATCGATTTCTACCAGAGATTCAGTATCAGACCTGGGAGTAGGAGCGGTCAGAATGGATGAGGTACAGGTTGGCTCGCCCAGGTATGTTAGCAATTGTTTAGAAATTCGTGTGGGAGGGAGTGGTGGGAAGTGACACGGCTGCGATTCTTCGATATCCACTTTAGAATCAGAAGTTTCTGGGTTCGAAACATTTTATCTCATCTCGTTCCTCTTTTACCTTGCGGTGTTGAGGTGAAGCATGCACAGCGGGAGAGTGCCCGTTTATGGGCCTAATATATTATATCGAGACTCCCATGGACTCATGTTATTCCCTCTGTACATCGCTTCTTACATGATCGGCCTCTTCTTCTCGTTTCATTTGGTCTGTACAGCATTACTTGTTGTGGTATACTGTCAGTTGGTAGCCTAGATATGTGGCCGACCCATTTCACTTGCTGTTTTCTAATGAAATCTACTGCTCTATTACCCCCACGTTAGTACTGATTTCACCATTTCTGATTTTCTCTCTTCTTGATACGTTGAGTTTTAATCATAAGGCTGGGAAATGTGACATTGGTTGTTAATAACACACGCCCCACTTGACATTGGTTGTTAATAACACACGCCCCACTTGACATTGGTTGTTAATAACACACGCCCCACTTCTCGAATAAGTGTGAAAATACGAAGTCCCGTGTGTAGTCTGTGCACGTCAGGCATTCCAGAGAGTTTGAGATCGCAAAGAGTAGGCCACAGGCAGCTTCTCTAGCAAATTGTTTGGAAACACAAAATACCCAAGAGTAGACGGAGCCCACTATCCTTGATGCAGATTGTATAGTATAGGGGAAGCAAAACTTAGATAAATGCAGGCCGGTGATTGACATGCTGACCTCTGAGATGCATCATTATGAGTGGCGTACTTCCCTGGAAAGAGGGAAATAGTAGTAGTAGTAGTAGTAGTAGTAGTAGTAGTAGTAGTAGTAGTAGTAGTAGTAAAGTAGTAGTAGTAGTAGTAGTAGCAGCAGTAGTAGTAGTAGTAGTAGTAGTAGTAGTAGTAGTAGTAGTAGTAGTAGTAGTAGTAGTAGTAGTAGTAGTAGTAGTAAAGTAGTAGTAGTAGTAGTAGTAGTAGTAGCAGTAGTAGTAGTAGTAGTAGTAGTAGTAGATGTAGTAGTAGTAGTAGTATAGTACCGGGAGAGGGGGGCTGAGTGGTCTCGACGTATGGTGTCCGCCTCGAATGCTGGAGGTCCCGGGTTCAAACCCCGGTGAGGGCCGGGATTTTTTCACGTGGACTTCTAGTAACAAAATTTCCCCTGGTTCTCTGGGTAGTGAGATCGGACGCCGTGTGTATTGTTGCGCACGTTAAAAATCCTTTGGCAGTTTGAAATCGAAAAAGAGTAGCCTAACGGCGTTGTCCGGGCGAAAATTTCGTGTTAAAAATCTACCCAAAATATTTCAGGATTCTCGCCGGTGCTACAGAGTTCGTGCACTGAGCTGAATTTCTCTGGACTCAGGCTTGAGTTAAGAGTCGTCATCGTAGTTGTTTAGCCATTGGTTTGGTCGTTCTGCGCGTTCTTGATTTACTAATGAATGACACACATTGAAGATCAGGTGCATGCTCAAAATAGAAATGTACCCTGAAATGGTATGAATTTTATTGGCGAATTTATATCATTTGTGGATAGAACTTGGCATGAACTTAGAGTTAGTTAGTTAGTTAGTTAGTTAGTCGACAGATCATCCTCGTTGCACATCGAACCATTCTGTCCATAAGTGCTCGGATCCCCTCCTCAGCAAATCCCGCAGCGTGTAGCGGCTAACGACGCCAGTTCTGTGTTGGTTTATCAATCTTCTTTGGCTTCCTGCGTAGTGTTCTTGTTTGGCCACCCCTCTTTTAATTTGCTGCTCTCGCAGTCTGGCCATTGTTGTAGATTCACAGTCATCACTTGGTTCTCGCAAAAGTCTCACTTCACGTAGAGCATTCAGAATGTCAGCCTGGTCCATGGCGCGTCCGCCCTCCACAGTAGCCTCACCTGCGAGCTTGTCAGCCCGCTAATTCCCTTGTACTCCCGCATGCCCTGGCACGAAGATGAAACTAATCTTTGCCAGCCGAGACCGCTTCAGAGGCAGCAACCATTCTCTTCGGATCGACCCCTCCTCTATCCTCTTGATCATGTTCATTGAGTCGCTAAGAAAACAAGCCCTAGTGAATGTCTGTGTCTCGAGCCATGTTATTGCTTTACTTACTGCCATGACTTCCATGGTCATGGCATGAACTTAGAGATGAGGACAAGACACCGTCGTTGTATATAACACCCAATGATAAAATCAATTAACGGCATAACATAAATAATCTTTCTCTGGAACCCATAAGATAACATAAATATTTAAAGATCCGAAAGACGTGGCGGGAGCTACTAACTATTTACTTTTGTTTCTTTCCCCTTGTTTTCTGTGTCAATACATGTTTATGTATTTGGTTTTACATTTGAAAATTTCTTCATACAGATTTCTGTCGCGTGACCGACAAGAGAAGTGTTTAAAGAGAAGAAGAATTGTTGCGTATCCCTTACGGGACGTTGCAGTCAACACCAGCATTTTTCAGCTGCTGTTGATGTACTAGGCAAGTGTTACGTTCAGCAGTTTGCCATTGCTTTCTGAACGACCGGCTCCCATACCAGCACGTTATAACACAACGCAACACGGTCTGCTGCACAAATCGGTCGCAGCCGAGCTTCGAACGCCTGGCACCCGGCTCACGAACCGCGTTCGCAAGCTTTAGCCACGGAGCCGGTTTAAAGAGAGCGAGTGCCAATAAAAATATAACTCTTTATAGTTTCGCTGGCATTGTATTCAAACACTCACGAGAGAGAGAGAGTGAGAGAGAGAGAGAGAGAGAGCGCTGGTCTCATTAATATGAGGCATACCCAGGTACACAATGTGATACCCCCTCCCCCAACCTACATGTTTATTAAATAAAGTTCAACCATATTAAATCATTCATTCCGGGAAGGTTAACCCGGTCAACAAATGCCCGCAGAAGTCGGATGTGTCGGCCTAACGGCGCAAGAACGCAGCTCTGCTGTAAACAGGCACAACGCAATCACATCCGAAAAATAACTCCGGATGAACGAAGAAGAAGAAGAAATCATTCATTGACGTTGGCTCCCAGTCCGTCCAGTCTAAAATGGTTACTAGGAAATTATACCGGGAAAGTAAAGGTAGCCAGATTTATATTGGCCACATCACCTATTGAGTGCCAATTGGACTTTTTTTTAAATTCGGTTTTTGTTCACTCGCTTTGAATTCAAGCATAGTCTACTACTTCTAGTAGTACTTAACTAATGTTTTTGTGTATGGATTAGATTTCCTGTTAGTGTCCCTTGTACATCTACTTGGACTTCTGCGGTACTTGTCATTTATGTCCCCAAGTCAAAGACGAGAAGTCAACATGTCAGTCCAACTGACCCGTGTAGGGGGTTGAAGTTCAGCATCAGCACACCGGAATTTTAAGAGCGAGCGCTCTTTTCTATTCGCCATGCTGATCTCTATGACTATATGAATGTGGGGAATAGGGTGTATTTTTAATGACTGTGCAGTGTTTGAAAATATTGCCGGTCCAAGTTTTGTATTCACCCTCTGTAAAGTTCATGTAAATACAAAACTTGGACTGGCAATATTTTTAAACACTGCTCAGTCATTAAAAATACACCCTAAGGTGCCAGTAAATGCCTTGGGAAGCAAAGCCGGCCCGTGTGACACTGACCATATCAGCAGCCAACAGTCGATTAATTTATACAAATATGGACCTAACACCACACGCCCAGTGACATTAAGTCGTGAAAATGGCCCTATACTACTACTACAGGAGAGGGGCGGCTGGCCGAGTGGCTAGAACGCCGGACTCTCCTTTGGGAGACCCGGGTCCGATCCCTCGGTAATGTGTGGGATTTTTTTCTGTCGGGGGCAAAAAGAAAATTCCTAATCTGCACAGTTCGTGGTGACTGCACTAGCCAGGCGGCCTTAATTCCTCAGGCTAAAATACCCCTCTGCCATACACCGCAAGGTACTATATTGGCAGTAAATGACAGTTTTAAATGACTACTACAACACTACTACAACTACACTACTACTTTTTGTTTGGCATATCCTTTTTACAGGACATGCTGTCAACACCAGCATTTGACTACTGTTGTTGTCTTGGCAAGTTTACGTTCAGTAGTTTGCCATTGCTTTCTGAATGACCGGCTCCCATAACAATTTGTTAAAACCCAGCATAATGCGGTCTGCTGCCAAGTCATGCGCAGCTGTGTTTGGAACGCGGGTACGTGTGATTACGAACCGCATCCAAATCTCCTTCGCCATGGAGACCAGACACTACTACTAACCACTAACACTGCATGACTACTTTAACGTTATGCATGTAAAAAGTAAGAGTCCTTTACTTTTGGTCTTTACTATACACACAATAAGCCTCATAGTGTGAAAATAAATTGTTTACATTTGGTCTTCACTATACACACAATAAGCCTCATGATGTGAAATATCGTTTACTTTTGCTCTTTACTATACATACAGTAAGCCTTGTGGTGTGAAAATAGATCGTTTACAGTTGTAAAATAATTATCTGCATCCTGTTTCAGGTTTGACCCGTACCATTCTGACTGTGGCCCAGACTGTCGAAAGTGTTTCTTTCTCACGCAAACACAGAACCTCCCACATCTGACACCCAATCTGTTGAAAGTCGCCAAAGCCATAGACACCACCGTGTCATCAAAAACTCAGAGGAAAATATTTGGTCTCAGGCTTCCGTCCACCAAATCAAAAGAAACCCAGAGACCAGCGTAATCAGTTACCACACAACGCAACAGCAACATGTAACACACATGTCTGCGTGTGAGTATGAGAAAGAGATGCACCATTTCACACAATAAAACATTGCTTTAAGCTTCTGTTGTGAACTGTGTTAGAAACAGTGGCGGACTTGATCTAAAAATATTGGTTGCCAGAAGACAAAGCTTTAAGGTCATTAACATATTAACAGATTCAAAACCAAACAAAAAGTAACTTTAGACCAAACAAAAAGTAACTTTAGACCAAACAAAATTGGGTGGCGGAAAATGGGAAGTAGGGGTTTGTCACAGTTATAACTAAAAATGCTGTTAATTTGATAGCAGACATGTCGTATTATAAACGCAATGACATTTCACCAAAATGTTGTCATTGCGTTTATAATACAACGTCTGCTATCATATTAACAGCATCATTTCAGGCGATATATAAGCCTATGGCAGTACAGGAAGTCCCTTAAGACGATTAATCATCACTTGGCACTTAATCAGTCAAACATTGTCTAATGCTTAACAAGGCTCACTTTATAGTTGGCACAATGTGGGGTGGTAGGTTTGGTGAGCCCCACCTAAAATTCAGCGCTAACATAAAGCAGGTGGTTCCATCTACTGTCGTATGGTAGCTCAGTCATTTCTCACTAATGACCTGATGCGAAAAGATGAATAATAATAATAACCATCTTCTCTTTGAAAATATGAGGCCAACATCATACTGTCAGCAAACCTTGATGACATGTCATGGGTTTTATTTCTCATCATCTTGTCTCATCTTACCTTGCATAAACAGTGGGAGAGTGCCCGTTTATGGGCTTCATATATTGAGATTTCCATGGACTCGTGTTATTCCCTCTGTCCATCGTTTACATGGTTGGGCTCTTCTTCTTGTTCCATTTCGTCTGTACATCATTGCTTGTTGTGGTTTTAATTACTAGTAGTAAATGTAATAAAATACCTTGTCAACCCAAAGAAGGCAAATTTTCATCAACAACAAAAACACTTTTTGTCACTGACTCAAAAACCTTCAAGTATTTATTACCTCATTCAAGCAAAGTTTGATTAACATGTAAAATATGTTCATGATACAACTGATTCATAACATAGACAACGGGTATTGTAAGACAAAAATATCATGTGGACAACAAATACCCACTGAAAGCATTTTTGTATAAGAGTACTTAGTACATGGCAATGGTTTTCTATTTCGAATTACTGACTCCTAGCCATTTAGACAGATGATAGTTTGTTACATTGTGCTTCAAACAAGGCATAATAACTACAACACATGGCATTAGTGAATTTTATATCTCTCAATAGCATAAAGCCTGGGCTGAATTGTAGAAACCATGTGTTGCCCATACAGCATGATGCCTCTCTCGGTCTGAGTAGTTCACTCCAGAGGAAAGGTAACACCAATATGTCTGGAACAAGACATGCTGCAGAAGCTGCCGGATCAGCAAATGCTTCAACTTCAGCCCGTCGGAGCTTCAATCCTAGACCAGTTGCCAACCAAGGCTTAGGGCCTGGTCTGCCCTGCCAAGACATTTAACCTTTAGGTTACATTTCCTCACAGTAGGATATCAACAGATGAAATTAACATACTGATGTGACATTCTTTTACACAATAGTCATCATATATTAAACAGCAAGGAAATAACATTTAAGAAACTGTCACCTATTTACCTTTATTTAAACAGCATGCAAATACAATAAAAGCTTTATAAAGAATAACATATACCATACTGACAAATATAATCAAAGTCAAATGCTGACATAAAATATTTTTAATTCCCATAAACCCAGCTTTAATAACTAAATTAAAAGATTAAGAACACAGTTGTAGTTTCAGACAAAAGCATAAGAAACACAGCCACTGTTTGTTTATGTAGAGTTAGGGAGACACCCAGAATCAGCTTGAAGCTCCTTTCTCCTCTATCTGGTCACCCTTGTGTGTCACAACTCCTCTCTGGATGAGGTCTGGTATCTCTACAGCTAGCCATGGCCCTAACTACACAAAATAATAAGAGGACATGTCAAAAAGAAATTGCAAATGGATATTTAAAAATAAAACAATAACATAAAAACTTTCTTTTTAAAGGACCACTTTACATGCCTTTAAGCATATGGTGCTAGACTCATATTTTTATAAATCAACAGCACTTGTTACATGACGTGGTCAGTATCACAATGGCCAGCTTGGCTTCACAAGACATTTCCTTGTACCCATTTTAAGCTGGGTCAACCTGAGCCCAGGTCAATTTAAAAATCTACCGTGACACAGATTTGAACACATGACCACAGGGTCAGCAAGTGAACATTTAGCCACTACACTAATGCAGCTGCCAGATACAAACTTGAACATCATTTATTAGTGTATTTACACTTGCCTATTTATTTCTCAACATTATCAACAATCACTTATACCCATATCCCATAATTTTGTCATTGCCTCAAAACCTGCAACACAGAAGAATGTGATCTGCTGCTTAAACAGCATCTGTGGGTGGGATTGTGTGGGTGGGTGCGAGGTTTTTGTGTGGGTACGTGCAGGATGTATGGGTTGGCGGGGAGATGTGTGTGTGGAGGAGGATATGTGGGTGGGTGATTTTTGGTGGGCAATGGGATGAGTGGAGGATATGTGAGTGGGTGGGGAGATGTGTGTGGGTGGGGGATGTATGGGTTGGGGAATGTATGTGTGCATGGGGTGTGGGTGGATGGGAATGTGTGTGGGTGGGGAGATGTGGTGGATGGGTGGGGTGTGTATGTGTGACTGGTGTGTGTGTGTGTGGGTGTGGGGGGATGTGTGGGTGAATGGAGGATGTGTGGGTGAATGGGGGATGTGTGGGTGAATGGGGGATGTGTGGGTGGGTGGTGGATGTGTCTCATAACATGGTAATATGCATTGTTTATGTTTAAAAAATTCATTTGACAATGTTTTTCCTATGCACTATTGATGAACGAAAGATGAGTGATTGGAAGGGCCGAATGTAAGACGGGCTTGCGTGCACAATTTGTTACCCTTTGAAAATAAAGTATGTTCGTTCGTTCTGTACCTCACATTCAACCCCTGGTTTATTCAAACATTCACCACTGTGCTACTTCAGATCCCTCATTGCTGGTACCTGGAGGGAGGATTTTTCAGGGTTAAAGATAAAGGTCGCTTGCCCAAGCAGTTGCCACACTGTGTACAGATTAGGATTATTTCGCCTCCGACTGACAAAACCCCAGAGCCTTACCACAGAAATAAAATACACATCCCATGATGTGTGATGTTGGCATTCTAATCTCACAGCCATGCATTCCTCCTGATCATCCTATGCATGCCAAGCTAAGAAACCCATTCAAAAATAAGTTCAACAGAAAAAGTCTAAACACAGAAGCCACAAACAATATGTTGCACGAATTATTGCCTGGCATACTTCACTGAATCTCGTCAGGTGCATACAGTTATATGCCATGAGTATTAATTTAGCTAAAACAATCATAACACATAGTCCACATATTGTTCGAAAGTGGAGCATGTTATCCCATGGTAATTTCAAATTTAACACAAACTGAAAGAATAAGCAGCCAAGCTTAAACTTAAGCAGAACAGGGCATGCACTTGTCCTGACAGTTGAAAAAAATTGCTGATAAAGCCTTGAGGTAACATACCCTCCTGTGAAGGCAAGAGAAAACCACCAAATCTTAACAAGTATTAATATATGAAGACATAATATGTCAGGGAACAGCATTAATGGCTATCTTAGGACATCTCCACCCAGTGGGAAAATTACACTGGATGGCCTAAGACAGTGGCATGGAGAAATAACACCAACAGAATTCATCCCTAAAACCAGCCTAAGAACAGTGACATGGAGAAATAATACCAACAGAATTCATCCATACCACCAGACTAAGACAATGGAATGGAGAAATAACACCAACAGAATTCATCCATAACACCAAGCCTAAGACAGTGGCAAGAGAAATAACACCAACAGAATTCATCCCTAAAACCAGCCTAAGACAGTGACATGGAGAAATAACACCACCATAATTCATCCATAACACCAACATAAGACAGTGGCATGGAGAAATAACACCAACAGAATTCATCCATAACACCAACATAAGACAGTGGCATGGAGAAATAACACCAACAGAATTAATCCATAACACCAACAGAAGACAATGGCACAGAGAAATAACACCAACAGAACACTAAGGAACCATATCTGTGGAGTTACATGATGCCTGTGCCATCTGGCATGGCACATGATGATGATGATTGCCCACATCTCAAACCAGCATTTCTCCCCCGATGTGTCTCCACCTTGCCGTGGTGGGGGAGCTTGCGTGTCCCATCGACCCCATGTGCTTGCCGATGGGTGAAAAAACTACATATCGGACAGCATATGGGATAGGGACCAGACTAAGAGAGACACAACCTGCTGCTCTGCAGGTGACTGAGGATAGCAGTCAAAAGTTTAAAAAGGTGCACGAAGGCACGAAGGCAGACGCTTTTGGTCCGGACAAAACTCTTAAGGCTCCCTGTCAAGGGCTGTGGCTGAACGCCTCTAAGCCACAAACCCTCACATCTGAGAGCCAGGCCGATACCCGCCTACCGAAAAATAGAAGCGTGATACTGAGCAAGCTACATGCTCAGTTCTATTACATGTTCGAAGGCTCTCAGCTGGGGAATATGAGAGATTCCCGGATGAGAGGGCCAGGCTGTTTCTCGTCCACTGCTGCACGAATGTAAGGTGCTGAGCCGGCAGCACATGTAGCCTACCTGGTGAGCGAGTACGAAAAGTCAGAAAAGTGCACCAGTCGAAGGAAATGGCTACGAAAACTGTATGTATCCAGCTCACAGAGAGTATAGACAAAAGTGGAAGAACGTCTCAATGACGCAAAATGGAACGCACGGCGAGCGGACCTATTGCGTGGTCTGAAGTCAAAATAAAAAGCTTACCGAGTGGATGTCGCTCGCAGTCTGACCGCTCCTGGTGTGTGTTTGAGCGATCAGTGGCAAACGGGTTGCCCAACACATGGAAGTGAGGAACTAAAGCAGCCATGAGCAGGACGTGGCAACTCCTCGGGTGAGCCCAGTCTCAGAGCAATATGTGCCGGCTCTGCAATTATGGAAGCCTCCTTGGATAGCAAGGGAATGCCCAAGGTCTGCCCCTGCCTTCCCTTGAGGGCCGACCTCGATGTCGCTGATCGTTCTATCTTGACCAGCTGAGATGTTGGCGACATCACAACAGTCTTACGTGCTACGAAACCAGAGGAAGGCTAACCTCATTAAAAAATGCCCGCCGGAAGTCGGAAGTGTCGTCCTACGGGTGGCAAACTAAAAATTGACACTACGCAATTACGTCCGAGTGAATTGTCTCGTCCGATTGTCTCTTGTGCTAGGAACAGCTCTGACTACCTAGTTTCCGAATGCCGCTCTTGTTCGGAACAGCTCTGACTAGGTAGTTTCCGAATGTCCGACGTGTCTGGAACAGCTCTGACGGACACAACGACAAGCACATGTCCGAAAAACTCGCTTAGTGGATGCTGACTGCAGACCAGCTTGGTTTGTGCGGGAAAGGCTCGGGGTGAACGAAATGCCCAATATATTGAAGTGAGGAATTAAAGCAGCCATGAGCAGGACGTGACGATTCCCTCTGTGTGCCCAGTACCAGGGCGCTATGTGCCGGCCCTGCAATTATGGAAGCCACCCAGGATGGCGGAAAATGCTATGGACTGTCCCTGCCTTCATTTGAGGGATGACCGTGCAGTCTCCGACTCTTCCAACTTTACCAGCTGGGAGGTGGACAGTACCACAAAAGTGAGAGTCTCCCAGGAATGCTAACCTGGTCAAAAATGCACGCTAAAAGCCGGATGTGTTGGCCTAAGGGTTTCGATCCAAGGGTGCCTAACTAGACACACCGCAATCACATCTGAAAAAACACTCGGATGAACGCAAAGAAGAAGAGAAACCAGCATTTTTCAGCTGCTGTTGATGTCTTGGCAAGATTTACGTTCAGTAGTTTGCCATTGCCGGCTTCCTGGCCTAGAGGTTAGCTACCTTTCTCCATAATCTCATATACTCTCATAGGTAACGTGACGACGGTGAGAATCAGCAGTGGTTCGAATCACGTCGGTAACTTACGGGGTATGTGAGCCGGCCGCTCAGAAAGCAATGGAAAACTACTGAGCGTAATCTTGCCAAGAAATCAACAATCAGCTGAAAGATGCTGATGTTGACAGCGATGTCCTGTAAAGGATATGAAAACATTTTTTTTTAAGTTTGCCATTGCTTTCTGAACGACCAGCTCACATACCCTCCGTAAGAAACCAGCGCGACGTGTTTCATTGTCGAATCTCGCACAGCTGTGTTTCATACATAAGTAAACGGGATTACGTCCTTAATCCCTTCACCAGGGAGACCAGCAACCCCTACATTGGCTGGACTAAAATGTTGACTTGGGGACGTAAATTAAAGTACCTCAGAAATCAGAGTGGATTCACCTGATGGTGAGAGACATTGGTAACAGGGAAAGTTAATCCTCATGTAAACATCAGTTCAGTGCACTCCCCAGTAGTGGCAACTACTTGAGGTAGTAGCACATGGATGGATTATGCTTCAGTTAAAAGCAAGGTAACACAAAAACACACAAACACAGTAGAATATCACTCTCATCACAAAAACACACAAACACAGTAGAATATCACTCTCATCACAAAAACACACAAACACAGTAGAATATCACTCTCATCACAAAAACACACAAACACAGAAGAATATCGCACTCATCCCAACCTGCAGACAATTATTTTCAACCCTTCGCCAGTTCCCCCTGCTTCGTGCATTTTCATGTCCAAGTTGTCTTTCAGTTCCTGTAACTATCACTATGTTCATCAACCCTTGTCTCTTCCTACAGGGACCATGCCTCTCATGACTGTTCTTTTCAAGACACTATAACATTTAACAGGTCCAAAGTGTTCAAGTTTCCAAGACGCAGCTCTATTTATAAGCCAGCCTTCTTTAGCTATCAGATGTAGAATGTCCATTTTTCTAGTATTCAGATCTTGTAGAATGCCAGAGCTTGCTCGATTTGAACTCAAGCTTAGTCCCTACACATGCCGCTACTTCAGTGTACTGGACTGGTTTATACATGAGGATTAGATTTCTCTATTACTAGTGTCCCTCACCATCAGGCAAACCTACTCCAACTTCTGAGGTACTTGTAATTTACGTCCCCAAGTTACGGGTGAGAAGTCTTATTCCAACTGACCGATGTAGGGGTTGAACCGGATACCTCGGCATCAGCACACCCGATGTTTAAGAACGGTGTTCTTATCCATTCGGCCATGCTGACCTTCTAGAATGTCAGTATTTTTCATGTCTAGATCCAGAAAAAGGGTACAGAAATTTAATTACTGACTTTTAAGAGCCTGTTTACTGTTAAGTGATAAAAACTCCGCAGCGGAGCAAACACGGCAGGGGGCATCTGATCATCAGAAGCGTACCCCCTTCCCCAAGTGTTTCGGACCATTATACTCATAACACTTTCTAGGGGCGGTTCCGTGCGGGCCGTGGGGACATTCAGTCAATTTCGTTGTCCTTGTTGCTGTGCTTTTCCTTTAGCTGTTAGTATGTCCACTCTCAAGCCTCCCCTCCCTCAGTGAGGCGAGTCTGTGCAGCCTGTGCTTGCCCCTTAGCACCTGTGGTGCCTGCTTCTGCCTCAGCCACAGCCTCCTTTTGTTTCCGTAAAACAATTCAATCTCTTCATTGATCTCAGAGTATCAGTACAAATGTTCCCCAAAAACAGGACTAACTAAGCCAATTAGGTAGAAAGAAAACATAAAATGAACAATGCATACAGAGATAATCCACAGCGGCGGGGGGGGGGGGGGGGGGGGGGGGGGGGGGGGGGGGGTCACAACAAAAAAGGTTATCCTCAAGGCAGTTGAAACCGAGATGACCCCATCCAGCTCCATTTCTGAATCCATGGCACTAATAAATGTGATGAGAATCTTTGCAACATCAGATTAAACAAATAAATCAGCAAATAAGAATGTAACCCACAGATTCAGCAGATCTCTCTCCATGAGGCATGGGTTCAAGAATCAATGTAGTTGCACTCTGGACATTCCCACACAAGCTTCGTCTGTCTTCAGTAGCCAACAAAGAATTCCCATGCTGGTGGTACCAGTGGCATCATCATCATCATCAAGTGCCATGCCGGCTGGTACAGGCATTCATGGCTCTCAACGGATCTCGGTCTTTGGTGTTCTAGATCAACTCTGCTGGTGATATTCCTCCATGCCACCATCTCAATCCATCCAGCATAATTTCTCTTGGTCTGCCTCTGCCTTTCCAGTTGTCATGGTGTTCTCCAATGCCTTCTCATCACATGACGAAAGAAAGCTGTTTGTCTCTTTCTCATTCTTGTATATAATGTTCTAGTTTCACTAGCCTCTTTCAGGCAGTCGTTGTTAGTTACTTTGATAGTCCAAGGAATTTGCAACATTTCTATCAGGAACCACATCTCTGTTGCTTCCAAGCTCTTCTTAATTTGTTCATTTACATTCCAAGATTCACTATCATACAGCAAAACCGGTTCTATATAGCACAAGATACTCTTCATTTTCTTAAATGCAGCGTTTGCTTGCCCTGTTCTGCTCTTAATCTCTGTTGTGCATCTTCCATCTGATGTTATAATGTCCCTGGGTGTTTAAAATTGGCCACTTGGTTAAGAATTGTCCCTTCTAGTTCTATTTCATATTTTGGTGTCACCTTTTTCTTTGATACCACCTGTGTTACTGTTTTCTTGATATTCAAGGTGCGTCACCTGTGGAAGTCTGATTAAATGTCCACCTCCACTTTCCCCCTGTAGACTGAGTGCCATCCAGAAACTTTCCTCACCTCCCACTGAACCAGTTTCTCTGAGTGCAGATCCTCTGTTCAGTTTTGTGGCACTTTTCAACCAACCCCAGAGAGTCTTCACCACAACAGCCTTGTCATAGAGTAGCTCAGCACACAGAAGAGTGGCAGCAGCCAGGATATTTAATCCATAAATCAACATTGAAAGAGTCATTACATAGCTGGTGAAATCTAACCTGCAGATTTCAATGTAAAAAGCAGCCAATTGGTGGATCTTGTTTTAAAAAATTTAAGAAAACAAACAAGACCAAAATTTAGCACAATGTATGACATATTGTGTATACACATTACACAATAGATGTATACATAATATGGTATATAAAAATATGAAGATAAACCTGATTTCTTCACAAGGTAAATACAGTCTGGGTTTTTTTTTTTACAGTATTCATTTGTTAATACTTTATATCTCTAATGTACAGTAATTACAGCTAATGTACTGAACTTTCTAATGCTGTTTGTATTAATACATATAATTAAATATCCCACAGAAATTAACACACTCTATTTATAAGCACATTAAACTCTGAATCACCTATGCTGTTACAATTTGAAAGGATTCAGATATATAACATATATGACTTACTCCAAGTGCCATAGCATGAGCGATACCAAAGCGGGGTACGTTTCTTGCCCACAAAGGCTTAAAGTGGTCTGTTAGGCAAATTTTGCCACCCCTGTTGGAGTGAAATGAAATATGTTATAACATTGTTTGCGCATATGATGTGACACTAGTTTCTAGGAATCACAAGTTTATGGATTTTGTATGTGCTACAGAATATATGAAGATCAATCTAATGTCTATTGTCTACCTCCAGGTGGATGTTGTTTCTTTTAATAATTCAAACATGCCCTTAAACACAGGGATGTGGAGAGCCTAATCTAAGCTTCTGCTTCAAGGCCAGATGTGTTGTCTTGGTTGTATGGTACCTGTATTTAGAATACATTGTATTCAATGTTTTCTTGGTCTTCCACTGGTTCTGTAACCAGATCTTTTTGGTTGTATGCTCTTATCTGTAGCTGATCAGGTTTCATTCTCTTATGACGCTGAGGTAGTGGGTTTAATCCTAACTTGGGTTAGTGGGTTTAACCCCAAGGATGAGATAGCGAGGAGTGACGAGGGGATCTGGCCGACGCTCAACGCTCAGAGGAAAGGCGAGACGGACTTATTATCAGATTGCTACTGGTACTATTAGTGTTGGAACTCTTCGCTGGCTACTGAGGATGGGGACGGAGCACTTATGGGAATGCCCCGAATGCTGTGATGTCGATTCCTAAATCAATCAATCAATCAATCAATCAATCAAACCCCATCACCGGTCGATTGGAATAAAATGTTGACTTCTTATCCTTTACTTGGGGATGTAAATTACAAGTACCTCAGAAGTTGGAGTGGTTCGCCTGATGGCCAGGGACACTGGTAATATGGAAAGCTAATTTACATGCAAAAATCAATCCAGTACACCAGAAGTAGTAGTCGTGAATGGACTATGTTTGTGTTGAAAGTGAGCAAATGCCAATATAGAATTCCCTTATAATGTCCAAACCATTTTATTTGTTCTCTCTCCATGAAATCGATGCATGATGTTACACCAATCAATTTCTGATGTTTCCATTTCACATTGTCTCCTGGAAACTCCCAAAGCCCAACTCAAGTGCTTCACATGACAAGTTTTCTCTGATGAGATGTTGATAGGCACAAGGTCTGACATCGACAGCAAAGTTTTGAAAGACAAATCACATTTTTCAAAAGCTAACACTCTCCAGCAGAAATAAAAACATTAAACAAATTGTGAATACTATAAACAGGATTTGGAATTGCAGAACAAAGACACAAAGCCTATGTTTAGTGGACTTCTTAGAACCTTTCTGAACATTTTGGATAGTAGAAAGATTGACATTGCTCAGGCATAGCAAAGACATTAAAATTATATTAAAAGCAATCATTGCTTTATTAATTCATAGAAGAAATGTTAGCAGCTTTGCTGTATGTCACATTCTTGTAGTTACTCACAGACAGCTAGATATGTTCCAAATTAATGCTATCTTAAGTAAAGTCTGGTTCATGTATAATCTTGGGGAGTGGCTTGCACACTGACCTGCTAGCCGAGTGGTCAAGGGTTTGAATTCACACTGAGGTAGATTTTATTATTTGACCCCGGCTTCCAGGTTGGCACAGCATAAAATAGGTAACAGGAAATGTCTATTTTCTGGGTGTATCTACAAATGTTGGCTATTTTGTCTAAATGATGTCTTTTGTTGTTAAGCTTAATTAAATTTAGTGTAACGTACCTCTTGTAAAATAAGCATATAGTCATCACTTTCTTTTCTCTCACTTATCATTCCCTCTATCTTTACTATTTGTTGAATACTAAAATAGCTAATATCTCATATCCTAAATATACATTAAAGTGTGACAAAAGGTAACTCAAATATCCCACAATATCTTCTATCCTCAACATACAACATTAAGCAGTGTGACAAACGGTAACTCAAATATCCCACAATATCTTCTAACCTCAACATGCAACAATAAGCAGTGTGACAAAAGGTATTTAAATAACCACCTGTACATTTTTGCAGTTTTACCATCTAACTCAGGAAGTGCAATTTCTGGCGACGTTGTGGGATAGGTGACCGGTATCTAGAAAACAAAAACATACCAACAGTGTAGAAATGACAAGCTTCAGTTATTGTTATTACTGCTCTTCACATTCAAAATCATCTACACGGAGCAGAGGTTAGCATGGTTGAATGGATAAGAGCATTTGTTCTTAAACATCTGGTATGCTGAAGCCAAGGTGGTGGGTTCAATCCTTACACAGGTCAGTTGGACTAAAATGGTAACTTCTCATCATTGACATGGGGACGTAAATTACAAGGACCTCTGAAGTCAGAGTGGTTTCACCTGATGATGAGAGACACTGGTAATAGGGAAAGCTAACCCACATGCAAAAATCAGTCAAGTTCAGTAGAAGTAGTAGCACGTGTATGGACTACGCTTGAGTTCAAAGCAAGCAAAGGAAAAAACTACATCTATCAAAAAACTAACATTGTGAGTGAGCGCAAAAAAACCAAAATCTACACGGAGCCATCATGTTAAATATTTCATTACAACAATTAGCTATAGTTGTGTAGTGGTTGGTGTACTTGCCCACCAACACAGTCATTCTGGGTGTGACCCCAGGGTTGAACTATTGCCAACCAGTATGGTACTGGGGTTGACTCAGCCTGGCAAAATGGGTACCCAAGATGTGGGAAAGTTAATAAGACCACCATGGCATGCTTCCCTCTGTGTGGTGAGTTGGCGTCTGTTGATAATAAAATATTGAGAACCCATAGGGAAAACATCACAACTTAAGCCTAATCTCTTACATTCTATTTACCATAGAAGAAACGTGGTGATGGGTACAGTTAGATACAAGCATAACTAACTGGCCACTGAAACTATAAGTATCCACACTTTTTTATATCTTCTTCTGAGGGAGATGGAGTACTTCTCCCCTCTGACGTGTCTCCACCTTGTCATGGTAGAGGGGCTCGTGTATTCCAATCCCTAGAGTTATGCCGACAGTAGCACAGCTGCATGTCGGACAGGTCAATGGATACGAACCAGACCAAGAGAGATACACCTGCTGTCTTGCAGGTAGACTGAGGACAGGCAGTCAAAGTCTGAATCAGGCACCACAACAGTGAGAGTCCCCCAGAAATGCTAACATGGTTAAAAAATGCATACAAAAGTCGGATGTGTTGGCCTAAGGGTTTTGGCCCAAGGGTACATAACGAGACACAACGCAATTACGTCTGAAAAAAAAACACTCCAGATGAATGCAGAAGAAGAGGAAGAAGAAGAGTACTTCTGAGCAAGCACTAAATTCTGTGATGTCAGTGTTCAATGACAAATTCTGACATCGCAAACTGAGTATTAACATTAAAAATTTGTGATTTAATGCAGAATGTTTCTAATGATTAAAAAAAAAACAATAATGAAACTAGGAGGCAATCAATCACAACAACAAAAATGTCAACTTGCTAACTAAGTTAGGAAAGATGAAGAGAGTGAGGAAGGAAACTAGTTATGAAATCTCTAATGAAAGTAACATTTATGATACAAAGAATCTTTAAATTGACACTGAGATTGTGTATTTGCTTACATCAAACTTCACATCAAATTAACTCTGAGGCTGTGTATTTGCTTACATCAAACTCCACATCAAATTAACTCTGAGACTGTGTATTTACTTACATTAAACTCCACATCAAATTAACTCTGAGATTGTGTATTTACTTACATCAAACTCCACATCAAATTCGTATTTCAGAAGCTCATGAATGTACCAACATTTCCCAAACCATCTCGTCCCCTCCTTGTTGGACTCCAGTCTAAACCAGTCATTATCACTCTCCTTGTTATTCTGAACATACTGGTGCAAATAAAACAACAGAACACACAATTAGGGTATTATAATACTAAGAATAATGTGAAGTAGCAAGACCTAAAGTATGGATCATCCTTCTGTTTATTCCGTGGAACGAAGACAAATTAAAGACCAAACCTGTCAGGATTCCTAATAGCATAGAGATACTTCCAACATTCATCTTGTGGGTCTCATAACATTAGGAACTTTTTTCTCATCAGAAGAATCTTTGGGTATTCCAACCTTATTAAATGGGTAGCATTCTAGTAGGTATGCAGGAAATAAATGTATGTAGTAGGTATGCAACATGTTTATTTTGATATGTGCATGAGGTCCCTAGATGTCAGTGCAAGGCTTGGGTGATGTCTACCATCATCAAGGAAATTTGATATGACACTCTTCTGATGTACTGATTGCATTTCTGTTGTTCAAGAGTACATTACATCTACCTTCTGAGCCCCATTCAGACTTAGCCTCAGTTTAAGACCTGTCCATATTTCCCACAAGCTCTCATGGTGACATTCCTCAATGTCACTACTCACTTCCAACATCCAATCTCTAAGGGGTTCTCTCGCATGAACCATAATGTTATTTATGTCATCATCTCTAAACATTGTGGCATGAAATGCTTAAGAGAAAAAGACTCAGGTCTTGGCTGACAGATTAAGACAACACCTGGACATTAAAGTAATGTTCATGAACCAGTTTCTATATATTTCAGCAGTGCAGATCACTACAGAATTTGAAGTTGTTTAATTATAGCTGAATTGATCACTTTTTCTTGTTATTTAGCGATGAAAGCTTTCTCAACACTCTTCCAAATAACGGTCCCAAATTATTTCTTGTAAAAAGCATTCCTTACAGGGCCTCATTAGGTGATGTTGTTGATCACTTCCGGTTCAGTGTGTCATCAACTGCTAGACCAACTGATGGATGCAATAATAAATGTTTCCTGGGCCCAGAGGGTCCTCACTGTCGTCAGAATGTATATCTATATCTTGTATGTACGTATTTCCACATATAACTGATAGGTATACACTCCGACGACAGTGAGAGCCCTCCAGGCCCAAAAACTTTTATTGCATCCATTGATCGGTCTAGCAGTCCACCACACACACTCAATAACTCAAGTGTACATAATAAATAACGGTACCTACTTATTTATTGTACATACGTATTTCCACATATAACTGTCAAATATTATTGGTACGTATTTTCGATTTTCTCAGTTCTATATTTTGTATTATCTCACCTAATGAGGCCCTGTAAGGGATGATTTTTACAAAAAAATAATTTGGGACCGTTACTCAGAAGAGTGCCGCTTTCTCTATCCACAATCAATGCCTTTCTTTCACTTGTGGCTGTTTCTTGTTAAGTGAAACTTTTTCACTTGACTTTTCTGTTGATTTATTCACTGTCTTTACAGCTTTACAGTTACAACAGTTCAACTCATAGTCTCTCAATTTAATTTTTACAGAGTTGACTGCACATCTCTCTCTCTCTCTCTCTCTCTCTCTCCTCTCTCTCTCTCTCTCTCTCTCTCTCTCTCTCTCTCTCTCTCTCTCTCTCACACACACACACACAATAATAACCCTGCTTATAATTGACAAAGGTGCTTGAATGTGGGACCACTGGATTTGAAACCATTTCTAATTTAATTTTTAACAGCTCGGTCCACTGCAGCTGCAGTAGATTATTTTTGTTTTCATAATCATAATTTTTTAAGCAGAGATGTGTAATTTATTTAAGTGTATTGTGTTGTATTTACTTACACCAATAATATATCCTACTCAAACCTTCTTTTCTTGGTTACAAATTGGACATATATTTAATTCAAATTTTGCTTAAGGTAATTAATGTTGACGAATTTTATTTTATATGTAATGATGGAAACGAAATATGAAAACTAGTAGTACTAGTATAAATAAACTACCAATATTTTAATTTTAAATTAAAATGCTTAGGTTGAGTCGAGTAATTCCGAGTGTCGAATTAGAATTATTAAGTATCAAAAGTAAAAACACAATCGACTAGAACCTGGATCAGCGCCTGGTACTCCTCTTTAAGTCTGGGTATCCACAATTCACCATCTCGAGGTCCAGCTTTTGTTTTTAGCAGAGGTATTCTAGCTAACGTGCGTTTCGTGGCTTCGTCCACCATGATGATGATGATGACACTTTCTAGTCTGCAAGTTCTATAAAAACTGTAACCGGAATCACAGTGTGAAATATTAATAATAAAGCAAGGCATATATTATGAATCTTAGCTTTATTTATATTATTTCATCATCACGTGGCAGGCCCTTTGCAGAACGTCGTTCTAATTACGGCCCGCTGAAAAGATTCTAGATTCTTTCTTAGTTCCCCTCATACATTTTCTTGCTCAAGGTGTATTCAGTCCGATGTGCTATCTAGTATCTTCGGTCACATGGATCACCGGCCCTATCTTCCAGGAACCACGCCTTTCATCACTGTTCTTTAAAAGTCAAAATATTTCAGTTTCTGAGAAATGACCTTGTTTCTGAGTCAGTTTTCTTCGGTGTTTAGATCATGTGGAATGTCAGTATTTTCCTTCTTCTTGGTCCACGGTGTTCTACGAATTTTACTTTTAACACTTTTCAAAAGTTCCGATGTTCTCTACTCAATGTCTACAACTACAACTAGTTAGTTAGTTGGTTGCCGGTCTCTCTGGCCGAGGGATTACAACACTTTCTCCGTAATCCCGTTTATCAAGCAGAGTCTCGTAGCGGAGCGAGAGCTGGAGCGGTTCGACCCCCGCTGGTGACTTGCGGGATACTGAGCCGGCCGCTCAGAAAGCAATGGCAACCTACTGAGCGTAATCTTGCCAAGAAATCAACAGACAGCTGAAAGATGCTGCTGTTGACAGCGATGTCCTGTAAAGGATATGCAAAAACAAAAAAGTTAGTTGGTTGGTTGGTTGGTTGGGTAGTTAGTTAGTTAGTCTTTCCTCTTAAGCCTAAGGCGGCGCATTGGGCAGAAGTCATGGCTCTCCATGTCTGGCGGTTCGCTGCTACCTATTGTAGATCCTGAATGTTCACTTGGCCGTTGAATGAGCCTTCTCTGATGATGGTTCTACGCAGGGTTTCTCTTGGTCTTTCCCATTTTCTTTACAACTACTTCAATTTTAATTCACCGCAAACACCGCAAACAAAGAAAAATCCCTTCGAGCCTCATTTGCATCGGTCCGGCAATCATTTTACGGTTAAGTGTTTGGTGGACTGCTGGACCGATCGATGGATGTTTTTTTTTAGTTTTGGGCCCGTAGGGCCCTCACTGTCGTCGACAGTGCCCAAAAACTTAAAAACATCCATCGATCGGTCCAATTACTTGACATTGTTTTTCTCTTCATACTTTACGGTTCTGTACGTATCATCCTTCTGAAATTCATTTTATAACGTAAGTAGATCTGCAAATCACGTTTTATGTAGATGTCTAGACTTGTTTTAGTATGTGCTATTAAATTTAGCTTAAATTATTACGTATACTGTGTAGGGGCAGGGGGGCATTTTTAGGGAGGAAATAAGAAAGGGGGGGGAATGACGTTCTAAAAATATTGTGAGGGGGGAATGACGTCCTAAAAATATGGTAAAGGGGGGAACGGACCAAAAAAGGTTGAGAACCACTGCTCTAGGCGGTAGTACGCCGAAGTACACTTCTACATTCAGCAACAATTTTATCTTCATTTCTTGGTGACATGGTCGAATTCCATTTTCCCTTGTAACTTTAATGTTTTTATGTTATTTAGTGCCTTCTCTAAATTCTGCTTTTCCCCACTGTCTCCCATAAGTTCCCAACACTGCCTGTGCTTTTGTTTCTCACGCAGTAAGAGGTAGTGGATTACACTGACCCTAGAAATACACAAATCACTACACTGACCCTAGAAATACATCAGTCATTACCCTGGCCTTAAAAATACACAAATCATGATTAACTGATTGACAGACGAGTTTATTAAATCAAAAATACAGACTGAGTCTCATAGAATGTACCTTATCTTTGTTTTCGATCTTGCTCTATTATTGCCACACACAGTTAATACACTATTACACCACAGCAGTTGGTTTTCTTAATTATTTTAGTGCAAGAGACGTATTAACATTTCGTTACTATGACTACCTGAAATGCGTCAGTTCTAGTTGTTTATTTAACACATTAATTTAAGTCCCAGGTATTTATTAGTTATTGCTTGTTGTCCTTCTGACATCTATTTATTGTAAATGATCTGTAGCCCTGAAAAGCAAGAAATAAACACTAAAGAATTACCAGACATACAAGCGACATCCTTCCTTCCTTCAGTTATCAGTTATCAGTTGGGGTATCTTCATTGCACTCCGGACAGGTCCATAGGTGCTCAGATCCTCCTCCCCCCCCCCCCCCCAGCATATGCATCAGCGTCCGTTGGCTAATAGTGCCAGTTTTGTGTTGGTTGACGAGGCACCTCGTTTTCCCGATTTACCTCTCGCGTCTGGCCGTGCCGATTCTTACTCCCAAGTCATTCATCCTGGACAGCGATGTGGATTCACTGACGTCAAAGTCCTCTGTTCTCGCCATATCTTTAAGGACGTTAATAACATCGGCACGATCCATGGGCTGGCCATCTACAGGGGGTGCAGAGCCAGCCAGTTTATCAGCTCGTTCATTTCCCTCGACTCCCGCATGTCCCGGGACGAAGATGAAGGTGACTTTACGGACAACAGACTTCCGCAGCGACTCAGTCCACTGTCTACGTACAGATCCAGCTTCGACCTTCTGAATCATGCTCTTTGAATCACTTAGTACACACACGTTGGTATAATGCTGTGATTCCAGCCATATGAAAGCCTGTGTAACTGCCATCACCTCCATCGTCATGCTGCTCGTGGTCATAGAGTGGGCACCACTGGATTCTTGAACGGTTCGGCCCGCTGAACGCGCTGTAAATGCCAACGCACTTCTCTGCTGCTTTACTACAGATCCATCTGTATAGATGAACACGTCGGGGCTATCTGAGTGTTCATAGATGAGCGCGTTGACTTCTGCATTGACAGCGGCAAGGTTCTGCTCTCTGCACCGTCTGTCGAGTGTGATAATGCAGGAGAAAGTGCACTTAAAAGCTGGAGGCACCGGCACCCATTCCTTGCCGGGGTTGATACTGGTAAGACTGCAGACCTGTCTGACGACATCTTCCGCCCGACCCATCCATGATTTGCCCCTCTTTAGCCTGTCACCCTTTTCTCTGAATATAGCGTCATGCAGAGGGTGCTGCTCATCTGCACTTATTTTTAAGTATGCACGAGCTCTCCAGATCTTGATCCTGTATTCCATTGTCGGGAAGTCAAGGAGGTATCTCATTGTTACACAGCTGGTGTCTCTCGTGCAGCCCAAAATGATGCGCATGGCTTCGTTTTGTACCTTTTCAAGTCTTCCAATCTGTGTAGGGCTGACAGTGAGGATGGCCAGGGCATACTCGATGCGTGAAAGCACCAGTCCTTGGAACAGAAGTATTAGCAGTCTTTGCTCGATATTGGCAGTCGCCATGACTCTCATTGCTGACAAACCTTTTCGAGCTTTCGTTATGACATAATCGACATGATCTCTGAAGGACAGGCTACGATCAAGCCTCACGCCAAGATATGTCATTGACTGGGTTCTACTCAAAATGCTCCCATCCATTCTTACTGCCGGCAGGTCTGTGTTCACAATATGGTTGTTTAGGGAGAACCATGTAACCGATGCCTTTGCAGGGTTGACAAGGGCACCGGCATCAGCACACCATGAGGAAATTCGATCTAGTTCGCCCTGCATATCATTGGCAACCGCCTGTCTATCTCGACCCTGTCGATACACGAGAATGTCGTCAGCAAATGACAGAGTCCTACCCCTCCCGTCCAACTGTTGTTCAGTGATCGGCACCGTATACGCGTTGAATAGTACTGGTGACAGTGGTGAACCCTGCGGCAATCCTGGACATATCGTTATCGGCTCAGAAGACCAACTCCCGCATCTTAGCACCACCTTCCTTTGGAGCAGAACTGCAGCTATCCATCGTACAAGGTGAGGGTGCACTTTCAGTCTGAGGAGGGTTTGCATCAAGTGCTCGAAGGATACTCTATTGTGTGCGTCCTCTAAGTCTATGGCGGCCGCACATGTCTCTTCTCTGACCTGAAATCCTTCGTAAACATCTTGAGCAAAGACCGCCGCATTCAGCCATGACTCTTTGTTACGTCTGTATCCTCCAAGTGTGGGCGGGAAGCAGCCGAGTTGTTCCAAGTCACAAGCAAGTCTGTGTGCTACAATTTTCTCCAGTAGCTTGCCAGCAATGGTCTGCATCGTAACCTTCCTTTCGTTGTACAATAGGAATAAAATGAAATGTAACACAACTGTTACATGGTCGAGGCAAGAGCACATCGCTGATCACGACTCTGGTGATCGTGTACGATGGCGAAACATGACCGCCTACACGTATAGGCATGAAACATGATGAAGATGATGATGATGATGATGATGAACACAAATGTACAGATGACAGACAGTTAGGCGGGATTAAGTTCAGGCTGAAGTCTTCTATACTATGTAACTTCTGTACATATTTTATGTAGCTGCATATATCGGTGTATGTTTCTTGTCTGTGTGCTGACGAAGGCTCCAATCGTAAAGTCAGTTAAACCCGTGACTGTTTTTATTAAAACTTACATATTTTACTTCTAAGTGAAATAGAAATCAAAAAGATAATAGGAATGGCAAAAATGCTGATTCAACACTATTGTATGAAGCGGAAGCCTGGACATTGAACAAGTAACTAGAAAGTCGAATAGATGTCCCGGAGATGTGGATATACAGAAGAATATGTCGCATTTCATGGAAACAAAATCAAAAACATTCAAATAGTCAAATACAGAGGTTCTAGAAAAACTGGGAGTGAAAAGAGAGTTCATGACAGCAATAAAAAAATAGGCAAGTGAAATAGTTCGGCCACGTTAAAAGACACAACACTTATAAAAAAAAAACAACATACTTGACGGCAAGGTTGAGGGCAAGCGAACAAAAGGTAGACAATGAGACAAGTACAAGTGGGAAGATAACAAATAACATCAAGAGATGGACGAACATCAATCTCTGAAATCAAGGCGAGAAACAGTGTTGGAAATCCATTGCAGCCACACCTTCGTTGTGGAGACGGCACCTGATTGATTGATTCTACTTCTTATGTCTGTTGATTTAGAAAATCAACCTAGGGGTTGATGGCAACGTCTTGCATAGGACATGCAACAATGTTTAGTCACGGTATAATTGTAAACACGGCGACGTGCGGAGAGCCACTTCTGCATCTCTCATGCTGTTTGATCAGCTGCTGAAGCTGTATGTTTTATTTTTGGTCCCGTCTTGACAAGGTGTGTTTTTTCTTTAAAGAGATTGTCATGTGACGCGAGAAGATACGGACAGCCCGCTAACTGTGAAGATGGTTAGTTTATCAAACGACAGACTCCAGTCAGGGGTAAGTTTGTAATATATTATATGTTCATTGTTTGTTGAAAACTTGTCGCATTTTCATTTTGATTTGTCTTGCGTCTAGAAAATGTAGTAATAGTTAGTTTTGTTTTAGTTTTACCGTTTTTCAATTTCACTTTGTTGTTTTATCGTGTGTTTGTTACATAATTAAATTCATAATAAACTATTACTATTACTAAATAGATTAATTAAAAAACGTCGATCATTTTGTGTAAAGTAAATTTTATTTCCAGGTATACTGGGCTATACTATTTATTAATAATAATATAATTAATAATAAATTAATAAAATCTAAGTCACATTTCAAAACCCTTTTAACTTTTAATACTGTTTAGTTTATGATCTCAGTATCAGTATCACTATCAGCGAGTACAGGTACTCAACTGTATATTCAGTCACTGAATTCAATTTAAAGTAGATAATTTCGTGAAATTTTAAAAATTAGTTTGATATTGATTAAACCTGGACAGTTGAATAGGACCTGAAAAATTATTTCCAAGGGTATCTCATTCAAGTTCAAGTCTGTATTTTAATTCTAAGTGGAGATATCCAGATATGTGTGTAAAATTATGTCATAAAAGGAATATAGAGAGGAAAATACTGATTTAGCTGATTTTGACTTGCTGTCCAGAAACAACAATTGTTTACGATGTGCTTAAAACTGCTACAACTTCTTTAATTTTGAGAAAACCCCTTTCCTTAGCAACTATATATTTTTGCGTTCACAACAGCGAGGCCTAACTGTCAAAGTAGAAATTTTTTGATGTTATCGACTCATTAAAATCGACTCATTAAAATTCAAAATGGCCACTAATTAATTATTTATTAATTATTAAACTTAGCTAACGAACGAACCTTGAAATGTGAATTATGAATTTTTTCCCTTCAGTTTGATAAAACAAATAAAAAGGCCAAGTTGTGATGTTGTAAATATGTTTTGTTACTAATTTAAATTCAAAATGGCGGCCGATTAATTAATTAATAATTAATTTTAAAAATTTAAACTTTGCTAACGAACTTTGAAACACCAATTATGTATCTCTGAAGGTGGAGTGGGTTCGCCTTATGGCGAGGGACACTGGCAATAGGGTAAGCTAATCAACATGCTAAATTCAGGTCAATGTACTAGAAATTATGTCTATGGACTACGCTCGAGTTCAAAGCGAGCAAGCGCAAAAAAAAAAATTAAAAATTAATGTATCCCCCCCCCCCCCCCTTTTCAGTTTGATAAAACAAATCAAACGACCATGTTATAATTTTATAAATATGCTTTATTACTAATTAAAACTCAAAATGGCAGCTAAATAATCATATATTAGTTGCAAAAATCAAAAATGTTAATGAAGAGCTAAAACGAACGAACAAACAGACTTTATTTTCAAAGGGTAACAAATTGGGCACGCAGGCCCGTCTTGCTTCTGCTCTCTAACGATAGTGATATAACGATATATTTTTTTTGGGTATTATTTCATATTTCTTACATTGGATGTTTGTGTTTATCTTGCAGATTGTATAATCATGTCTTTTAGACAATTGTGATGATATTCTTATTGTGCTATCCGTCAACTCTTCACTCCTGACTGTCAGGGAACCAGCCTCAGTATATTATTATTTATAGTTCAACTTCATTAAGTGAAAAGTGACTTAAGTTATTATTTTACTTTGCATTATGGATCCTCTGTATGGGAATTTCTTATTCTTTTTTAAATTGATGATTTAATGTCATCTTTATTCAGAGCTACATGTATTTTGTTATTATTTGTTCTATCTTTCTTTGCTTCTATGTCCATAATTTCATTATCATCATGTTTTACATGAACATAGTCATCACTGTGGATACCAACATTAAACATTCTCTGGTGTTTAGATATGTACTGTGATAACTGTGTGTCTCCGAAAATAAGACGGGGTCTTATATTATTTTTTACACTAGCTCTTATTTTCGAGGGATGTCTTATGTTTATTCTTCAGATACTTCTTCTTCTTCGGCGTTCATACGGACTTTTTTTCCGGACGTAATTGCATTGTGCCTGTTTACAGTAGAGCTGCATTCTTGCACCTTTAGGCCGACTCATCCGACTTCTGCGGGCATTTGTTGACCGGGTTAACCTTCCCGGGGGTTTCTTAGGACGTTTGACTCTCACTGTTGTGGTGTTATCCCCCATCCCAGCTGGCCCACATAGAACAGCCAAAGACATCCTGGTCAGCCCTCAAGGGAAGGCAGGGGCAGACCATGGGCATTCCCCGCCATCCAAGGAGGCTTCCATACTTGCAGAGCCGACACACAGCACTCTGGTACTGGGCTCATCCAAGGAATCGTCATGTCCTGCACATGGCTGCTTAGCCTCACTTCCGTATATTGGGCCTTCCAATCACCATAGCTGTTCTTCCGGAAACCAGAAGAATGCAGTCTGCAGATGACATCCGCACAGTGAGCTTTCTACTCGGACTTTCCACATAATGGATTTGCTATCCAAGCAATATTCCATTTCGTGCCACTAGGACACTTTTTCCACCTTTTATGAAGCCCACACAGTGAGCTTTCGATTCGGACTTTCCACATAATGGATTTGCTATCCAAGCAATATTCCATTTCATGCCTCTGGGACGCTTTTGTAACCGACATGCCTGTGGTATGAAGTGTGGCGGTCTAAATACATCTTCATGCACCTTTAGATGTCAACCTGAATGTAGTTAAAGTAAGCTGTAGTCAACTTAAGGTAGGTACTGTCTCTATTCTATACTGTCCTATAGGTACTGTCTCTAACGTCTAACGTACATTTAGGTCTCTGACATATCCATATAATGTTGTCATTGCATTATAATACAACATGTCTGCTACCATATTAACAACTTTTAAGTCATAACTGTGACACACACCTACTTCCCATTTTTCACCATCAATGTTTGTTTGGTCCAAACCTGCTTTTTGTTTGATACTAAATCAGTTAATATTATGTGCAGTGATGAAGAAAAGCTACAGAGCATCTCTCTGGTTGATGCTGACAACATCTTTGTCGTCTGTTCACAGGGTTACTTTGGATTTTCAAATGATCTCGCAGCCAGCTCCGATGATGACCTTCTTGTGGATCACATAGAGCTTGTGTCAGGACCAGGAATAACCCACAGACCAATGAACATCTCCTGGGCAATTATATTAGCTGATTTTCTTTATGTAGGTCAATAGTATCATATTATTAAGTTAAAATATGGGGGTCAAGGGCAAAAGGATCAGCTTAATTGTACTGGGTTTAATGGTATATACCTTAGTCTCTCTCTGCAGAGCAGCTAATCAGTTAACGGAAATCTAACACAGCGCACAAACTCCATAGCTCTGGCAACAACCCCCTGGGATCTCCTAATAATTGCACATGTGAACCGAATGATACAGTCCATAAATGAATCTACAACCTTTTGAGCATGAGACAGATGGCTTCCCCACGTATATCCCTTCACATTATTAGGTGTGTCTGTTTATCTTCTAACAAGGAGTGAAGTTAACCAGACTTAGATTAGGAGGTGTGTCTGTCTTCATTGCTTCTTAGAAGTGGTGCTCAGGGTGACTTGAGAAAGTATTGCAACTTTATCTAGGTGGACAAGCACCAGGTTTATGTTCATTTGAACCATCGTCATGATCATCAGACCCCTTGCCAACCATCAAGGGCGATCATATTTCTCCACATCATGTAATCTCCAGCACAGTGTATCAGTTAATTTACTGGTTGATATTTTTCCATGCCTGGACGGAAGGCTGCCAACAGTCTTCTTTCACTGCATTTTTCTGTCTTTCTCCATAAAACTTTTAAGTTCTTAGAATATGTTCTGTGTTTTTCTTCTCACAATGTGACCAAAAAGATTCATGAATGCAGGCAGACAATAGATAATTCATGTGCATGTTGCACACGTTACAGATTTATAAGCAATTAGAAATAATAGAGTAGATTGGAGCTTTTGATGTTGTGGCAAAATTTCACACTTAGGAAACCTATCCATGAAAGAATAATTATAGTAAAAGATGAGCGAAGACAACCACAAATCAAAAATTGCCCTGCTAAGGTCAGATGTGACAGTTGACAGGTGCACAGTTTTGCTATAAACAGACACATTTAAACTGGCTTCCTTCTCAGAACAAACAAGGAAGAAGAATAGGATAATTGGTGTGTTTGCAATTGTCAGTTATGCAACAGGTTCACAAAGATACACAATACACAGGGGAAAACGTGGGTGGATGTTCAATCAGACTGCCACAGGTACCATCAGGATGGGAAGAAGAGACCGGACGGAGTCTTTCTCAAGCACCTTATTTCACATATGCCATTTTTATCTAGTGAGATGTTCATAGGAACTAAGTTTGACACTGAGTGTCGGAAGAAAAATACTCTTTATCATTTGGTCATTTAACGTTCTTTGTAACCTTTGGATGTTTTGAGTTAAGTTGAGCCATCAGTTATGCTTGCCTTTCAGCGTCTTTTTTTTCTGTCTCTCTCTGTTGAAGCTTCCATTATGTGTAAAAATGTTGCCTAAATATATTGAACTCTGAGACTTTTTCTCCTATTGAAAATGTTGGAGAGAAAATTAAAGGGGTAAGGAAACAAAGATTATTGTAAAAATAAAAACGGGCTTGTAAAAATATCGGGATTAAAACTTAAGACCTCAGAATAAGACATCACATCTACAGTTTTCAAGATTGGCAAATCAGCCAAGTGCACATGTGGATTGGTGCCGCAGACAGCAGATCACATACTCCAAGACTGCCCAAAATACAACATATCTACTGGCCTAGGGAAACAATATTGAAAGATAAACTCTATGGATGACAGGTAATGAGGTTCATATAAGAGATAACATTGCATATACAGACAAATTTAAAGTGCACAAAAGAAAAAGAAGATGACGGACTTACAAACTGAAGACACTTCCTGAGAATAATAAACAGTGGAGACGACTACAACACAAGTTTATGATGATTATTCTTATAACAAACTCTTCTGCTGATTTCATGATAGCTTGCCTCATCATCGTAATTTTGTTTTTAAAAACTAAATGATTCACTTATATGTTTCCATTTCCAGGTTGGACTTGTAATATCTGCATTCCTGATTCCACTTCAGTGTAGCGTCAAAGACAGGTCATGTGGTGAAGACCCTTTGTCATTAACCATATACATTCATGGTGGAATGTGGTTCATTTTGTTTGCTGTTGACAGGTATTTTCAACATAAGCATGATGAAAGCCGGCTTTATGGCTATCTGGATTTCTACAGACAAACTAGGAACCTTCGCAGAATGCCTTTGTTTATAAACTCTTGTGGTGAGTTTTGGAGCTAGGTCTCTCTGTGTTGTTTAGCCCTGTATGGAATTGATGTATTAAGTTATATTGTAAACCTCTTGTTATCCCTCTGAGGTTTGGTGTGGAGTCTGTTGACAATGAAATACCTGAAATCTGGAGGAAATATTACCAGGAGGTCAGCATGACTGAATGGATAAGAAAGAGCGTTCTTTAACGTCCTGTGTGCTGATGCTGAGGCAAGGGGTTCAGTCCCTACACTGGACAGTTGGACTAAGATGTTGACTTCTCATCCTTGACTTTGGGATGTAAATTATAAGTACCTCTGAAGTAGAAGTGGGTTCGCCTGATGGTGATGGACACTGGTAATAGGGAAAGCTAATCCACATGTAAAAATCAGTCCAGTGCTACTAGAGTTATGTGTATGGACTATGCTTGAGTTCAAAAAGCAAGTGACCTATGCTCTAATCATGTAACATTCTGCTGCTCAATGCAGAGAATCATTACTTGAATAGATGTTGTTATTCCGGTTCAGTCGCTTTGTTGGAATCATATACAGCGATTTAATGAAACACATGTCCAATCCACAACAAGGATCCAGATAAGTAACTTTAATATTTATATTTTCATGATGTGTTTTTTATGTAGTTATATCGGTTTGTGTTGTTTCTTTGCTCACGGAGGCCTTGGCCTCAGTGTCCAGTTTCGTGTTCTAGTAAAGCTTACCGTCTACTTCTCGTTTTTTGGTGAATCATTCATTGTATTATAGGCAGTGATTAGCTTACACAAAACCTAGCAGTATTTCTTAAACAAGTACTCTTGAAGTGAGGTTTCATCACAGGGGATTGGGTTGTTATTTGCTTGGTTTCCTCTTTGTCTTATTTTGTTCACTTAGCATGTTTGCATGGTATCTTGATTGCTGTGGTGGCCATCCTGGCTGATTTCTCCATCTTCAGCATCTTTCTCATGCTGGGGTTAACCCATCTTACTCGAGCTTAGATATGTCTGTCTGTCTGTCTGTCTGTCTGTCTGTCTGTCTGTCTGTCTGTCTGTCTGTCTGTCTGTCTGTCTGTCTCAGGCAGGCAGCTAGGCAGGCAGGCATGTATGCATGTATGTACACACATATCTGTGCATGTAAATGCATACATATATACACATCTAGAGCAGTCTGGTTTTATGGCACCGGAGAAATGCCATCACCCCTCTCCTGTCATTTAAAACAGTTTAGCCACGTGAAGTCCAGGAGTTAGACTTTTTCCTGCCAGAGTTGGTGAATACACAAGCCATGGGGGTATTTTGCACGTTTGGGCACTCACCTTCAACTCTGGACTCTAGTTATAACAGCAGTTTGGAAATATTTGCTTGGTTTAATCTCATTATCCATATCTTTCTCCTATGAAAAAAATCCATCAGCAGTTGCAAACCGAAAGGAGAAAGCCAGATAGGCTGTTTGTTGCCCAGGCTAAATTTCAAAATAAGAAAACCTACCCACAAAAAGTAAATATATGATTATGGTATAGATGTATTTGGACCTTCACCGGTGCTATGGAGTTAGTCTGAAATTCTCCTCGTGTAATTGTCTGAAAATCTCCATGTGTGATTGTCTGAACATTCTCCATGTGTGATCTATAAAAGGAGACTGAAGCACTGAAAGAGATATCCTTGTGTGATCTATAAAAGGAGCTGGAGCACTTAAGGAGATAATCCATATGCAGTGAAAATGATTCTTTACTAAAGACCCAAACAAACCCCGTTGTTGCCACCTGGTAACGATTGTAAGTACCTTCGCTCTACACCAGGAACTCATGTCACACATCCAGGAATCAAGCCAGATACCTGGGAATACAAAATATACATAGAGGAACCAGATATCCCAAGCCATGAACCAAGTAACTCAAGCCATACACATAAAAGCTAAAGCTATACACCCATGAACTCATCCACACAATCTGAAACTCGACCCAGAAAAACTCCAGACACTTTCATTCATATCTTTGTGCGTTGGTGTCTTTTAGTTATAACTTTAAATGTGCCTGCTTTCTTTGTTTCAGCCAATGCTGTACTAGTAATAGTGGTGAGAGTCTTGGACAGTCACTGTGACTCCAAAGGAAACTGCAAATTTCTCAACAAAACCCACTATATCCAGATCCTGATCAGCATTGAGTGCCTGCTGGCTCTTCTTATACTGATAATATATCTGGGTATGTCTCACTTATTTGTGTTTCTTGATTTCTCTTGCAGGTATGGTATAATACTGGATAAGACATATCTTGACCACAGCAGGATATAACATTATATAATGAAATACAAATGTATCCTTAAACCCTGAGAACACCATACAATAAAACCCAACACGTATATATACCTGCAGTCCATATAAACAAATTAATTAATGTAGAGGGGCATTAAAAACCAATTTACGTACCCTCTGCAGGAATGTTGTCATAAACCCCAACCCAGGATGATTTACTGGGCAATTTTTATGTTTAGTAGTTTTCCATGCTGTGTATATACTGAGAACCGTAATCGAACGTTCTATACAATGTAAACAAAGATCTACACCTTTACTTTATTGACTACACAAAGGCTTTCGATATAATGAAGTAAGCCAATATCAGCCTATTAAGAGGTGTGAGACAGGGATGTGTAATGTCTCCAGATCTGTTTTCCTTGTACAGTGAAAGTATTTTTTAGAAATATTGAAGATGTGGAAGATAAAAGGG
>JACEFZ010021048.1:0-60559 GCA_014155875.1 Cepaea nemoralis
ACTACTCTGGTACTCAAAGGAGAAAATTGGAAAAGAAAGTCTGCAAGTATATAAAGCTTGTGTTGTTAGCACATTACTCTATGGGTGTGAATCCTGGACTCTGTACTCAAGACAGGAAAGAAAGTTGAATTCCTTCCATATGAGATGTCTGAGACGTATCCTGGGCATATCATGGAACGACCACATAACAAACAAACATGTTCTTGAAAGAGCAGATATTACTATAGTGCACTCTCTCCTCAAGCAGAAACGCCTCCGGTGGCTGGGCCACGTATCTCGAATGGAGGATGAACGTATCCCAAAGATCTCCTATACGGAGAACTAGCCACGGGAAAGAGGCCGACCGGAAGACCCCAAATGCGATATAGGGATGTGTGTAAATAAGATATGAAAACCCTCAACATAGATCCAGACACGTGCGAAAGAGTTGCAACAGATATTCCTGGAGTAGAGATGTACGAAACGGACTGGTGCTCTTTGAGCGCAATCTGATCCAACAAACTGAGGATAGGCGGCACAGGCTTAAAATGCAGTCACTTACTGCGGGACCTGCCTCGTCTTACAGATGCGGAAACTGTGACAGAGATTGTCACTCTCGCATTGGACTATACAGTCACCAGCGGTGCTGCCAGGTACTTCCCCAGAAACACAACTTTATAGTCCTTCAGGACTGAAAGAGGCCTACTACTACTATTACTACTACATCCGGCTCCTAGATCAACTGCCAATTCAGTTCTATGATGGCCATGTACCCACGGTGTACGTTGGAAGCGTATGGCAGAAATCTCGGACGAGTGTCTGTAAAACCAGTGCAAAGTTCCAAGGCTGGTTAGGGTGCAGTTTTCCTGTATCTACAACACAATGGCCATACCTTTTCCCTATGTCTGCGAGCGAGGTCAGCACACCACTAACTACATTAGTATTTGTTGCCCAGCGGTTCAAACATTCCACATAAGCTTTCTCTGCTTATATTCCCGTAGCTTTCCTACATTGGTTAATTTCCGTATTTCACCTCTACAATTGATATGCCACAAACATTTATTTATCCTTTCCTTATTGTTGTGATGGGTGAACCTGTAACACCTAAAGCTTGTCAACATCTCAAATTGCATCCAGGCACTCTCTCCACTTCATTCACACCTCAAAGAAACGTCATGTGTGAATGGACATTATATACTTTATTTCAGGCGAAACTGCTATATTTACACACACAGAATCAGGCGGTAATTGCCTGCCTAAATATCCATGTCGCCTTTCCTCACAACAACCCGTACATACTCAAATACAATCTCACACTCGTGATCTATAACATGCGCCCTCGTAAACTACACATTGGCTCTCGGAAACAATCACACGTCCTGTCTGGAAGACTGTCGGGTCCTGTCTGAGTAACCTCAGTCCACTCGCTGCCCTTGTCATTCTAAACTTCGTCAGCAAAACCGCGTGCTGTTCCACTCGTCACGTAGTACAGTAGTCTTGTTCGTGTCAACCTTGGGTTGTCTTACTGCTAAGTCTGTTTACGGGTGTTGTCCCGTGAACTCCCGTCCCCCGCACTATCCTTGGGGTTGGTCCTACTGATGTCCTAGATATGACACATCCGTGTCCTCACCTAAGTTCTGTCTTAGAACTGTTCTAAGTTATCCCTTGCGGTCTGTCTCTATTCTATCTACTCCCTTGTAGAGGTCCTTATCTACGTCCTATCTGTCCTTAACCCTATTCTGTCTCCTGTCCTATCTATGTCCTACCTAACACTTTGACATAGCTAAACCTCAGTGTTCGTTTCGCCTTTCCACGATATGTTCACCATCCTCTCACAATTCCGCTACCTCCAACATTTCATTACTCATTGAGAGAAGAGAACATGAGAGAAGACTCAGAAGAGAACAGAAGAACAGAATACACATACATTTTCATTAGGCGAAATATTGTCTTTATGTTGATATTTCTGTTTTCTATAATAATTCCCTTTGATCTCACATATACCAAACATGCTAATATTCAGTCTTCTCGTATCTTTGTTAATGTTATCAAAGTTTGGGATAGGTATTGTTAATTTCCTTTCTTTAAATTTTCTGTGGCCATAGGAGGCCAGTAAAAAAATTGTGTTCCCAACAGAGGGCACCATGAATTGAAAATGAAGTATGTCAGTACATGAATGCTTTTCAATGTTTCAAGAATAAATGTAGAACGTAAAAGTTGATTATAAAATCTGAGTAAGTAAAGATTCACAAAGTTTTTTTAATAAGTATTCTAAAAGTATTTTTCTTCACATTATAATTTCTGACTTCAATGTTGAATATTTCATTTCTAAGAGAATCGTGAAGAGATTTTAAGCTATTTGTTAATATTATAGCTGTAATATGATTTCTTTTTTTTTCTTAATTCTAGTAATCTCTCTTGCAACAATATTAGATGATTATGTCCCCTACACATTGCTTATCTATGTTCTTAATTTAGCTATCTGGTAATAGCAGACCGCGTTGCGCTGGTTTTAACGTGTTGGTATGGGAGCCGGCCGTTCAGACAGCAATGGCAAACTACTGAACGTAAAAACTTGCCAAGACATCAACAACGGCAGTATGATACTGGTGTTGACTGCAACGTCCTGTAAGGGATATGCAACTTTAAAAAAAAATTGGTAATTCTGCAGAATCCTTATGCAGAATTATTAATAAGTGTAGTGATCAATCGCCAGTCTCCCTGGCGTAGAGGTTAACGACTTTCTCCGTAATCCCGTATATCCACATGAGAAACACAGCTGCGCGAGATTCGAAAGTGGATCGCGTCGCGTTGGTCACTTACGGGCTATGTGAGCCAGTCGCTCAGAAAGTAATGGCAAACTACTGAGCATAATCTTGCCAAGAACATAAACAACAATTGAAAATGCTGGTGTTGACTGCAACGTCCTGTAAGGGATATAAACTTTAAAAAAAAACACACAAAAAAGTGATCAATAAAAGCATTACTATAAATCATGTTATTATGATATTTTAAATATGTTTTACTGGCCAAGGGGTTGACGACATTGTTCGTAATCCCGTATATTAACGTGGGGAAAACAGCAGCTGCGAGAATTGGCAACGTTTCGCGCCGCGCTGGTAACTTACGGGGGTATCTGAGCCGGTTGTTCAGAAAGCAATGGCAAACTACTGAACGTAAACTTGCCTAGTACATCAACAGCAGCTGAAAAATGCTGGTGTTGACTGCAACGTCCTGTCACGGATATGTAACATAAAAAACAACAACAAAATGTCTATCCTCTGCAAACAGATGAAACAAAGTAAACATGGACATACCTTACAACGGACTCCATAAAGTGAACATAAATGACAGAGCTGAACCCCCCCCCCCCCCCCTCCCCCCCTCCAAAAAAAAACAGTTTTCTAGGATACAACAAACGACGTTTCGATTATGTAAATTTTCATCAGGGACGGGACAACACAAACAGATCTAAAGATAGAATATAAAATTGTAAAATAATATTAAGGCAAGTCCTTCATTGTTAAAAAGGCACAAAAGTTGAGTTCAGTTCGGTTTTCAAAGGTGCTCTTTTTCTACAAAGGTTGAGTCCAATTCAGCTGTAAAAGTGCCAAATACGAAATGATTGGCCAAAGGTGTGCAAACAGTCAGATATAAATAAACAGAGGGAATCTCATTATTTTATTATTATATATCTTGAGGTTTGAGGAATGTCCACTCCGTGATTTATGTTCACCTTTATAGAGTCCGTTATAAGGTATGTACACTGAGTCCGTGTTTAGTATGTCTCATCTGTTCGCTGGAGCTACATATACCTAACTGTCAGTATTTCCCAGTTATTAAGTTGGTCCCCGGTGTCCCTCCATGCCGTCGTCAGAGTACTCATCTAGGATTTCCTCAGACGTCTGGCGGGTTATCGGTTTCCCCTTGTATGTCTCGGGTCGCGTTGTTGGGCTGCTGGCTGTGTCTTGCGGTTCCGGCTCGGTCTTTTGTTGGGTTTCATCTTGCAGCTTCTCTGTATTCTGTTCCGTTTCTTCTGTTGGTTTGATTTGGGTTAGCTCTCATTCAGTTTTTATCAGTTCTCTCTCTCTCTCTCTCTCTCTCTCTCTCTCTCTCTCTCTCTCTCTCTCTCTCTCTCTCTCTCTCTCTGCTTTGATGTCTCGTAGAATCTCTTCATTCTTCTTTGTCGTCTGCACCATGTGCTCCACCTCTTGTTTGATGTTTTGCTGGATCTCCTTCATTACAGCAAGCAGCTTTTCATTGTCGCTGGTTTGTGCCGGTTATAGGAGTAACCTGACTTGCTTCTTTAGTTCGCCTGTCTGGTCTTGCAGTTGAGCTCTTTCCGCTTGTGAGCAGCACGTGGCTGTCTCGCACCTCAGCATAAAAAAGTCGCTTAAAAGTCGACAGGGTCGATTTCATTGCACCGGGTTATTTCCCATATGGCTTGGTCTCTTTCCGCAGCGAGGAAAGCGTCGCACCTCCGCATTGATTCGTTGTATGGTCTCTTTGTGGTGATGGCGATTTTTAAAAAGTCTCTGTGTCTTTGGAGGTACGGACAGCCCAAGTATCTTGCTCCATGTTTGCCCAGGCAGTTGGCGCACTTTCTTTTGTTCTTGGGTGCTCGGAAGTCGGTGTCCAGCTTGGCCAGCGGACACTCCTTGAAGGCGTGGTTATCGGTGCAGTATCGGCAGATTTCCGTCTTACTGCGACATGCTGCTCTGCCGTGGTCGTCTTGCCATAATCATTAGTATGCCTAAACTTTAAACTTTGCCCTAGTACAAAACAATGTTATGTGATTGGGTACGAGAAAAATATTTCTTGTTTCCATGTAATGATGCAATTACCTTTATTTATAATTTCTAAGCGTCATTGCTTGGCTTCGATGCATTGAAATCTGCTACATGTGTAGCAAATCTGAATGTTAAATGCCAAACGATGATTCTTAGATTATAATGACAAATTTTATTACCTAAAATGCATATATTTATATTTAATGTAGTAACATTCATTCATACTCTCATTCATTCATACTATATATGTGTTAATATCATTTATTGATTATTGAAACATTGTAGAATCACTAGCACAGCAACACACGTAACCAAAGTGTCAATAAACTAAAGTATGATCTACCAATGTTCATTGTCCGTGGTGCTTGTCATGAAAATCACAGTGGATTAACCAGATGATGATAATACAGGCAGTCTGTTTAACGGAATGTTTTTCAAGGCCACAATTGATTTTAACAAATACAGAAAAAAAACAAGTCGGATCCAAGTAGAATTGCCCGGCTCGGGAGATAAAACAGTCCCGTCTGTCATTGAGAATTTCCCGACATCAAACGAAATGGCGGCTTTGATTGTCACCACACGTCAGAAAGTTGTAGGCTTGTTATTGTGAACATTGGGACAATGCAGGAACTCGCTACCTTGTTTTGGGTTAACAAGAGAAGGGGAGATCACTGGCGACATTGATTAAACAAGGGAGATAAGATTCTGGAATTGGTTAGTGCCCTTGAGAGACACCCGCATGACATCTAAGACTTCACTGGAACACTCCCAGCTATTGACAAAAACAAGACTTGTGTAGATTAGTGTGGCCAAGGAAATAGACTAGGATTGACGTGTTGTGTTACCGCAGTTAGGAAATTCGGAGAGCATCTATTGTGTTAGATTTAAGCAACATTAAAATAACATATGCCTTAATGGCAAGTTATAGATGCCATCCTGGAGTAATGCGGATTTGCTTAAGGTACCAAATATAGTCTATTTAGGCCTAATTAATATAGGCAGTGGCCTTGTTAAAACTGGAGTGTGATGATTAGCTCTGTTAGTTGAAAATAGAGTAGTGAAGTGAGAAGTAGTTCTGCTAGGGTGAATAGTGTAGCGGGGTGACATTTGGAGAGATTTAAGATGGGTTGGGAGATGGAGAAAGTGTCCAATTAGGGGGGGGGGATCTTTCAGTGGTTTACCCACTGGAGTTTTGCACTCTGTTTATTGGTCTTTCCTTGTCATAACGTGATTCGGACGTAGGTGAGGAGCTAATATGCTCTATGACAGAGCTTAGTTAGCTGAAAGATAACAGAGCAAGGCAATAGGCTTACACTGAGCCGGTAGGATCAGTGACTAGTGCTATCACCAGATGTGTTGTTTCTCTAACAGGTTCCCTGCCAGTTACGAGGAAGTTCAACACTGGTTTTGAAGAAGTTCAACTCCAATTAGAAAGAACACCAGTTGAACAGTCAAGTGTTTCTTACGGAAAATGAATAACGTCCGAGAAGAAAGATGGTATTATGTTTACGCTGGCCTCATGATCAGGAGGGTCCACCATAACATGGCTCAGAAGAGCAAAACAAATATAACGATTCCTGTGTGTTAAGGTTCACCTAGGATGGGTGATGATTGTTGATACATCACACATCATATAAACAGTGTTAGCTAAAAGAGAACATTAAAATGTAACCTTCACATGGTGTGATAGATTCCAGTGAAATATTACAAAAGACATTATACTTGAGACTATATAGACACTAGTTAGGATCAAGTATATTAACAATAACAGTGATACCTAAGTACACACCACAAAGGATTTGTACATTTTTTAGGAACGATAGGAACTTATAATGTGTAGTGGGCAACCAGTCCATGATCAGCTGTAAATTACAAACAGTATCTATTTCCGATGATCAGGAAGATGGATTACCAGGTAGCTACAGATGAAAGTCAGTGTCCGGCAGGAGAAATACAGCACTGGGTGAGGTGGACTTGTTCTGACTTAACGTGCTGTGGTGTGTCCTTGCAAGGATAAACTGACTGTGCTATTATCTGAGGGTCCGATCCTACACACATTATAGAACACATCATACATTTTCTTCGCATACACGTCTCACATACGTTACACTTTTCTTTTAATAAATTAATTGTTATTAATTTTTAGAAACAAGAGTTGTGAGTATGTTGCGTTGGGGGAAGAATGAGAGGGGGCATGATCCAGGGGTGGGCAAGAGTGAGAAGAAGGTGTCTTCAGATTGAGGGAGTGTTTTGGACGGAGTCTGCTGGATATCTCCAGGATATTGATAAGGGGTTAAATATAATGTGGGCGTTGACTCCCTTCACTCCAGGGACGACACTTTAAACGGACACACGACAGGGCTGTCGCTGGCGAATGTGTCCGATGTTTCCATTTGACCTGAATACATATCACAAGACCTGTCATAACATGTTTCATAAACTTAATTTAAAATATCACAGATGTTTGCTTAATGTTCAGTGCATACATACGCTGAGTCAGTTTACCGATTCAGAGCGTGGAAATCTGGAGAGCAAGTCAGCTATGACATTTTCCTTGCCATTAATATGCTCTATTGAGAATTTGTAATTCTGTAGTAGCAGCGCCCATCGGGCTATTCTGTTATTAGTTAATGTGCCCTGGAGGAAGATCAGGAGAGGATTATTGTCGGTTTGTATCACTAACTATCTGGTAATTGCAGACCGTGTCGATCTGGTTTTAACGTATTGGTCCCTTACAGGACGTTGCAGTCAACACCAGCATTTGTCAGCTGCTGTTGATGTACTAGGCAAGATTTACGTTCAGTAGTTTGCCATTGCTTTCTGAACGACAAACTCCCATACCAACACGTTATAACACAACACGCCACGGTCTGCTGCACAAATCGGTCGCTGCTGAATTTCGAACGCCTGGTAAGCGGCTCACGAACCGCGTTCGCAAGCCTTTGGCCACGGAGACCTACTTACATTATAAAACGAATTTCAGAAGGGTGAGAAGTACAGAGCCGTAAATAATGGAGCTAAAATCAATATTAAGTAATCGGTTCTTGTATCAACGCGATCGGGGAATTAACATCATGAGTACGCTTAATCTCCTCAGATCATAGGCACAACTGTACGCACGCTCACACATAGTTCAAGAAAGGGGGACGATCGCGTTTTGTATATTCCTGAAGCAAGTTGAGTTTGCCAATCTGTGGTCTTAGTCCCCCCTCCCCTGGAAACCCTACCCTACTCCACCCTCAGGTCACGAACAATTCGGGTTACGAACATAACTTCGAAATTTTTTTTGTTCTCGGGTAACGAACAGTGCCTCGGGTTACGAACGAAGGCGGGAAAGAGAGCAAGGTTTAAAGTTGGAGAAAAATGATCGTGTACAGTACAAACGAAGACCACCCAGTACTAACATCGCTTAGCGCTCGCCTTCTAGCCTAGTTTTGCATGCTTGCGCAGCCTCGCTTTCATTGGCCTTACTACACAGCAGTAAAATATTTCTTAGCAATGGTTCAGTTTATCTCTTTCATTATTTGCCTTGTTAACCCAATCAATTATGAGTTCGAAGAACGGCAGTGGTGATGCTAGGAAGCAGAATGTATAACTGTGGAGGTAAAGAAGGAAATAATTATGACACATGAAAATGGCGTTCGTGTGGGTGACATCGCTAATGAGTACAGCATGGCAAAATTAACTATCTCCACCATCATAAAGAACAAAGAGGTACTCAAATAAGTCGATGTGGCTAAAGGCGTAACTAAGCTGCAGAAGCAAAGACCTTAAATTTTAGAGAAAGTTTAAAATCTTATCTTGATCTGGATCAATGAAAATCAATTTGCAGGAAACAGTGTTAGTGAGGCAATAATATTTAAAAAGGCGACGCTGTTACACAGTGATTTATTGTCGAAATTGCTTGGTACAAGTGCTGAGACTGGCGATGTTAAAGCCAGCAGAGACTGGATTGAAAAGTTGCAAAAAAGAAGTGGCATTCATAGTGTAATTAGGCACGAAGAGGCTGCAAGTTCTAACGAGAAAGAAGCAGAAGTGTTCAAGTTGGAATTTGATAAGATCATCAAAGAGAAAGACTACTCTCCACAGCAAGTTTTTAATTGCGGATAAATGGGTCTCCTCTGGAAGAAAATGCCAAAGAGGACTTTTATCACCCAGGAGGGGAAAGCACTACCGGGGCACACACCAATGAAGGACAGGCTACCTATGCTGTTCTGTGCCAATGTAGTGGATAGGATTGTGTCCTTGGGCAAAAATATGGGCCTGGAAGTCGATGGCAACGACTTGGAGGAGCTGACTGAGGACCACAGTGGAGAGCTCACTGCAGATGAGCTTGTGAATCTTCAGAATGAACAGCTGAAGAAATTAAAGGAGGAACAGTCGTCGATGATGAGGAGTCAGTGATGGTTTCAACTGTCAGGATTAAAGAAATTTGCAGCAAGTGGGCAGACGTCGAAGACTTCATTGTGAACCATCATTCAAACAAACTTGTTGCTAACAGGGCAGTAAAACCGATGAATGATAACGCGATCGCTCACTTCAGAAAGATTCTCCAGCAAAGGAAGCAACAAATGTCCATTGATAGTTTCTTGGTAGAGAAAGATTCCCAGTCGGCTACAAGAAACAACGACAAGAAACTCCTGAAACTAATGATTCAGAATAGCAAAGAAAGTGATAAATTTCTCATGATTGTTTTCTTGGTAAGAAAGATAGACTAAATCTTTTTATTTTTTTAAATTTTATTTTTAATGTATTTGGTTGTTTTCTTTCTCTTTATTTAATACGTGAAGTGCACGTATTCTTTGTGTTTTGTCAGGTAAACGACCAGATGTTAATAAATAATTAAAAAAAAGAAAGAAAGAACGATTCTTTCATCTTGAAAAAATCAATCAATCAATCAGGTGCCATCTTCACAATGAAGGTTGGCTGCAATGAATCTCCAACACTATCTATCTATCTATCTATCTATCTATCTATCTATCTATCTATCTATCTATCTATCTATCTATCTATCTATCTATCTATCTATCTATCTATCTATCTGTCTACCTATCTATCTATCTATCTATCTATCTATCTATCTATCTATCTATCTATCTATCTATCTATCTATCTATCTATCTATCTATCTATCTGTCTATCTATCTATCTATCTATCTATCTGTCTACCTATCTACCTATCTATCTATCTATCTATCAATCTATCTATCTATCTATCTATCTATCTATCTATCTATCTATCTGTCTGTCTGTCTGTCTGTCCGTCCGTCCGTCCGTCCGTCCGTTCGTCCGTCTGTCTGTCTGTCTGTCTGTCTGTCTGTCTGTCTGTCTGTCTGTCTGTCTGTCTGTCTGTCTGTCTGTCTGTCTGTCTGTCTGTCTGTCTGTCTGTCTGTCTGTCTGTCTGTCTGTTGAATTACCTTCCCCCTTAATAATAGAAATAATAATAATAATAAAACCCTAGTATAACAGCCAGTTCCCTTTTGGTAGGCCTGTATATTCCACGTAGCTAATAACAAGTGCCACACCAGTCATTACTATTTACTGAGTAGTGAAGTATTGATTTTTCATTTTCCACATGCCTTTATAACGCATATCTTTTATATTGTTGCTGTTTTCAGTTAGCCTTGAATGATGTGTGAATGATATAATGTATGAAAGAGAGTGGCGGAATGTTAGACGGGCTTGCGTGCCCAATTCTTAACCCTTTGAAAATAAAGTTTGTTTGTTTGTTTGTTTGTTTGTTTGTTTGTTTCTGTCTCTCGCATTGACTGTACATTCTGTCAGGCTGATGTTCGTCATTCTCTTAATGTTATCTTCCCACTTGTAGCGGACAGATTGGCTGGCTTGGCAAAACTTGGTGGAGTATTGATGCATGACAAAACAGACGTAGTTGCGGCCTTGTGGGAGCACGTGTACACCTCGGAGGAGCAGATATAGCACCATGGTCTGGCAAGAATGAGACAGCGAGGAGTGACGAGGGGATCTGGCCAACGATCGACGCTCAGAGGAAAGGCGAGACAGACATATAATCAGATTGCTACTGGAACTATTAGTGTTGGAACTCTTCGCTGGCTGCTGAGGATGGGGACGGAGCGCTTATGGGAATGTCCCGAATGCTGTGATGTCGGTTCCTAGATCAATCAATCAATAAATCAATCAATCGTTGTCTACCTCTTGCTCGCTTGCCCTCAACCTTGCCTCCCAGTATGGTTTTTCATCTTGAAAAGGATTGTCTCTATTTCATCGATTTCAATGTTTCGGGTTACGAACGTTCCGAGTTACGAACAGAGTTCTAGAATGAATTAAGTTCGTAACCCGAGGTACCACAGTATTCAGTCTTCTCATTTCCTTGTTAATGTTAGCAAAGTTTGGTATAGGTGTGATTAATTTTCTTTCCTTATATTTTGTGTGGCCCTAGGAGGCCAGTAAAAAATTTTTCTCACCGAGGTGAAATAACAGGAGTTAGCAAAGTCTCGTCACTAAAACCATACTTTAACATTATTTAAGAATAAATGTAGAACGGAAAAGTTGATTATAAAATGTAAGTAAGTAAAGATCCACAACATTTTCTATAAGTATTCTAAAAGTATTTTTATTGAGACCAAAATTTCTGACTTCATATGTTAATTGTTTCATTTCTAAAGAAAGATGGAGAGATATGTAAGTTACTAAATAATAGTATAGCTGATAAATAATTTCTTTTTTTTTTAAATTCTAGTAATCTCCCTTATTATTATATTAAATGTTATGTCACCTGCTCATTGCTTATCTATGTTTTTAATTTCGCTATCTGGTATTTGCCTTTCTCCCTGGCCTAGGGTTTAGCGTCTTTCTCCGTAATCCCGTATACTCTGGTGAGTAACGTGACGTGCACGTTCGAGAAAGCGGTAGCGGTTCTCGCCGCGTCGGTAACTTCTGGGGTATGTGAGCCGGTCGCTCAGAAATCAATGGCAAACTACTAAGCGTAATCTTGCCAAGAAATCAACAATACTTGAAAGATGCTGTTATTGACAGCGATGTCCTGTAAAGGATATGCGAGCAACAACAACAACATAGCTCTGGTAATTGCAGATCGTGTAGCGATGGGTTTAACGTGTTGTTATGGGAGCCGGTAGTTCAGAAAGCAATGGCAAACTACTGAACGTAAAAACTTGCCAAGACATCAACAACAGCAGTATAATGCTGGTGTTGACTGCAAAGTCCTGTAAGGGATATGCAACTTAAAATTTAACAAAAAATCTGATAATTCGGCAGAATGCTTGAACAGAATTATTAATGAGAATAGTGATCAATCGCCAGTCCCCCTGGCAAATGATTTAACGACTTTCTCCGTAATCCAGTATATTCACGTTAAGAACACAGCTGCGCGAGATTCGGCAGTGGATCGAGTCGCTTTGGTTACTTACGGGGTATGTGAGCCGGTCGCCCAGAAGGCAATGGCAAACTACTCAACGTAAAACTTGCCTAGTACATCAACAGCAGCTGAAAAATGCTGGTATTGATTGCAATGTCCGGTAAGGGATATGCAACACACGCACACACACACGCGCGCTCACACACACACACACACACACACACACACACACACACAACAGTCATACATTGGCTAGCATGCTCTACCGACTGACATGGTGGCATTGTGTTCAAATCTCCTTTGAGGTCAGGATTTGTTTGGTCACTCGCTCTCTATGAACTCAAGTGATGTCCATACACGTCACTTTTAGTAGCACTGGGCTGAAGTTTACGTGTGGATTAGCTTTTCTTATTACCAGTCTCCATCACCATCTAACTCTCACCCACTCCGACTTCAGAGGTACTTGTAATTTATGTACCCAACCCAAGCACGAGAAGTCAACATTTTAAGCCAACTGACCGGTATATGTGTTGAACCCCCTACCTCGGCATCAGCACACCGGGTGTTTAAGAACGAGCGGTCTTTTCCATTCGGACCTGGAGACCTCGGGCAAGAATTGTAATCTGCAAGCCGATGTCCACTTAGCCTGTAAAAAGAGTACCGGAAGTTTCCAGGGAATTAAAGTCGGGCAGCGTGCTACTTGCTTGCTTGCGTTCGCTGGCTGTGAACTCCAACGTGAAGTCCTGTGTGTCGGATGGTGACATCCTGTTGTCCAACATCAGTGTGATGTCATACAGGACCTGAGGTTTGTGTGAGTATCCGTTGTCCCATGTCTGGCTTATTGGTGTGCAGACTGGTAGTTCCTCGCCGTGCAGGCAGATACTCTCCGACTTCGAAAGAATCAGCGATCCTACTACGTTAGCCAGGACCAATCAGGTGCCGTCTCCGCAATGAAGGTTGGCTGTAATGGATCTCCAACACAGTCTGTCTCTTGCCTTGACTGTACATTCTGTCAAGCTGATGTTCATCCATCTCTTGATGTTATCTTCCTACGTGTATCGTTGTCTACCTCTTGCTCGCTTGCCCTCAACCTTGCCTTCCAGTATGGTTATTTGTAAGAGTATCATGTCTTTTAAGGTGGCCGAAATATTTCACTTGCCTACTCTTTATTTCTGTCATCTACTCTCTCTTCCCAGTTTTTCTAGAACCTCTGCATTTGATTGTTTTTGTTTCCATGAAATACGACCTATTCGTCTGTATATCCACATCTCCAGGGCTTCTAAGCGACTTTCTAGTTGCTTTTTCAATGTCCAAGCTTCCGCGCCATACAGTAGCGAATAGTAGTGAATATATGTAGCATTTGACAATTCTCATTTTAATGCATTATTAATCTCTCTGATTTCATGCCACTGAAAGCTTTTTTGGCCATTCCTATTCTCTTTTTGATTTCTATTTCACTTCTGTCATCATCTGTTATTATATGTCCAAGATAGGAGAAACCTGTTACTTGTTCTAGTACCTGCCCGTTTACTGTGATATTCATTGATGACCTTTCCTTTTCACTGCTAATTATCATAGTTTTTGTTGTTTTGGATGTTAATATCTAAGTCACATTCTGCACTCTGCCTTTAACTTGTTCCACTAGGTCCTGTAACTCTTGTTCACTTTCTGCCAGTAACACGGTATCGTCAGCATACATAAGATTGTTTATGATTTTCCCATTGATGTTAAGTCCAGGCATTTAAACTTGTTTAAAAATTCTTTCTGTGTATAGGTTGAAGAGACTTGGGGACAGTACACATCCCTGCCGTACTCCTCTTTTTATCTCTATAGGCGACGAATAGTTATTTCCGCATCTAATAGACGCCCCAGTACAAGTTACTAATAAGTCTGATGTCCTTTCCGTCTATTCCTAAATCTTTAAGGCATGTAATTAGTCGTTCATGGTGTACTCTATGAAAAGCTTTCTTGTAGTCTATAAAACAAACATATATACTTTTTTGAACTTCTATATATTTTTCAATTAACATCCTCAAACAGATAATTGCTTCTCTGGTGCCACTATTTTTGCGGAACCCAAATTGTTCTTCAGCTACTTCCTCATCTATTTTATGTTGAATTCGTTCTTGTATGACCTTGAGTAGTATCTTAGTTATGTGGCTCATTAGGCTAATAGTTCTGTAATCCTCACAATCAACAGCTTTTGGCTTCTTCGGTAGTGTGATGAAAATATTTGTTTTCAAATACTTGGGGATGTACCCAGTATTATAAATATCATTAAATAATTATGTGATAGTTTCAGTGCCAAAGCTGGATAAGGACTTAATCATCTCTGTTGTTATCTTGTCAGGACCTGCAGCATTTCCTTCTTTCATCTTTTTAATAGCCTTTTCTACTTCAGCCGTTAGTATTTTTGGTCCATCTTGAGTATTATACAATGTTGGTCTATTGACCCTGTTGTCCCAGAATAAGTCTTCTGTGTACTCTGTCCATCTTTTTATTATGTCAGTGTTATTAATTATAATTTCTCAATTTTTTCCTCTGATACAACCGTTTCCTGTTACATTATGTTTCTTATTTGTAAATCTTTTTATAAGTTCATGTAATTCTTTCGAGTTGTGTTTTATATCCAGATCCTCTATTTCTTTACATTGTTTCTGCACCCACTCTTCTTTGGCAACTCTGCACATGTGACGTATTTCTCTATCTATTACTATATACTCTGGGGTGTTCTTTGCTTTCTTTCTTTGAGTCATTTTAGTCAAGATTTCATCTGTTATCCATAACTGCTTTTCTTAAATTATTTATCTTCACTGGCAAGGTGGTATTTGCAATCTGCATACTGGTTTTTACACTTTCCCATTTTGTGTTAATTTTATCCTTAGAATTTTCACGTCAATATTGTTCCATACTTTCAATCATTAGCCCATCACATCTATTTTTTTTTGCTTCAACCAGTTATAGTTGACTTACTTCTGGTTGTTTCAATGCCGATATATCTACTTGAGGTGTCTTAGATGTCCTTATTCCTGTGTTTTTAAATTGTATTTGTAATTTTAACTCTTTCACTACCAAACACCAATAAGCCAGACATGGGACAACGGATACTCACGCAAAACTCAGGTCCTGTATGACATCACACTGATGTTGGACAACAGGATGCCTTCATCCGACATACAGGACTTTGCGTTGGAGCTCAAGCCAACTGCCATGAGTCAGATTACTTAAGACCTGGTTAACAGCAACATAGATTGTTTAAGCTCTCACTTGCTCCTGAGTAGTCTATGCTACGACTGTGGATCTCTTTGGTGCGAGTACCTAGTGAGATCCACAGTCGTAGCATAGACTACTCAGGAGCAAGTGAGAGCTTAAACAATCTATGTTGCTGTTAACCAGGTCTTAAGTAATCTGACTCATGGCACCAACGAACACAAGCAAGCAAGCAAGCACTACCAAACAAAAACTGGGCTGTGGCCTAACATAAATTTATGGCAGAAAATTGGAACTAGGGGTGTGTTACAATAATTCTTTTAAAATGGTTAACATGGTAGCAGATCTATTGTATTACATATCACATTAAAGAGGATTGCACAAGGAACATGACAGTGTTAATAATTAATTGATAGGTTACAAATATTATGACAATAATGAGAGGTTTAATAATAACAACTGAAATTAAAGAGGTAAAAATTATTTTAAAAACTGTACTTATAAAGTGTTTTCTACACTCCTATACTGCTAATCATGTTTAATTTACTGAATAATCAAACAAACTCCACATGTCTTCAAGAATATAAACAGTATTGCTAATTAAAATAACCCAAAAAGAAGTTTTGGTGCATATTCTGAACCATGTATTTTTCACATAAAGTTACAAAAAATAATGGCTGAAATCTTGAAGGTGGGGTCTGTCACAATAATGTTATGAAAATGGTTAAAATTGTAGCAGAAATGTTGTATTATATATCAAAATAAAGGGGATTGCACAAGGGATATGTTGGTAGGAGAATGTTTGCTTTAGGTTGTAAATATAATAAAAATAATAATATAATTTGTAAAATAATTGGACAAAAGTAGGTAAAAATAATGTAAACATTGCACTTATAATGTGTTTTCTACACTCCTATACTGCTAATCATGCTTAATTTACTGAATAATCAAATAAACACCACTTGCCTTCAAGAATATAAACAGTATTGCTCATTTAAATCACCCAAAAGGAAGTTTTGGTGCATATTCTGAACCATGCCTTTTTCACAAAAATGAAAAAAACTAATGGCCGAAATCTGGAAGTTGGTGTATGTCACAATAATATTATGAAAATGGTTAAAATTTTAGCATACATGTTGTATTATATATCAAAATAAAGGGGATTGCAAAGGAATATGTTGGTTGGAGACTTTTTGCTTTAGGTTGTAAATATAATAAAAATAATAATATAATTTGTAAAATAATTGGACAAAAGTAGGTAAAAATAATGTAAACATTGCACTTATAATGTGTTTTCTACACTCCTATACTGCTAATCATGTTTAATTTACTGAATAATCAAACAAACACCACTTGTCTTCAAGAATATAAACAGTATTGCTCATTAAAATCACCCAAAAGTTTTGGCGCATATTCTGAACCATGTCTTTTTCACAAAAATGAGAAAAACTTATGGCCGAAATCTGGAAGTTGGTGTATGTCACAATAATGTTACGAAAATGGTTAAAATTGTAGCAGAAATGTTGTATTATATATCAAAATAAAGAGGATTGCACAAGGAATATGTTGGTAGGAGAATCTTTGCTTTAGGTTGTAAATATAATAAAAATAATAATATAATTTGTAAAATAATTGGACAAAAGGAGGTAAAAATAATGTAAACATTGCACTTACCAAGGGGGCGTTGTTATCCAATATCCTAATCACTGCTAATCCTGTTGAATTTACTGAACAAACAACACTTTTCTAAACTATAAATACAATTGCTCCCAATCAATCATCCGAAAAGAAGTTTTGTCGCAGATTCTGAATCATGTATTTTTTTTTTTTTCAGACAAAAATTAGGAAAACACTTGGCAGATTTACATTTAATTGTCATGTCTGTTTGTTTTTATTTACTATATGTAGCAGTCTATTTGTGATAGGCTGCAAAGCCAACTTTGGTGCACAAGTGTGGTCTATTAGTGCAGCCGGAGCAAACAAAAGATGATATGTGTCGTTTAGTTCGAGTGCTGCAAAAAAACACAGTCTCTATTGACACCGACAAATTCTATTAAATGCTTGGCTCATGTAACTCTTTCGACATAATTTCCTGCAACAGACTTAAATTCTTCGGCAGGCAGAGTGTCAAACTTTCAGGAATACTCTGAGCTGCTTCGCGATGAGCACTTTCCTTTACTTGAAATCCTTCAATGACAATTTTTTCCTCCTTTTTCTGTTTGCCATATGGAATGTAGGATGTGAGCATTGATCTGTGCAATTTCAAAGATCCAGTAGTAGATCTTCTTCCACCACTTAATGGTTTTCCTATCATGGATATTATAATATCCAACCATTTGGTAATTCTGTCGCAGACATTCATCGCCATGTTATATTCATGGAGATCATCTTCGGCTTGCTTTGCGGTTTTTGCAATCCGCTCTCAACAGTTCTAACTACAGACTTGGTAGAGACAACAATGCATGGTTTTTTAGCTTGTTTTAGCCCTTCCACCAAATAATCATTTCATCAATGGACACATTTTCAAATGGGTAAAATACTTCCTGGATATTCTTCAGAATCATGTCAAGAAGAGGATCAATTTTTTTTTTTTTTTACTTTTAAGACTGCTTTTACTAGTTAAAACTGCAGGATTATGGTCAGAGTTCATCTCAGCACCAGGGTATGTTTTTGGCATTTTAAACATTGTTTTTTAAATCTATTTCTAATCATAATGTAGTCAGTTTGGTTTCTTGTTCTATCTCCAGGGCTTTTTCACGTATACAGTTTCCAAGGGTTATGTTGGAAAATATGTTGCAAACAATAAGATTATTTTCATCACAGAACTGTATCAGCCGGTCTCCTCTGTCGTTTCTGTTACCCATACCATCTACTATCTGCTTATATTTATTTTTTCCAATTTTGCGTTCATGTCTCTCATGACAATTAGAACCTCTGATGATTTTACAACTTTCAGTGTTTGTTGTAGGTCTTCATAACATTCTTCCAGCTGTTCATCACTGTAATCAGTTGTTGGAGCATATATCTGGAGAATTACTTGAACGGCCTTGCCTTAATTTTGAGAAGTATCATCCTAAATCCACTAATATTTTTCACTAACTTTCACTTTACTAAAATTTCTACTCCTCTCTCGTGATGATCTCCTCCTGAGTTAATGAATATATAATCTTCTCTCCTTATATAACTTGTATATGTCCATCTTGTTTCAGATACGCCTAAGATATCTAAATTCATGTTCGTTGCTTCGGCAATAAGGTCCCTGCTTGATATAGGGTGCGTACGTTCCACGTACCAATTCGTAGACTCCTTCTACCCCAGAGAGTTTCAAGAAATTAAAGGTAAGAAATACTTGGGGAAGAGGGTGTGCTTCTGACGATTAGAAGCCCCCTGCCGTGTTTGCTCCGCGTCGGAGTTCTTACGATTAATGTGTGACCCTTGGAGGCCAGTAAAACAAATGTCTGATTTTGTTTTTATTTAGAAGGGCTCGCGGTTCCCAGAGTGGCCAGAGCCGCCCCTCTAGGTCCCGCGTCCTGTGTGTCGGTTGTGTCGGGTGATTATCCCGGCCCCTGGCAAGATCAAGTGCAGTAACTACACTTTGATCTTAGACGAAAGGCCGTGAAGAAATAAGGGATAGCTCAGCATTGGTCAGAGCGTATTAAAAAAGTATACTTTTAAGAATTTAAGAACAAATGTAGAAAGGAAAAGTTAATTATTAAATGTAAGGAAATAAAGATCCACAAAATTGTTTTTGTAAGTATTCTAACAAAATTTTTAAAATTAAGATTATAATTTCTGATTTCAGTTTTGACTTTTCTATTTCCATGAGATTAGTAGAGATATTTGTAAGTTATATAATAATATTATAGGTGGTATATGATTTCTTTTTGAAAAGTATACTAATCTCCCTTGCAACAATATTAGATTATTATGTCCCCTACTCTTTGCTTGTTTATGTTTTTAATTTAGTTATCTGGTAATTGCAGACCGTGTCGCGCTGGTTTTAACGTGTTGGTATGGTAGCCGGTCGTTCAGAAAGCAATGGCAAACTACTAGACAGAACAAATTGCCAAGACATCAACAACGGCAGTATAATGCTGGTGTTGACTGCAACATCCTGTAAGGGACATGTAACTTAAAAATAAACAAAATCTGATAATTCGGCAGAATGCTTGAACAGAATTATTAATAATTATAGTAAGTGATCAATCGCAGGTCTCACTGGCGAAGGTGTTAACGACTTTCTCCGTAATCCCGTATATCCACGTGAGATAAGCAGCTGTGCGAGATTCGACAATGGATCGTGTCGCGTTGGTTACTTACGGGGTATGTGAGCCGGTCGCTCAGACAGCAGTGGCAAACTACTGAACTTATTCTTGCCAAGAACATCAGCAACAGCCGAAAAATGCTGGTGTTGGCTGCAACGTTATGTAAGGGATATGCAACTCAAAAAGAAAACAACAACAACGAGTGATCAATCAAGGCTTTACTATCAATCATGTTATTATGATTGTGATATCTTAAATATGTACTAAGCAATTAGGGAAATGCTTGCGCAGTTGAAGTGTATGATTTTTAATAGACCAATCAGTTCAACACACGGTGGATGGCGTGGTCAGTATCACACCGGCCGACTTTACTTCCCACGATATTTCCTGGTACTCAATCTAGGCAGGCAAGAATTGGAAGTTCAGGTCCAGTTTAAGAACTGGTATATGTCTGGACTAGAATGTGTATATATCTGGACTAGAATGTGTATATATCTGGACTAGAATGTGTATATATCTGGACTAGAATGATTATATATATATATATTAGAACGAGTATGTATCTAATTATGGTCGTCACTAGGAAGAAAGAAATACCACAATGTAATATACAGGTAAATAGGAATATTCTTCAACACGTGAATCGGTACAATTATCTCGGAACAGTCATAACATCTGATAGGAGATGCCTTGAAGAGATTAGAACAAGAATCGCCATGGCCAAAGTAGCCTTTATGAAGATGAAAAACATACTGACCAATAAAAGATGTCAATTGAAACGAGAAAAAAAGTGTTGAGGAGATACATAGAGCCTGTACTTTTGTATGGATGTGAAACTTGGACAATGAATAGTCCAGCCGAAAAACATCTGATGGCTGCAGAAATGTGGTTTCTGAGGAGAATGCAGAGTACCATGGACATACATAAAAACCAATGACCAATTACTACAGGAGACAAATGGAAATCGTACATTGATTAGAGAAATTAGACTAAGACAGTCAAAATTTTTTGGACATGTTATGAGAAGAAATGAATTAGAGAACTTGGTGACAACTGGCAAGATCGAAGCGAACAGATCAAGGGGAAGACCTGAAGTAAATACCTGGATGGCTTGGCCACATGGCGTGGCTGAGAAAGGACAGCTGAGCTGATCCACGACTCTGGTGATAGAGTCAAATGACGAGTCATGACCGCCCACGCTTTCGGCATGGCACATGATGGATGAATAATAATGCCCTCTGGTCTCACATATACCTAACATGTTAATATTCAGTCTTCCCATTTCTTAGTTAATGTTATCAAAGTTTGGGATAGGTGGGGTTAATTTTCTTTAAATGTTTTGTGGCCCTAGGAGGCCAGTCAAAAAATGTTATTGTAATATCTAAGTTATCACACGCTAAGAAAATTATATACTTTTAATTATTGAATAATAAATGTAGAACGAGGAAGTTGATCGTAAAATGTAAGTAAAAACAGATTCACAAAATGTTTTATAAGTAATCTAAATGCATTTTTAAATTAATTATAATTTCTCATTTAAGTAGTATCTTTTTCATTTCTAAGCGAAAAATAGAGAGATTGGTAAGTTATTTAATAATATTATAGCGGTATATAATTTTGATTTGGAAATTCTAGTAATCTCCCTTGCATTAATATAAGATGATTATATCCTCTACGCATTGTTTATCTGTGATTTTAATTTAGCTACCTGGTAATTACTGACCGTGTCGCGCTGGTTTTAACGTGTTGGTATGGGAGCGGGTTGTTCAGAAAGCAAAGGCAAACTGATGAACGTAAAAACTTGCTAAGACATCAACAACGGCAGTATAATGCTGGTGTTGACTGCGACGTCCTGTGGGATATGCAGCTTAAAAAAAAATTTCCTGTTTTTTAAAATTTCCGAAAAGGGAAACGTTTGGGGAATTAGAATTAATAAAGTGGTTAGTGATTTTTTTCCCTCTCCCTTCCCCAAAGGATTTCACGATTTCCCTCCTTAATCCCGCTACCATCCTTAGAAAAAACATGCGTAAGATTGGGCAGATTAAATCGCGTCGCGTTGGTTACTTAGGGTGATATGTGGGTCTATTTCGTTATAAAAGCATTTCGCAAAGTAGTGAACCGAAAATCTTTGGGAAGAAAAATAATCAAGAAAAATCTGTTCTTTAAATAAACCCACCCTGTAAAATAACTTATTTCCTTTTTGAAAGAAAAATTCATCAAGGCTTCCCCCCCCCCCTTTACCCCCCGGGATCCAATGTTATTGGGTTTTTTAAAATTGTCCAAGCAACAGGAAACCCCCTTGGCTGTACGTTTTATGTTTAATCATTTAGGCCCAACTGGTCAGTTTTTTTGGCCCATCATCCCTTAAAACCATGGTCTTCCTAATTTTTAATAGGCCAATCAGCACACGTTGGTACGTCCAGCGTAAATCCCCTCACCTTACTTCCAACATATTCGGTAAAATTGGAAGCTAGACTTGAATAACACCATTACTAGAACTAGTCTATATCTGGATGAAATGTGATTTTTGGGTCTACTTATGTTATATAACGAATTTGTAATATCGGGAGAAGTGTATAAGGCCCTAAATTTTATGTTGGAAAATTTATATATCAAGAATGTTTTATGTATCAGACTAAAATAATCTTAAAATTGTATATTCCTTGGAAACCTAACTAGACCTCTTCTTATCGACTAGAATTGTATATATGGGGGAAACCTAGCATGGGGAAATTTATATTGGGAGAGTAATATCACTTAGCCCCTTGTATACGTGTTACTGAATCTGAATATTTTGGCCCTAAACTGTGTTTTTTGCGTTATATTTGGAAAAATGGTCTTTTCCTATAATGTGTATATAGGCTGACAGAAGGGTGGGTATACTGGGCTAGCGATGTTTATTCTGAAAAATATTTCTGGACAGAATGTGGCCTATATTTGGAATTTAGATGTTAAAAGAATAGTATATATCTGGAGTGGAATGTGTATATATTTGGACTAGAATGTGTATATATCTGGACTAGAATGTGTATATATCTGGACTAGAATGTGTATATATCTGGACTAGAATGTGTATATACCTAGAATGAGTATATATCTGGACTAGAATGTGTATATATCTGGACTAGAATGTGTATATATCTGGACTAGAATGTGTATATATCTGGACTAGAATGTGTATATATCTGGACTAGAATGTGTATATATCTGGACTAGAATGTGTATATATCTGGACTAGAATGTGTATATATCTGGACTAGAATGTGTATATATCTGGACTAGAATGTGTATATATCTGGACTAGAATGTGTATATATCTGGACTAGAATGTGTATATATCTGGACTAGAATGTGTATATATCTGGACTAGAATGTGTATATATCTGGACTAGAATGTGTATATATCTGGACTAGAATGTGTATATATCTGGACTAGAATGTGTATATATCTGGACTAGAATGTGTATATATCTGGACTAGAATGTGTATATATCTGGACTAGAATGTGTATATATCTGGACTAGAATGTGTATATATCTGGACTAGAATGTGTATATATCTGGACTAGAATGTGTATATATCTGGACTAGAATGTGTATATATCTGGACTAGAATGTGTATATATCTGGACTAGAATGTGTATATATCTGGACTAGAATGTGTATATATCTGGACTAGAATGTGTATATATCTGGACTAGAATGTGTATATATCTGGACTAGAATGTGTATATATCTGGACTAGAATGTGTATATATCTGGACTAGAATGTGTATATATCTGGACTAGAATGTGTATATATCTGGACTAGAATGTGTATATATCTGGACTAGAATGTGTATATATCTGGACTAGAATGTGTATATATCTGGACTAGAATGTGTATATATCTGGAGTAGAATGTGTATATATCTGGACTAGAATGTGTATATATCTAGAATGAGTATAAATCTGGACTAGAATGTGTATATATCAGGACTAGTGTCAGAGTCTAGAGTAGTGCAGTGATGCAGTGACATCGTTACGCCCGCCAGGCGACTTAGTCCCCAGCAGGGATGCCGTAACTTCGTTACGCCGCCAGGCGAGTAGTAGTTTACCTGCCTGCAAGGTTGCTGGCTGCTGACGAGACGGCCAGCGGTCAGGCAAGGACGGCGCAAGACGCACGCATGCCTCGTGAAGCCACTTCAGGTGGGAGGCAAGTTGCGAGCTATAGGGAGACAGCTCTGGGACGTCGACTCGACTGGACGCATGATGAGAGAAAGGCGTTGTGTGGTTTTCTGTGCCTGAAAGTCGAGTGTCTGGACATCTTGAGAGATAGACTGTGAGCTGTATTGTGTATGTAAGTGTATTGAAGTATCAAGTATATCGTGTAGTGATCATCGTACTGTATATGATCTGTAAATAAATCCATTGAACGTTGTGTCGTTGAGTCTCAAGTCAAATCACGTTGTACTTGTACTGTCTCACATGTGTTAGGTGTTAGAGCCAGGTTTAAGACCCTGACATGTGAATGTGTATATATCTGGAATAGAATGTGTATATATCAGGACTAGAATGTGTATATATCTGGAATAGAATGTGTATATATCTGGACTAGAATGTGTATATATCTGGACTAGAATGTGTATATATCTGGACTAGAATGTGTATATATCTGGACTAGAATGTGTATATATCTGGACTAGAATGTGTATATATCTGGACTAGAATGTGTATATATCTGGACTAGAATGTGTATATATCTGGACTAGAATGTGTATATATCTGGACTAGAATGTGTATATATCTGGACTAGAATGTGTATATATCTGGACTAGAATGTGTATATATCTGGACTAGAATGTGTATATATCTGGACTAGAATGTGTATATATCTGGACTAGAATGTGTATATATCTGGACTAGAATGTGTATATATCTGGACTAGAATGTGTATATATCTGGACTAGAATGTGTATATATCTGGACTAGAATGTGTATATATCTGGACTAGAATGTGTATATATCTGGACTAGAATGTGTATATATCTGGACTAGAATGTGTATATATCTGGACTAGAATGTGTATATATCTGGACTAGAATGTGTATATATCTGGACTAGAATGTGTATATATCTGGACTAGAATGTGTATATATCTGGACTAGAATGTGTATATATCTGGACTAGAATGTGTATATATCTGGACTAGAATGTGTATATATCTGGACTAGAATGTGTATATATCTGGACTAGAATGTGTATATATCTGGACTAGAATGTGTATATATCTGGACTAGAATGTGAATATATCTGGACTAGAATGTGTATATATCTGGACTAGAATGTATCATTGGCACCTTTCCGTCTTGACAGACGATAGTTTGGTACATTGTGCTTCAAAAAGGCTTAATAACTGTCATATGGCAATAACTACGATCCATGGCGGTGGCGAGTGTGGCTGGTAAGGCCAATTCTTGCTGCAAATGTTTGCCCACAGTAGGTGCATGTGAAAACATGGTCATTTCCACCATTTTGCACCATCTTACGTCTCTCAGGCTCTGTGTGTGCTTTATCTGCAATCATTTTCTCCTTTTTCTTTATTCCACTTCTGATAGTTGCCCTCCATGCAACACGTTCAGCGGCGACGTGCTCCCATTGTGCATTATCAATGCCTGTATCAATCATGTCCCGCTTACACACATCTTTGTATCGTAGTAGAGGCCGACCCTGAGATCTCCTACCCGTCTGTAATTCACCAAAAAAGATGTCCTTTGGTATTCTACCATCATCCATCCTCCTAACGTGTCCTATCCATCTAAGTCTACGAAGACTGAGCATGGAATACACCGTCACACAACCTGATCTTTCCAATACTTCAGTATTTGTGATTTTGTCTTCCCACTTAATACCAAGTATTCTTCGCAGACACCGCATATGAAAGCTGTTTAAACGTTTCTCTTGGCGTGAGTAAGTTGTCCAGGTTTCACTTCCATAAAGAAGAGTACTAAGGACACAGGCTTGGTAGACGAGGACTTTTGTTTTGGCAGTAAGCTTCCTGTTCTCCCAGACTCATTTTGCTAACATGTTCATTGTTGTTGCTGCCTTGCCAATCCTGATGTTGATTTCCTGATCGAGGGATAATTTGCTATTTACCTCTGATCCAAGATATGTAAAATGGTCTACTATCTCCAGTTCGGCGTCGTCAATAAAGATTGATGGTACACCATGTGCACCTTGTGACATAATCTGTGTCTTCTTTTTGTTAATTGTTAAACCAAATTCAGAACAAGCATTGGAGAATGCAGATAGTAGATGTTGTAATTCTTCCTCAGAGTGGGTCGTAATCGCAGCATCATCCGCAAAAAGCAACTCTCTGATTAGTACCCTGCTAATTTTGGTCTTGGCCTTCAATCTCTGAGCATTATAGAGGCCACCATCTGAGCGTGAGTGAATGTATTTACCGTCATCCTGATCACGAAAGGCATATTTCAGTAGAAGTGAAAAGTATATCCCAAAGAGGGTGGGGGCTAGTACACAACCTTGCTTAACTCCTCTTGATTTCAAACTCTTCTGAAGTTGAGCCATCAAACTTGATTATACCCTTCATGCCTGTGTGGAACGATTCCACAATGGACAGAAGAGTTGGTGGACAGCCAATCTTCTTTAGTGCTTTGAACAGACCCTCACGACTGACCAAATCGAATGCCTTTGTGAGGTCGATGAAGGCAATAAACAGTGGCTGATTTTGTTCACGGCATTTTTCTTGCATCTGTCGCAATGAGAATATCATATCAATGGTAGACCGGTTCTGACGGAAGCCGCACTGTGATTCGGGGTAGACTTCATCTCCCAGGACTTGAAGTCTGCGCAGGACAATTCTGGCAAACACTTTCCCAACAATACACGGAAGTGAGATACCCCTATAGTTGTTGCAGTCGCTCCGATCTCCCTTGTTCTTGTACAGCGTTATGATGTTTTGAATCTTTGAAATCCTGTGGGACTTGTCCTTCTCGTCAGCATACCTCTATTAGCTGGTGGATCCGTAGAGCGAGGGTGTCTTGCCCACTCCTGATCACCTCTATTGGAATCCCATCCTTACGTGGAGCCTTGCCAGATGCAAGCTCATTTATAGCACACTTAACTTTTGTTATAGTGGGAAGTGTGTCCAGGTGGTCAAGAGTTGGCAGGGCCTCTATGGCGTTGAGGGCATCATCCGCCAGCTTGGTCTCACTTGAGTAAAGCTCTAAATAGTGCTCGACCCATCTATCCATCTGCTGTTTCTTATCAGTGATGATTTCTCCAGTCAAGGTTTTCAGCGGTGCACTTCTTTTGATCATTGGACCATAGGCTTTCTTTATCCCTTCATACATGCTTCTGATGTTTCCCTTATCACTTGCGATTTGAATGGACTCACATAACTTGATCCAATAGTCATTCGAACACTGCCTGGCAGCCTTTTGTACATCCTTCCTCGCTTGCTTCAGTTCACTCAGAGTGTTACGCGTTGGTCTTTCCTTGTTTCTTAAGAGAGCTATCTTCTTTTTATCAATCAAGGGCTGCAATATCTGGCTGTTTGCCGCAAACCAGTCCTGCCTCTTATGATCCACAGTGCCGTAAACCCCTACGGCTGTTTTATAAATAGTTTCCTTAAGTTTACTCCATTTATCATTTACTATACAATTTTCTGATGTATCATTGAAAGCGTCCTCAAGTTGCTATTGAAATTCAAAGCACTTTCCAGGATCGTGAGTGTTAATAATATTAATCCTGGGGCTAGACTTGTGTTTAGCTGTGTAGATTCTCTTTGGTCTCAGTCTAACCCTTGCAACAACCAAAGAATGATCTGTATCACAGTCAGCACTGTGGTAACTTCGAGTTAATGATGTATGGTTCAGATGTTGTCTCCGTGTGATAATGAAGTCCAGCTGATGCCAATGGCCAGATCTTGGATGTTTCCATGTGACCTTATGCATCTCTTTTGTTTTAAAAAAGGAGTTTGTAATACATAGGTCATTTCTAGTGCAATGCTCCAGCAGCCTTTGCCCATTATCATTCATGCGACCAATGTTGTATTTTCCAAGGCACACTGGCCATGAACTCGAGTCCTTGCCCACACGAGCATTGAAATCACCGAGCATATAAATGTAGTCGGATTTTGGAACTGCCTTGATTGCCGAGTCTAGCTGCTCATAGAACGTATCTTTCACATCATCAGAGGAAGTGAGTGTCGGTGCATATGCAGTGAGAATGGTGGCAAATCCACAAGAGGTTGCCAAGCGCAGTGATAATAATCTTTCATTACCTCCAGCTGGGATATCAATCATTCCCAGTAGCGAATTCTTCACTGCAAAGCCCACACCGTGTTGCCTTTTTTCTGCTTGCCCTCTTCCCTTCCAAAAGAAAAGGTGTAATTGTTTTCCCTGAGTGACCCTTCCTCAGCGAGGCGAGTCTCCTGCAAGCCAGCAATATCTATGTTAAGACGATTGAGTTCAGCATCAATCTCAGCCGTTTTTCTCACATCGTCAATATTTGTCAAGTCAGTGGAAAATCCTGGACACATGGTTCTCACGTTCCAGGTTGCAAGCCGTAGCTTGAGGTTTTTATTATTCTTTTTATTAGTACCTGGTGCATTGGTTTTACAGCCTGCGATTCAGATTTTGTCCTAGCCCCAAGCACCCATTGAAGCAGGCAGGCTGTGGCGGATCAGCACCCAATTGGCCGGGGGCTGCCCAGCTTGAGGCGGGCGGTAGCTGATCAGTGACACCTGTAGGTGTCTCCCACCGTCAGAGGCAACGCGTGGCGCCCCATGTCTACGCCAACTGACAAGGACTTATAACCCGTAACAGTTGCCTCTCGCTTTGATTCCGAGACCGGTTAAGACCAGGGATGGAGTTATTGCCTCTCCATAGCACAAAGCCTGGGCTAAAATAAAGAAACCATGTGTTCCCCATGCAGCATGATCCCTCTCTCGGCCTGCCTAGTACACTCCAGAGGAAAGTTAACACCTATACATCTGGAACAAGACAAGCTGCAGAAGCTGCCGGATCAGCAAAGCAATGCTCTAACTGTCCGCCTGTCGGAGCTTCAATCCTAGACCAGCTGCCAACCAAGGCTTAGGGCCTGGTCTGCCCTGCCATGACTTATTTTGTCTTTGGGTTGCATTTCCTCGCAGCAGGATAAGGCTAGTACCCTCCCAATTGCACTCTTCCGCCCGAAGCCGTTGGCACAATGTGGGGTGTCGGGTTTGGTAAGCGCCGCCCAACATTCGGCGAATGGGCGAATTCCCTCTGTCGCCACACATTCTAGAATGTGTATATATATATATATATATATATATATATATATATATATATATATATATATATATATATATATATATATATATATATATATATATATATATATATATATATATATATATATACACACACACACACAGACTAGCTGACCCGGCCCGGCTTCGCCCAGGCCCTGATGGGGAGCATCTCATTTAATTCATATAAGTAGTCATATAAGTTCTCGTTCCCGTTACCGACTATCTGTCTGTCTGTCTGTCTGTCTGTCTGTCTGTCTGTCTGTCTGTCTGTCTGTCTGTCTGTCTGTCTGACCCGGCCCAGCATCACCCAGCTCCTGGTTTGGAACATCTCATTTAATTCATATAAATAGTCATATAAGCTCCCGTTCCCGTTTCCGACTATCTGTCTGTCTGTCTATCTTCTGTCTGTCTGTCTGTCTGTCTGCCTGACCCGGCCCGGCTTCGCACAACCCCTGATGGGGGGCATCTCATTTAATTCATATAAGTAGGCATATAAGTTCCCGTTCCCGTCTGTCTGTCTGTCTGTCTGTCTGTCTGTCTGTCTGTCTGTCTGTCTGTCTGTCTGTCCGTCCGTCCGTCCGTCCCTCTCTGTCTGTCTGTCTGTCCCTCCCTCTCTGTCTGTCTGTCCCTAGAGTGAATGAGTGAGCGGGAGAGTGAATGAGTGAGTGGAAGAGACAGATTGAGTGGGCGTGAGAGTGAATGAGGGAGCGTGAGAGTGAATGAGTTAGCGGGAGAGTGAATGAGTGAGCGGGAGAGTGAATGAGTGAGAGTGTGTGTGTGAATGAATGAGTGAGAGGGAATGAGTGAGAGTGAGAGTGAATGAGAGAGAGAGAAAGTGTGTGTGTGTGGTGTGTGTGTGTGTGGGGGGGGGGGGGGGGGAGCACGCTGGCATCACTACTTTTAAGTCACATACTTTTTATGTACATATTTTTTTCCATGTTTAGCCTTGTTTATGTTTACAACATTCATTTCACAATGTTTATTTTTCTTCCTATGTAAATGTATAATGCTCTTGATGAACGAAAGGCGAGTGATTGGAAGGGCCGAATGTAAGACGGGCCTGCGCGCCCAATTTGTGACCCTAATAAAGTTGATTTGATTTGATTTGATTTGATTGTCTGTCTGTCTGTCTGTCTGTCTGTCTGTCTGTCTGTCTGTCTGTCTGTCTGTCTGTCTGTCTGTCTGTCTGTCTGTCTGTCTGCCTGTCCTGTCTGCCTGCCTGCCTGTCTGTCTAATCATTTATTGGTTGCAGTTAGAACAACCTTAGATAAACGAAGACCAACTTACAAAAAGCATTAGAAAGAGCACTTGAAAGGTCTTTACATCTTCCCCAACAATTAACTTGGGTAAATGGAGCGGCGGCAGCAGCAGCAGCAGAAGAAGAAAAAGGAGGAGTAGGAGCTGGGAGGAGGAAGAGGGAGGTGGAGGAGGGAGGAGGAGGAGGGAGGAAAAGATAGGCGGAGAGAGGAGGAGGAGGGAAGAGGAGGGAGGAGAAGGGAGGAGGAGTAGGGAGGAATAGGAGGGAGGAGGAGGGATTAGGAGGAGGAGAGAGGAGGAGGAGGGAGGATGAGGAGGTAGGAGGAGGGAGAATGAGGGAGGAGGAAGGAGGAGGAAGGAGGAGGGAGGAGGAGGAAGGAGGAGGGAAGAGATAGAGGGAGGAGGAGAGGAGGAGGAGAGAAGAGGAGGAGGGAGGCGGAGGAGGGAGGAGGAGGGGAGAAGGGAGGAAGAGGAGGGAGGAGTAGGGGGAGAAGGGAGGAGGAGGAGCGAGGAGGAGGGAGGAAGAGGGAGGAGGAGGGAGGATGAGGGGGAAGGATGGAGGAGGGAGGAGGAGGAAGAAGAGAGGAGGAGAAGGGAGGAGGAGTGAGGAGGAGGAGGAGGAGGGAGGAGTGATTAGGAGGAGGAGGAGGGAGGAGAAGAGCGAGGAGGAGGGGAGGAGGAGGGGGAGGAGGAGGAGGGGGAGGAGGGAGGAGGAAGAGGGAGGAAGAAGGAGAAGGAGGAGGAGAAGGAGGGAGGAGAAGAACGCAGAAGGAGGGGAGGAGGAGGAGGGAGGAGGAACGGGAGGAGGAGGGAGGAGAATGAGAGAGGAGGATGAGGGAGGAGGCGGAGGGAGGAGGAGGGAGGAGGCGGAGGGAGGAGGAGGGAGGAGGAGGGAGGAGGTAGAGGGAGGAGGAGGAGGAGGAGGAGGAGAAGGGGAGGAGTAGGAGGGATTTGGAGGGAGGAGGATGAGGGAGGAGGTAGAGGAAGGAGGAGGGAGGAGGAGAGAGGATGAGGAGGGAGGAGGAGAATGGAGGAGGAGGGATGAGGAGGAGGAGAGGGAGGAGGAGGGAGGAGGGGAGAGAGGAGGAGGATGGAGGAAAAGGGAGGAGAAGGAGGTGGAGGGAGGAGGAGGGATGAGGGGGAGGACTAGGAGGAGGAGGAGGGAGGAGGAGGAGGAGTAGGAGGGAGTAGGAGGAGAGAGGAGGAAAAGGGAGGAGGAAGGAAGAGGAGTGATTAGGAGGAGGTAGGAGGAGGAAGAGGGAGGAGGAGGAAGGAGGAGGAGGAAGAGGGAGGAGGAGGAAGGCGGAGGAGAAAGAGGGAGGAGGAGGATGGAGGAGGGAGAGGGAGGAGGGGAAGAGGAAGAGGGTAGGAGGAGGAGGGGAGAGGAGGAGGATTATAACGCATATGCCTGTAGATATCTGCAGCGAAAAGGTGGGTCTGTCTATCTATCTGACCCGGCGTGGCTTCGCCCAGCTCCTGAGGGTAACGTCTCATTAAATTATTACAACAAAAAAAAAGTAACCTAAAAGAATGTCCTTCCACACACCATCCATTATTTCTAATGAAAACCGTTTATAATCACCTGCATGACTGTAGATAACTTCTTAAGCATAAAAAGATGAGTTACAATGTTATGCATTATGCATTATTTTTATAAAAACTTTTAAAATGCCTTAAAGTTTGTATCATTATTTATTATAACTCATATGCCGGTACATAACTATAGACAAAGAGTTTATAAATCTTTGAAAACGATGCAACAATATGACTATAAGGTATACAGAAAAGTTATTAAAAGTTATGCCTCTTGAAATAACTTTTCTAGAGTTAAGTCCCTTCGCTATATATAAATTATTATGAAAAATGAAAAATTAAATAATATTAAGTAAGCAGCCGATTTCACACTAAAAAAATATCACAGTTGGCAGCGCGGGAATGAGAGGAAGACGTGTAGAAAATTTCATCTCAATCGGATGGTCCGTTCGCGAACGCATAAAGGACATACATACAGACATACAGACGGAGATTGCCTTTTATATATATACTAGCTGACCCGGCCCGGCTTCGCCCATATGGATAATTATGGCATTTCCCCAATCTCGTGGTGTCTGTTGTTCTACCCAAACATGATTGAATAGTCTATGTAGCCAAGCTGTTCCTACTTCTCTTGCTGCTTTAATTAGTTCATTTGGTATTTCATCCTGTCCTGGTGATTTGTTCAATGGGGCTAATCTGATAGCTTCTATAATTTCTTCCTTTAGTATGTCTGGTTCTAGTTCTTCGGTGACATCTGTATAGGTCTCTTGAATTCTTGTGACATCTGATGGGATGTTGAGAAGTTGTTCGAAATACTGCTTCCATCTTATTAGGATTTGATTTTGTTCACTTATTGGTTCTCCATTTTCGCTGTTAATTATTTCAGTTGGATCAAAAGGTTCTCCTCTGGCTCGCATTGCACCTATCTTTTTGTAGAAGTTTCTAGTTGCCTCCTTGTAGTTTTTATTTAGGGTTTCTCCATAATCTTCCCAGTCTTTTTGTTTTTCCCTCTTTACTATTCTATTCACATGTCTTCTCGCTATTCTATATTCTATGCGATCACATTCCTGTTTGCTCTTCAACCACTTTTTATATTTTTCCTTTTTGTCTTTTACCGCTTTCTTTACTTCTGCGTTCCACCAACTTGTTATTTTCTTTATCCGTGTTTTGCGTTTTTTCGTGGTTCCACATGTTATTTTTGCAGTATTTAAAATGCTTGATTTGAACATCTCCCATTCTTCTTCCACTGTTTTTCTCTCTGTAGGTAATTTTTCAAAGAGTTCAGTTAGTTCTTTCTCATAATTTTCCCTTACTGCCTCGTCTTTAAGGCTTTTTAAGTTTACTGATTCGCATGGCATGTATTTTCCTGCTCTTTATTTTCTTCTTCTGATTGTTCTTATTGTGGCAACGACTGCTTTATGATCTGTGTTTATACTGAAATTGGGCACTGCCCTTGCATCTAATATATTTCTCTTTCTGTTATTTCTTGTTAATATAAAATCAATTTTACTTTTAGTATCTAGATCGTTCCATTTATACCATGTGTATACTTGTGAATCTTTATGTTTATAGAATGTATTTGTTATATAGAAGTCGTGTTGGCTGCAAAGCTCTAATAGTCTACTTACGTTATCATTCCTTTCATTTTGCTGATCTCCAAATGCTCCCAGATGTTTTTCTATGCCCACTCTGTTATGTCCTAGTCTTGCATTGAAGTCTCCCATAACTATGATGTTGTCCTGCTTATCTATTTTATTTAGCACGTCATGTATGTCTTCGTAGAATTCCTCGCATTCTTGCTCATTATTGTTTGCATTACATGGCGCGTATATTTGTACATATTTTGTAATTGTTTGTTCTTTTATTCTCACTGTTATGATTCTTTCTGATATATATTTTATTTCTAGTATTCCTCTTGCTAGCCGTGGTTCGATGACTATTCCCACACCGTGTCTTGCCCTTTCTTGCTGTTCTACTCCAGAGTAAACAAACGTGTAACTGCGGTGGAGCTCCTTGCATCCTTTCCCCTTTATTCTGGTGTCCGCTATTCCCATCAGTCCAATTTTCCTCTCTTCCATTGTTTCTATAAGCTCCTCTTCTTTACTATTGAAACCACAGACGTTGATTGTGCCTATTTTTTGAGTCGCTGATCTATCTCTTAGTCCATTAACATTGCCGGGTCGATATCCGTTTGGGTCAGTCCGTTTATACTTCTTAGTTTTTCAACGAGCAGTATGAAGATCCCCTGCCTGCTTGCTAGGCCAGTCGCAGGTTTAGGACACAAATCTGACCACAGGGAGTACATCCGCTATGGCGAGCCATAGCCCCGTTAGCCCATGACCTCGCGGTCATGGTTGCCCGGTCTGCACCACGCGGTGGTGGGGGTTGACTTGTGTAGTCTGCGGGTCATCGGCAGGCTACTAATTTTCGCTCTTCACCCCTCCTGGGAGAGGCTAGCCGATCCTAACCCTGCTGGCTGCAGGGCCAGGCGCATTCCACACCTTTCAGACCTGGACCTTGCAGATATCTGGACTAGAATGTGTATATATCTGGACTAGAATGTGTATGTATCTGGCCTAGAATGTGTATATCTCTGGACTAGAATGTGTATATATCTGGACTAGAATGTGTATATATCTAGAATGTGTATATATCTGCACTAGAATGAGTTTATGTCTGGTCTAGAATGTGTATATATCTAGACATATATCTAGAATGTGTATATATCTGCACTAGAATGAGTTTATATCTGGTCTAGAATGTGTATATATCTAGAATGTGTATATATCTGGACTGGAATGTGTATATATTTAGAATGTGTATATATCTGCACTAGAATGTGTATATATCTGGACTAGGATATGTATACATCTAGAATGTGTATATATCTGGACTAGAACGTGTATATATCTGGACTAGAATGTGTATATATCTGCACTAGAATGTGTATATATCTTCACTAGAATGAGTTTATATCTGGACTAGAAAGCTGGATAAAGTCTGGCATGTGATTTGGGAACCACAGTCATGCATTGGCTAGCATGTTCTACCGACTGACATGGTGGCATTGTTTTTAAATCTCATTTGAGGTAAGGATGCTTTTTGAGGGGCGCTCGCTCTCTATGAACGTAAGCGTAATCCATACACGCTACTTTTAGTAGCACTGGACTGAATTTTGCATATGAATTAGCATTCCGTATTACCGGTCTCCCTCACTCTGACTTCAGAGGTACTTGTAATTTACGTACCCAAGCCAAAGACGAGAAGTCAACATTTTAGTGCAACTGACCGGTGTAGGGGTTGAACGTGAACCCACTACTTCTGCATCAGCACACCAGAATAAGCCGTCTTATCCTTTCGGCCCTGCTGACCACTGGCAAGAATGTTGACCTGCAAACCCATAAGTGTTCAGTCTTCTTTAGCTGGTGATAATACACGGTGTATATTTAATGACTGTGGGATTTTGAAAATATTGCCGTTCCAAGTTTTGTATTTACCATTTATGTTGCATGAACTCCACACAGGGTGAATACAACACTTGGAACGGCAATATTTTCAAAAACCCCACAGTCATTAAAAATACACCCTATGCATGCCTATGATGACAGTTTATAAGTAACTAAAAGAGGCTTTTACAAGCCTTGAGGCTTATTGTGTACAAGGTGCTAGTCTCATATGTTTAGACCAATGGATACTCCAGGTTGGAAGAGGTCAGTATCATGCCGGCTGCCTGTACTTGCATAGACATCTTCCGGTACCTATTTTAGCCTGGATCCACCTGGGAAGTCCCTATGCCAAGGACGAGAAGTATCTTATCTGTGTAGGGGTTGAACCGACTACTCATTTCTCCTTAGTCCATTCCTCCTTTGTTGGATCGCTGCAACCTTCTTCCAACGGAAAGCAGTTTTTAGATGTGGCTGTTGGACTTCGGAACGAACAACAATATATCCTGGCCTACCACAGGGATCACCATTATCTCCAGTACTGTTCAACGCATACACAGTGTGAATCACCAGTGAGCAGATCACTGGACCTGGTAGGACATTGTCATATGCCGATGATGTTTTAGTGTATCGTCAGGGTAAGGATAGAGAGCAGGTTGCTGTGGAACTAAAAACCGAACTCAATCGCATAAGTACTTGGTGTGATGAAGCTGGGGCGATGGTCAACACAACAAAGGCAACAGTGACGTGGTTCTCGTTTAATAATCATATTGTCAACACACTAACACCAACTGTAAAGCTGTGTTCAGAGACGGTGGAAAGAACGCAGGTAATGATTTACCTGGGGATACGGTTTGATCGAAGCCTTGCTTATAATGAGCACATAGACCAGGTGATAACAAAGGCCAAGCGGGGTTTGGCTGTGATGTGGGTGATGGCGGCAGCAAACTGGGATCAGCGCCATCTATGACTTCTGTACGAGGGGCTGGTCATGTCTGTTTTTGAGTGCGCGATGGCAATCCTGACCTTCAGCCGTAAGCAGATAGAAAGAATGGAAAGGATACAGAATGCAGCTATGCGCATTATTCTTGGATGTAAAGAGATACAGCATGCAGGACGATGCGCTACCTTCTCGATTTTCCAATCATTGAAGAGAGAATACAAGTTTGCAGAGCACACGCCTACCTCAGAGTTAACGCAAACACACAACATCCACTGCATAGTGAAATTATGAAGGTGAAGGGCAGCAGTTTAAAAAGAGGACGGTCGTGGATGGGTCAAGCCGAAGACATTCTTCAACAGGTGTGTTCACTTGAAGACTTAGAGTCTGGCGAGGAGTGGGTGCCAACAGATTTCTGCACATCCTTTTCAGTTTTCATCCAACTAGATAGAAAATGCAGACAAGAAAATCCGGCTGCTGTGGAGGCTGAAGTACAAGCGTTGATTTTCGAGAATTCGCTAGACGGTGACGCTGTCATCTACACAGATGGGTCGGTCGTCCGACATGTGAGAAGCTTCTGGGCCTTTACGGCTCGGGCCAGAGGGAGAATTGTGAAGGTGGATTCTGGTGCTTTTGTAGCCTGACTATGGAAGTCATGGCAGTAAGTAAAGCAATAGCATGGCTCGAGACACAGACATTCACTAGGGCATGTTTCCTTAGCGACTCAATGAGCATGCTCAAGAGGATAGAGGTGGGGTGGATCCGAAGAGAATGGTTGCTGCTCAAGAGGATAGAGGTGGGGTGGATCCGAAGAGAATGGTTGCTGTCTCTGGAGCGGTCTCGGCTGGCAAAGATTAGTTTCATCTTCGTGCCAGGGCATGCGGGAGTACAAGGAAATGAGCGGGCTGACAAGCTCGCAAGTATTGATAATGTGGAGGGTGGACGCGCCATGGACCAGGCTGACATTCTGAATGCTCTACGAGAAGTAAGACTTTAGCGAGAACCAAGTGATTACTGTAAATCTACAACCATGGCCAGACTGCGAGAACAGCAAATTAAAAGAGGGGTGGCCAAGCAAGAACACTACGCAGGAAGCCAAAGAAGATTGATAAACCAACACAGAACTGGTGTCGTTAGCCGCTACACGCTGCGGGATTTGCTGAGGAGGGGATCCGAGCACTTATGGACTGAATGGTTCTACGAGGAATGAGGATGATCTGTTGACTAACTAACTAACTGAACCCACTACCTTGCGATCAGCTCAACAGAAGTTTCAGGGCAAGTGCTCTAACTATTCGGCCACGCTGACCTCCAGATGTGAATTGGGCTCTTGACCTTCAGGCTGGCATGCAAGCATCCCAACTACTACGCGACCCTGACTCCCTGTTTGTGTCCAGGGTGCACTGTTAAATCCAGTTCCACAGGACATTTTATTACATACTCTTTTTCTTTTTCATAGCACACATCTACAATTTCACTTATAGACACATTTACATTTCCTCTTCTAGAGATATTTACAATTCCACCTCTAGAGACATTTACAATTCCACCTATAGACACGTTTACAATTACATCTCTAGACACATTTACAATTCCACTTCTAGAGACATTTACAATTTAACCTCTAGACACATTTACAAATCCACCTCTACAGACATTTACAATTCCACCACTAGATACATTTATAATTCCACCTTTAGACACTTTTACAATTCCACCTCTAGAGACATTTACAATTCCATCTTTAGACACATTTACAATTGCCCCTCTAGAGACATTTACAATCCCACCTATAGACTCATTTACAATTCCACCTATAGTCACATTTACAATTCCACATCTAGAGACATGCACACTTCTACCTATAAACACATTTACAATTCCACCTCAAGAGACATTTACAATTTCACCTAAAGACAAATTTACAATTCCACTTCTAGACAAATTTACAATTCGACCTCTAGACACATTTAAAATTCTACCTCTAGACATTTACAATTCCACCTATAGACACATTTACAATTCCACCTCTAGATACATTTACAATTCCACCTCTAGAGACATTTACAATTCTACCTCTAGAGACATTTACAATTCCAAATATAGACACGTTTACAATTCCATCTCTAGACACATTTACAATTCCACCTCTAGAGACATTTACAATTCCACCTCTAGAGACATTTAAAATTCCAACTCTAGACACATTTACAGTTCCAGCTCTAAAGAAATTTATAATTCCACCTCTAGAGATATCACCTCTAGAGACATTTACAATTTAAAATATAGAAAAATTTTCAATTTCACCTATAGACAAATTTACAATTTCACCTCTAGAGACTTTTAAAATTCCACCCATAGACACATTTACAATGCCACCTCTATAGACATTTACAATTTCACCTATGGACACATTTACAATTCAACCTCTAGACACATTTACAATTCCACCTATAGACACATTTACAATTACACCTAAAGACACGTTTACAATTCCACCTCTAGACACATTTACAATTACACATAAAGACACGTTTACAATTCCACCTCTAGACACATTTACAATTCCACCTATAGACACATTTACAATTCCACGTATAGACACATTTACACTTCCTCCTCTAGACACACTTACAATTCCACATCTAGACACATTTACATTTCCACCTCTAGACACATTTACAATTCCACTTCTTGAAAAATGTACAGTTCCACTTTTAGACACATTTACAATTTCGCCTCTAGAGACATGTACAATTCCACCTCTAGTCACATATATAATTCCACCTCTAGTCACATATACAATTCCACGTCTAGACACATGTACAATTCCACCTATAGAAACATTTACAATTCCACGTATAGACACATTTACACTTCCACCTCTAGACACATATACAATTCCAACTCTTGACACATATACAGTTCCACTTATAGACACATTTAGCATTCTACATCTAGACACATTTACAATTCCACCTATAGACACATTTACAATTCTACCTCTAGACATATTTACAAGTTCACCTCTAGACATATTTACAATTCCACTTCTAGAACAGTCTGAGTGAAGCCTGAGTGAAGTATTTGTAGACCGACCTACTCCGCAAACCTCATGTTGCACATCACAGGAAAGATACCAATCTCTCTCTCTCTCTCTCTCTCTCTCTCTCTCTCTCTCTCTCTCTCTCTCTCTCTCTCTCTCTCTCTCTATCTCTCTCACTCTCTCTTCTCTCTCTCTATCTCTCTCTCTCTCTCTCTCTCTCTCCTCTCAAAAATTGCTTCTCTGTGCCTACCCATATCATGTGTCCGCATACTTCACGGAGCATATCGCAGTAACTATACCTCTCTCTCTCTCTCTCTCTCTCTCTCTCTCTCTCTCTCTCTCTCTCTTCCCTCTCCCTTTCCCTCTCCCTCTCTCTCTCTCTCTCTCTCTCTCTCTCTCTCTCTCTCTCTCTCTCTCTCAAAAATTGCTGCTATGTGCCTACCATATCATATGTCCGCATACCCCATGTGGCATATCGCAGTAACTATACCAAACTCTCTCTCTCTCTCTCTCTCTCTCTCTCTCTCTCTCTCGCGCGCGCGCTCTCTCTCTCTCTCTCTCCCCTCTCTCTCCCTCTCTTCTCATATATACCTTGCATATGTCCATGTACACTATTGTATGAATGTCTGTTGAGCGGTGTTGACGTATGTGTGTGTGATCACGCATATCAGTCCACCCAGACTTTAGGACTCGCCTCAAAATAACTTAAAGGAGTACATAATGTGAGTTTGGTTAGTATCACCATAATGCTTGGGTGCACACTCCATTGCTCTTAAATATTCGTCCACTATGGCTAACCCATTCACTGGCACCCACTCATGCTTTGTTAGTAAATCCACTGGGATTGCTCAGATACAATTCTCAAACCACTATCACAGGTTTCCGTCCTACCTTCTTGCCTCCGCCTTCCCCTTTTTTTTCAATGTGCTCACTGAACCATTACACATAACACCCCGTCATCATCCTGTATCCCGCTCCCTCGGTTTGGGTATAAAAGGAGGCATCGGTGACATTCGGGGTTATATACAGCTCGGAGTTCTGAGGTAAGTATGAACATTTTTTCCATTGTTCATTTTCTCTTCATTGCTTTATTTTTTTCATCTTTTTGTCCTTCTCGCCCTGTCTTCACCTTTTGGTGTAAGCACAGGAGATCTCCTTGACTATATGTTGTGTTTTGTGAATGTGTTTGTTTGCTGCTGAAGGCTAATCGCCGCGACGTCCTATATGTGTCGTAATTCTGTTCTGTAAAGCTGCACTACTTTGTGTCATTGTATATTGTTCAGAAAACGAAGAGTATCTTATGCAACAAGTCACTATCAATGAATTTAAGAAACAGATTGATGAAATGCTACATAGTACTAGTTTTGCTGTATGGCAGCGCATTTTGGAATGTAAATGAACAAATTAGGAAGAACTTAGGAGCAACAAAATGTGGTTTATGAGAAGAATGTTGCGAATTCTTTGGACTGCCAGATTATTTAACAACGATTGCCTGAAAGATGCTAATGAAACTAGAACACTATATACAACAATAAGAAAGAGACAAACAGCTTTCTTTGGTCATGTGATGAGAAGAGAGGCATTGGAGAACATCGTGACAACTGCAAAGATCGAAGGGAAGAGAGGCAGAGGCAGACCAAGTGAAATGATGCTGGACGGATTGAGACAGTGGCATGGAAGAATATCATCAACAACGTTAATCCAGAACACCAAAGACCGAGATCTGTGGAGAGCCATGAACGCCCACGCCTGCTGGCAGGGCACTTGATGATGATGATGATCTGTCCCATTCCATAATTTATCAGTTAGTTTTGTCTTTGAAGAGCAATTGATAGTTGTCATTTAATTTCTTTCATTGTGTCACCATTATTGGTAATCAATGGCCCAAGATATTCGAAATGTTCCACCACCTCCAATTTTTCCTCATTAACATATTAAATTCTTTCTCCATAGTAGTTGTATCTGTATGCGTTATCTTTGTTTTGGCTATGTTAGGATATAAGTTGTGATTTTCACTATTCTTTTGGGTTGAGGTTTTTAGGTTTTCTATACCATTCTGTAATGTGGATAGCAATGTTGTATCATCAGCATATCGAATCTCTGGTATTTGATGACCACCAATATTTAGGGCATCATATTGCTCTCTGTTTATATCATCTCTGACATTTCTCCTTATATGTAAACATACACATGAAGATAAACATAAAAACATAAACAGCCACTCTCAGCTTCCTTGATGAAGAATACCCACAGGACCTCTGGATCAGAATCTACAGAGATGGGTCAGCACAAAATGCTGTTCGAAATGGAGGAGCGGGAGTGTTCACAGAATACCCAAAGAATACTAGGGACACGGTCAGATTTCCATCCGGAAAGTACTACCAAAGAGGCAAGCAAGATAGCAACAGAGAAATTACTAAATACCAGCCATGGTACACAACACATGGTGCTATTGACAGATGCAAAATCAGTACTCGAGGCGCTCCTGTCTGGGAAATTGCCAGTACTAAGGACACTACTTTCTGAACTTGTTAGTCAGCATAAGGTCACCATACAGTGGATGGATACCATCTCACTGTGGAGTACCCGGAAACGACAGAGCTGATCGATTGGCTAAGGAAGGAGCAAACAAAGAACAGCCTGATGTGCTCATTACATACCACCAAAAGAAAAGAATGATCAAATCAGTCAGAAAGCCACCAAAACCTGCCCAAGACGACTACCACGTCATGGACAGACCAGAACAAGGTATTATTCTGCGCCTCAGAACAGAACACAATAGATTACGAAACCACATGTATACAAAATTCAAGATTGATGAATCAGCCATGTGCACATGTGGATTGGCGTCGCAGACAGCAGAGCACATACTCCAAGACTGCCTAAAATACAACATATCTAGGCGATCGCCTCTATTACTGATTTTGCATCTGTCAATATCACCACAGGTTGTGTACCATGGCTGGTATTTTGTAATTGATTGATTGATTGATTGATCTAGGAACCGACATCACAGCATTCGGGACATTCCCATAAGCGCTCCGTCCCCATGCTCAGCAGCCAGCAAAGAGTTCCAACACTAATAGTTCCAGTAGCAATCTAATTATATGTCCGTCTCGCCTTTTCTCTGAGCGTCGATCGTTGGCCAGATCCCCTCGTCACACCTCGCTGCCTCATTCTTACCAGACTATGGTGATCCATTTGCTCCTCCGAGGTGTACACGTGCTCCCACAAGGCCGCAACCACGTCTGTTATGTCATGCATCAATACTCCACCAAGTTTTGCCAAGCCAGCCAATCAGTCCGCCTGTTCATTCCACAGCACACCGGCATGCCCACAAGAAATGATTCAGGTGATGCTTGCTACCCGTGGCCTCCGAAGCGAAGCAAGCCACTCTGCACGAAGCTTGCCTGTTCTCACCCTCCTCAGCATGCTTTCTGAGTCAGTTACAATCACAATCTGTGTATGTATCGTGTTCTCTATCCAGCGGAAAGCTGCACTGACCGCCTCCACCTCCATTCTTAAGCTAGATGTTGTGTTATCATACGCCAGGCTCTCCTGCACCAAATGCCGACCATTAGCTTTTGCCAAGAACCCCCAGACACTTCTCCTACTTCGCAACACCGACCCATCCGTGTAGATAATCACATCATCCGGGCAAGAATTATCCTGAATTAGTTGCTGAATTTCCACTTGTGTGGCCCCTGCTGGCCACTCCCTGCACCCCGGCTCAATGTGATTATAACTCTGCAGAAGTCTGATTGCTCCGCTGGCACTCTGACCCACTCCTCTCCTCGCCTGATGTTCTCCAAGGGGCACACCTGCCTGATCGTATCCTCCGCCTGAGCCATCCATGATTTCCCTCTTATCAGTCTCTGACCCTTAACTACGTCCAGCGCCTTATGCAACGGGTGATCTGTGTCTGCAGCTACTCTGAGGTATGCCTTCGCATGCAACAGTAGGCAGACCAAGGATGTAACGCATATACACTACTGGAGTATCTCTGGTGCATCCCAGAATGACCCGCATAGCTTCGTTCTGTATGCGCTCTAATTTCTCCAGCTGACCCTTTGAGACAGTGAGCAGTCCTAGTCCATAATGAATCACTGAGAGGATCAAGTGCTGGTATAGTGTGAAGATCATTCTCTGCTCTGTGTCCATTGCAGCCATAGTTTTAAGTGCATTGAGTCCCTTTTGAGATCTTGTCACAACAGTCTCCACATGGTCCTTGAAGGACAGACTCCTGTCAAATGTGATTCCCAGATACTTCAGTTTGTTCTCTCTGTTGACGCTTCTGCCATCTATCGTGAGGCTTAGGGCATCATCTCTCACAATCCTGTTGTCCAGAGAGCACCACAACACAGCCGCCATTTCCGGGTTGATGACAGCACTAATTTCAGTGCACCAGTCAGTCACGTTGTCTACTGTTACCTGTAGCCCCTGAGCTGTTTGATCCCTATTTCTCCCCTGCCTGTATGCAAGAATATCATCTGCAAATGTTAGAATCCTTCCAACCCCTGGTGCTACTAGGTATGCAATCTTGCTCGTATACACATTAAAGAGCACCGGTGAGATTGCAGATCCCTGTGGAAAGTCCCGGGGTTAAAATATGTGGCTCTGAGGTCCATGCACCCAGACGGAGAGCAACCCGACGAGAATGCAGGACGGCTGCTATCCAGTTCACCAACCAGGGATTGACCCCCTTCTCCATAAGTGCGGTCATCAAAATATCATAGCGAACTCTGTTGTACGCATCCTCGAGATCAAGCGCTGCCGCCATCGTTTCCTGTCTACTCTGAAACCCCTCATAAAAGTCAAAGGCAAAGGTGGCTGCATTTGACCAGGTATCTTTTCCTGGCCTGTAGCTTCCCAGGCCTCTTGGAAGAAGCTTCCCCGTTTCCAAAAAATCCTGCAGCTTAACAGCGACTATCTTCTCTAAAACCTTCCCAAATGTATTTTGAAGGGTGATGACCCTAAAGCCGCTAAGCTTTGTATGATCCTTGAATGGTTTTGGGAGAGGGATGAGATAGCTATGCAACCAATACTGTGGTACTGATGCTGTCCTAATGCTCTGATTAAAAATTTTGTAATTTCTCTGTTGCTATCATGATTTCAACAAAATTCTAGAAGACCTGGACTTTGCCGACGACATAGTGCTTTTGAGTTCAACACACCCGGATGCCCAAGAGAAAATAAACCACATCCAAAATGTTTCAGGGCAAACTGGTCTCCAAATTAACACCACAAAAACAAAGACTATTGATCTTACCAACAGTTCAGATGACACCAAATTGAACAGCTATGTTCTTGAAAAAGTCAACAGCTTTATATACCTAGGAAGCAAAATGACATCTACAGGGGACACAACACCAGAAATATCATCTAGAATCGCACTGGCATCTAGTGCCTTCAATAAACTGTCAAACATCTAGAAGTCAAAGACACTCAGCAAACACACAAAACTTAAAATCTTCAACTCTTGTGTGATTCCAGTGTTAACGTATGGATGTGAAAGTTGGAAATCAACGGTAGCTTTAGATAAAAAATTAGACAATTTTGAGAACAAATGTCTTAGAAGACTTCTAAACATCCACTGGACAGACTTCAGAACCAATTCGCAAATAAGACAAGAGACTAAGCAAGATACAGTATCCAATTTCATAAGAAGACGCCGTTGGAACTACATCGGCCATGTACTCAGAATGGACAAGTCAAGACTCCCCTACCAAGCCCTCATATGGTCACCAGTAGGGAAAAGAAAAGGGGGAAGACCAAGAGAGACCCTGCGTAGAACCATCATTAGAGAAGGCTCATTCAATGGCAAAGTAAATATCCAAGATCTACAACAGGTAGCAGCGAACCGCCAAGCATGGAGAGACAGGACTTCTGCCCTATGCGCCGCCTTAGGCTCAAGAGGAAAGACTAACTATCATGATTGCCTCAATTTCAGCATCATAGTTATGGCAGTAGTTTCCTGTTGGAACTCTGGCCGTGTCCCTAGTATTATTTGGGTATTCTATGTACACTCCTGCTCCTGCATTTCGAACTGCATTTCATGCTGACCCATCTGTGTAGACTCGGATCCAGAGATCCTGTGGGTATTCTTATCAAGGAAGCTAAGAGTGCCTGTTCTGCGCTGTACATTGTTCTGTTCTTCCTTGTCAAATATTCCTATTTTTTTCTGAATTTGAAGCTATGTTTATCTTTCCATGGAGTTTGCTCTGTGTGGCATGTTAAGAGAAGACTTAGGCCCCAATTAGAAGCGGTCTCTGTAAATATATCTTGTATAATAGATAGACAAGATAAAGGGTATGATTAGGCACGTTTGTTGTCTAGAGGCATCTCAAATGAGATAGAAAATCATTCCAGCTTAGCCCTTTAGAGGAACGTTTTCCTGGCTCAGAACCCCCACTGTGCATCTTAGACCTAAGCCCAAGTATCTACACAGAAAATTTATAAACGAAGAAAACGTTCCTCTCAAAGGCCATAAGGAGATCTGGACTATTCGCCCCTGTACAACCGAGGAATTAGTTCTGTCACCATAATGTTGTCAGTGTGCTTTCTGTCCGCCACATTAGATCTCCCCTTATTTTGTTTGTGTCAAAGTGACATATGTCAGTTGTACAATTAGATATGTAAGAATCAACCATAGTGAACATAAAAATTAACAATAACTGTAGTTTACATCAGTTGAACAGAACATCCACATGACAGGTTCTTGACAATAATTGGATACACATTAACAAAGAAATGTTTACACCAACAATTGAACAATACATACATCATGAGAGATGCTGGACAACATTTCTACAGAACATTCACATATCACTGACATCAACAACAGTTGAACAAGACATGGACCAGGAACAATAATTGACAACATTGGTGCAAGAGATTCACCTGGGACATGTACTTAACAACACTGTTTACAACAACACCCTTTATTAAGCTGATTGTAGGGGTCGAGACCCATGTTCCATCTCAACAATTACACTTCAAACAGCAATCATATGCAATGTGAGCACGAAAATGGAAACACACAGTACATCCACTCTAAAACCCATCAACAGACACCCAATCTCAAAACTCTCCAACTCTCCTCCATCACACCTCTAATATATAAACTCCTCCTGCACAACAACTCCAGTACATCATGAATTATCCTTTCAACTGTCACTGAGAGTACAACATTGGTAGACTTTCTGGTATTAGGCAGGCATAGGGACACACTGCTATTCTGGTCCGTAAACATCCTGTTATCCCCTGAAGTGGTGTTGGGAAGGTTCCAGGTGGCAGCTTCCCCCTGATGGTTCCCATATAATTCTAATCCCTCCTGTGAACAGTCTATGAATAGATAATCATGGCCTCTCAATGGTGAGTAGTCTGGCCGAGAAGCTGGCTACTGGGGTTAAACAATACATAACAGTCAGCATACCATCCAGTCAGTAGATAGATAATTCCACCATACAGTAGCATTCTACAACACAAGTCTCCTCCCAAACGTTTTTCTGAATGCGGATAAAATACAGGATTCTGGTTCCTGCTTGTAAGTTTATCACTTTAATTCGGTTCAACTGAGTAAACCAGTAATTTTGGATCACTTTCTCTTCATACACCATAACTATTGATGAGCTGGGGTAAATATTTCCCAGTTAGTACTGATGATACAGACCCAATGAAAGTAATGCAAGTCTGAGCTTCACAGCAGTCATCATGATCATGCATGTCTGAGACGATTGAGTCCAGGAGGTTAATCTGTTTGAAAAAGGATATTCACTTCTCATCTTGAAGGTAATTCCTGCAACATTTATAACAGAGTCCATCCTGTATTTGGATTTAAATTGAGACCCTTTCAGTGTCTTTCAGCTTTGACCAACATTGATGTAGACTTATGCTGGTATTTTCCTGAAGACATTGTGGTTACTGTTATATTATAGTTTCCACATTTTCAAAGGAGTTGTAATCCTGAAGTAGGGACTCCCATTTGTATGTCTCCATAAAGAAGAAGGCCTCTCCACCTCCACTGTTCTCTGTTGATATATAAAAGAGTACAACATTTGCTTTACATGGGTTCAAAGACAATGTCATGTCAAATATCAACATACACAGATGGAAATGGGGTGCTGAGGGGAGGGTGTTGTCCAGACACACCTCTCCTTGTTGGTGATGGAGTGTATACCACTCTGATGGACTGTGGGTGATATGTTTTCATTATTCACCTTTATTTGTGATAGTCACAAGCCCATTTGCGGAGTCAGGGGTAGCCTTACACAATTACAAGCATTTTATATTCTAGGTTCTCACAATATTTAAACCACAGTAGACCTGGGCATATAGAGAAACAGACACAGTAAAGCAGGCATTATGAAGCAGGCACTGTAAGGCAAGCAACATGAGCAAGCATTGTAAAGCAGCAACATGAGCAAGTATTGTGAAATGTCAACATGAGATAGGCAGCATAAAATAGGCAACATTGAACTTTACCATTAGACAAACAATCTGAACCAAGTGTCATGAGACATACATGAGGCAGATGGAAGATAGGCATCATTTACAATTGCAATATGTTTTATGTAATATAATTTGACCAATGCAAATACACAGTGACCAGACCAATGGGTGGTACTCGGTTACATGGATGTCCTATTCCATACACACTCACACAGCAATGCCAGACCTCACCCCTTTCGGACTAGACTTGGCTCACAAGTACATCATATCATCACCATCATCATGTGCTCTTTCCCCACCAAGTAATCTCAATATCCATTACAGTAGGTAATTAAGCAAAATTGCATAAGCGATGTTTCACATATGTAACAAAGCACATATGGAAAAACATGTCTTTCCCTGTAAACTTGCATGAGCCATATAATATATTCAGCCAACTAAGACACGGGTTCTAACACACATTGTCCTTTTTGGAACTGGTTTATATGAACCCACCAATGTAGCAAAGGTATAGTGTAATAACCTCAGAGAGAGATTGTATTAATTCTCCTGAGCATAAGTTAGCCACCAGGCATGACAGAAACTTTGTAATTCCGGCGAGCAGTACAGTCCCTTTTACATATGGATATCATGAAGCGTCTTCCCTTCTACTAATGTGAGAGGTTACTTATAAAAACACCAACTCACTCACTCAAACATTATCAGCATTTACAAGGGAAATGTTACATGTTACACCACACATTCTGATCACAGAAATAGATTCACAAAAGCATTACTACCGTTTGATCAAGAGTGGGCAATGATAGGCATTCATAATAGAATCCAGAATGCTCAAAGGGTTTGCGAATATGCATTGAGAGTAATTTACAGTCATCAAGCACACGCAAACAGTCACAGCAGGGGAATAATAGACAACTGGATTATACAACGTGGGAGACCTGACAGGCTGAAGAAGCAACATTCAGAATACCTTCACAATGAAGTTCTGATTTCACTTTCACATCCTCTCATAAATATACTCTTATATTCATCTCTTCCACTCACTAGGCATAACCTACACATTTTAAAAAATGATTTATAGTGGTACCTGAGGTTTCAGAAAACTACATCATATAGAGTTATTAGGGCTCACCACATCACAGACAGCGACTGCTCCTGAGGGTATCCAAGCTTCAACTACCAGATTTGGCCTAGTAGATAGCGTTACTACCCAAGTGTTAGCCAATCATAAGATGGGCATACGCCTTTTCTCTTCCCTGCATCGTTCTAGAATGTTCGATGTTATTTATATCTCCGCTATCAGGATGGATTCCGTTCAAGATTAAAAGTATTGAGAACTGTGTGGTGGACTGGGAATGTGGAGGACTGATCCACCATGTCACACTCTGGAATAGTTTTCAGGGGGATACCCACTGTGGGCAGATCGGTGGTTTCTTTGCAGATTCGTTTGGCCTGGTGGATAAAACTACTTCTTTTCAACCGCCCCAAAGCTAAGTTTTCAAATCGGTTCTTCTTCGGGTGGCCTGGCAAGCTGAGGAACGTTTCTGCTTGTATTAGTGTTTTTGTATCTCTGCGTTCTCTCAGTGCTTGTGTCCTCACCAATATCTCAATTGCTACTATAGGGGTTGATCTCATGCCTCCTGTGATTACTCTAAGAGCTTGATTTGGCACTTTTTCTAGCTCTTGTAGTGTAGTTTTTGATGCTGAATACCACGCAGTTGACCTGTATTCCAGGTGTGGTGGTATCCTCTGTTGATAAACTTTGCTAAGTAATTTCCCACTGGCTCCCCATGTGGTTCCACTTAGCTTTCTCAGGATGGCTATTTTCCTTCTGGCTTTTGCTATTGCTTTTTTATGTCTTTCCTCCATGTCAGCTTGTCGTCGAATGTTACATCAAGGTATGTAGGTTCTCTGTCTTCTCTTATGGGTTTTCCATTTATCTGGATGATCCCTGCCTTTTGTTTCGGAGAGAGGGTAAATGGAGTGGTGCTGCACTTGTCAGTATTTATGCTGACACACCATCTATTTGCCCATGCAACAAATGTATCTACAGCTCTCTGTAGCAACCTGGTGGCCACTGATGCATGTCCATCTGTGCTCCACAAAACCAGGTCATCAGCAGTACTATTGCCGCTTTAATTCCATACTGTAGATTAGCAACAAGATCATTGATGAAGAGTAGAACAAGTGTCGGGGGACAAGACTCCACCCTGAGAACACCGTGACGCAATTATTACTTTCTTGCTCTTGAGACCGTCTATCTGTACTCGGGCTCTTCTGTTGTGCAAGTATGCATTCACCGATTAGTACATTCTTCCATTGACTTTACAGTTTCTCAGATTCCTCATCAGACCTTCTTTCCAGACTTTGTCAAAAGCTTTTTTCAGATCTATCCAAGCCGCAAGTACCAGCTTCTTCTCTTGGAATGCATCCTAAAATTCTTGAGAGAGGTATGTTGTCTGATCTTCCGTAAAGTAACACCGCCTAAAGCCAGCCAGTTGTGGCACAAGGATGTTTTCACGTTCAGTGTACCACCGTAGTCTGTGATTGATGATGCGTTCGATTGTTTTGCAGAGACAGCTGGTGAGGTTAATTGGTCTGTAGTTGGAGGCAATGGAACTGTCTTTCCCAGATTTTAGGAGGGGTATCACGATTGCTTCTCTCCAGGCTTGTGGAACACTGCCTAAGGTCCAGGTGGTATTGAAGATCTGTAACAGCTTTGCATTGGCATCTGTTCCTAGGTTCTTGATCATTTTATTGGAGATACCATCAGCTCCTGATGACTTTCTCATTTTCAGTTTTGATATGGCTAGCTCCAGTTCACTGATTGTGATAGGTGTCTTACTCCCAACTTTAAGTGTTCATAATCTCCTTCTTGGATCTCTGCACTACCGCCTCCCATGACATCATCTTGCGCCTGTTGGGCAGCCTTGCGGACTCTGTCGTCGTCTTCCCACATGCGGATCTCCTTGACAACAAGGTCTTCTATTTTCCTTTGTGTGGCCCTAGAGGGCCAGTAAAAAATATTTAGAAGTACTTTTGCACGAGAGTATCATTAGAAGTTCACTATTCAAACTTTAAAATAAATGTAGAACTAACAAGGTGATTATAAAATGTAAGTAAGTAAAGATTCACAAAAGTTTCTATAAGAAATCGAAAATTATTTTTCTTGACTTTACATTTTCTGACTTTCGTAATAATTATTGTATATGTAAGAGAACAGTTGAGTCATTTATACGTTATTTAATAAAATTATAGGTGGTATATGATTTCTTTTTTAAAAATCTAGTAATCTCCCTTGCAACAACATTAGATGATTATGTCCCTTACTCATTGCTTTTCTATGTGTTTTTAATTTCATTATAATTAAGTGCCCTGCTGGCAGGCGTAGGCATTTATGGCTCTCCACAGATCTCGGTCTTTGGTGTTCTGGATTAACTCTGTTGATGATATTCCTCCATGCCACCATCTCAATCCGTCCAGCATCATTTCTCTTGGTCTGCCTCTGCCTTTCTTCCCCTCGATCTTTCCAGTTGTCACGATGTTCACCAATGCCTCTCTTCTCATCACATGATCAAAGAAAGCTGTTTGTCTCTATCTTATTGTTGTATATAGTGTTCTAGTTTCATTAGCCTCTTTCAGGCAATCGTTGTTAGTTACTCTGGCAGTCCAAGGAATTCGCAACATTCGTCTTAAAAACCACATCTCTGTTGCTTCTAAGTTCTTCCTAATTTGTTCATTTACATTCCAAGATTCGCTGCCATACAGCAAAACTGGTTCTATATAGAATTTTAGCAATCTCTTTCTTACATTCATTGATGGCGACTTATTGCATAAGATACTCTTCATTTTCTGAAATGCGGCTTTTGCCTGCCCTATTCTGCTCTTAATCTCTGTTGTACATCTTCCATCTGATGTTTTAAGTGACCCTAGGTATTTAAAATTATCCACTTGGTTGAGAATTTCCCCTTCTATTTCTATGTCACATTTCGGTGTCCCCACCAATTTAGCTATCTGGTAATTGCAGACCGTGTCGCGCTGGTTTTAACGTATGGATATGGGAGCAGGTCGTTCAGAAAGCAATGGAAGCTACTGAACGTAAAACTTGTCAAGACATCAACAACGGCAGTAAAATGCTGGTGTTGACTGCAACATCCTGTAAGGGATATACAACTTTTAAAATAAAAATCTGATAATTCCGCAGAATGCTTGAACAGAATTATTAATAAGTGTAGTGATCAATCGCCGGTCTCCCTGGTCTAGGAGTTACACGACTTTCTCCCTAATCCCGTATACTCTCGTGAGTAAACGTGACAAGCGTGAGAATCGATAGCGGTTCTCTCCGGGTCAGTAACCTACGGGGTATATGAGCCGGTCGCTTAGAAAGCAATGGCAAACTACTGAGCGTAATCTTGCCAAGAAATCAACAATCAGCTGAAAGATGCTGATGTTGACAGCGATGGCCTGTAATGGATATGCGAACCAAAAAAAAAATGATCAATCGCCTGTCTCCCTGGCGAAGGCGTTAACGACTTTCTCCGTAATCCCGTATATCCACGTGAGGAACACAGCTGCGAGAGATTCGACAGCGGGTCGCGTCGCGTTGTTTACTTACAGGGTATCTGAGCCGGTCGCTCAGAAAGCAATGGCAAACTACATACTCATTACTACTCAGACTCATGATTATTGCTCATGCTCATGAGCGTAATCTTGCCAAGTACACCAATAGCTGACAAAAGGTGGTGTTGACAACGTCCTGTAAGGTACATGCACTTTTCAAACAAAGTGAGCAATCAAGGAATAACTATAAATCATGTTATTATGATATTTTAAATATGTCCTAAGCAATTATGGAAACGCTTGCGCAGTTGAATTGTATGATTTATTATTACAGGACAGTGGTTCTCAACCTTGTTTGACCCATGCACCCCTTCACCATATGTTCAGAATGTCATTCACCCCTCCCTTTCGTATTTCCTCATTACAAACCCCCCCCCCCCCCCCCCACGGCCTCTACATACAAGTAGTATACGTAAAATTGGAAGCTAACTTTAATAACACATACTAGAACAAGTCTAGACGTCTACATAAAATTCAAAACAATGTTTTCCTGTAGTGAATTTAAATAACGAAGACACAAACAAAAGATTGCACGATTTATTGCCTGGCATATTTCGCTGCATCTCGTCAGGTACATACTGCAGAATTCACACAACAGAAGTAAAATAACTAGATAAATCCTTCAAGCTGAAATATTCCCGGAACAAAGACGGAATGGACAATAAACAAGCCGACTATATTATCAACAAAGTAGTAATTAAATTATAGTGCCGGGCTCCGTGGCTAAGCTAAGGCTTTGCGAACGAGATTTGTAAGCCGGCTTACCCCTTTGGAAACACAGTTGCGCGCGATTTGGCAGCAGACCGTGTTGCGCTGTATTTTTACGAATTGGTATGGGAGCCGGTCGTTCAGAAAGCCATGGCAAACTACTGAACACAAACTTGCCATCAACAACAGTAGTAAAATGATGGTGCTGACAGCGATGTCCTGTAAATAGGATATGCAAACAAACAAACAAAAAACCAAAAAAAAACACCGATTGCCGAAGTATTTATAACTATATGGCGTCTAGCACCATATGCCCAATGCGCATTAGTGCCTGTATGAATTGGCGTAGCCATTTGCTTCCCTCCTCCCCTCCGCTTTCCGCCATTGACAACCTTCATCTGATGTTTATAAATAAAACTTTGCGTTCCAGCATGTTCGCACAATAATGTCAATTGTCTACCATGGCAATTATAAACAGACTAACATGTCTACATAAAACGTGATTTGGGGGTCTACTTACGTTATACAACGAATTTCACAAGGGCGAGAAATACAGAACTGTAAAGTATGGAGGGAAAAACAATATCAAGTAATCAGTTCATGTATTAAAACAATCTGGAAATAATCTTAATTTCTCTCCCCCCCCCCCCCCTTGGAAACCCTAAAATTCCTCTCCGCGGGGAAGTGGGGGGGGGGGGGGGAAGAGTTCCCACCGGTAGAGAACCACTGTGCTAGACACATATTTTAAAAACCAACCAGCACACGGTGGCTGATGTGGTCAGTATCACACGTGCTAGCTTTAAATCCTACGATATTACCCGGTAGCCAATTTAGGCCGGCTGGACCTGGAAGTTCAGGTCCAGTTTAAGTAATGGTATATATCTGGACTAGAAGTGTGTATATATCTGGACTAGAATGTGTATATATCTGGACTAGAATGTGTATATATCTGGACTAGAATGTGTATATATCTGGAATAGAATGTGTATATACGAATAAAAGGTACATGGAAAGATATAACGATGATTAATGTACATGCACCTACGGAAGAGAAAGAAGATGATAGTAAAGAAGACTTTTATAATGATCAGGAAGATGTCATAGAAAAACCCCCAAACAGGAAATCCTGTTTGTGCTGGGAGACTTCAACGCAAAAATAGGCAGAGAGCAAACTCATAAAAAAGTTGTCGGTATGGAAAGCCTACATACAACTTCAAATGATAATGGATGGACCTAGCAGAAGCCAAAGGACTGCAGATCAGCAGTACCAGACTGCAAAGAAAGGATATACATAAAAAAAACTTGGAAATCATGTGACAAGAGAACCTATAATCAAGTAGATCACATTTTAATTAACAACAAAAATGCATCAAACATACAACAAGTTAGAAGCTATAGAGGAGCTGAGTGCCAAAGCGACCACTTCCTCGTTGGGGCAAAATTTTAAATAAAACTTAAGAGAGCTTTCTATGCTAAACTACAAAGGTTACACCCAACATATAACAGAAAAACTACAAGAAATTACAGTCAAAGAAAAATTTGCAGATGGAATAAAATGTAAACTTGAAATTCTAAAAAACCCGTTGGAGGAAAGCGTTGACCAAACTTGGTTGAACATCAAGAATACAATTCAATCTACCGCAGAAGAATGTCTCGGTGTGTTAACCACGCATAGAAAGAACAGATGGTTTAATCCAAAATGTGAAGAAGCAGTCATTAGGAAAAAGAATGCCAGACAGCTATGGCTAAATGACATCAACAACATCCAAAAGGAAGAGCATTATAGAAATGAATGTAAAGAGGCTACAAAATAGTTCGACAGCAGAAGCGAGAATATATGATTAATATAATCAAAGATATGGAAACTAATCACCAGAAGAACGAATCCAGAGAGTTTTATTTCAAGAACTGAAGTCAATTAAACGAGGGCACCAATACAACACATATGGTTTAAAAGACAAAAATTGGAATATGATAAATACCAATGAGGAAATATGCAACACATGGAAAGCATACTTTGTTGAATTACTAAATTGTGAAGCTCCATGTAACACTTTCCCACAAGAAGAGGTTCTATCGTGTGAACCATAAATTGAAGAACCTGCATTTGAAGAAATCCTATATGTAATCACAAAACTTAAAAACAATAAGGCAACTGGGGCTGATGGAATTGCTGCGGAATTTATAAAGGCGGGTGGCCATGCATTGCATCTAAAGCTATACGAACTAATAATAAAAATCTGGAGGACTGAAGAATTACCCAATGACTGGAAAGAGTCATTATTGATACCTATCTTTAAGAAAGGAGACAAGTTCCATTGTTAAAATTATAGAGGAATACCACTACTGTCCATAAGCTATAAGATACTATCCGCGGTATTACTTAATAGACTGAAACCATATTCAGAAGACATATTAGGTGACTACCAGGCGGGTTTTAGACAAAACAGATCAACAATAGATCAGATATTTATCTTACGACAAAAAATTGTCAACTGTCATTTACTGCCAATATAGTACCTTGCGGTGTATGGCAGAGGGGTCTTTGAGCCTGAGGAATAAAGGCCGCCTGGCTAGTGCAGTCGCCGCGAACTGTGCAGGTTAGGATTTTCTTTTTGCCCCCGACAGAAAAAAAATCCCGCACCTTACCGGGGATCGAACCCGGGTCTCCCGAATGAGAGTCCGGCGTTCTATCCACTCGGCCAGCCGCTCCTCAAATACGACAAATAGCCGAGAAAAATTGGGAATATAAAAGAGATCCCCATAACATTTTTGTGGATTTTAAAAAGGCGTATGATAGTGTCATAGGAATAGTTTATGGATTGCTATGCGGGAATTTGGAATACCAAGGAAGTTAATCAACATGACCAGACTATGCATGGAAGATACTTATAATATAGTAACATATAAAGGCAGGAAATCAGACCCTTTCCAAATAACATCTGGCTTGAAACAGGGTGATGCGCTATCGCCGCTACTCTTCAATCTGGCTCTAGAGAAAGTTGTAATGAAGGTAAAGGAGGAATGTGATATTGGAGGAACATCCAAGCTGCTTGGTTATGCAGATGATATAGATATTATAGGGGAAAATGAACAAAAGACATTGGAAATATTGACTCACTTAAAGGAAAAAGCCCAACAGATGGGGCTGGTTATCAACCAAGATAAGACAGAATATATGGTAATTTCAAGAGAAGGAATGGCTAAAAACTCTGGCCACATACAAATAGATAATATGACCATTAAAAGAACGGAAACATACAAATACCTGGGTACAATCTTCAACTGCTCCAACATCATAAGGGAAGAAATACAAACTAGAATCAATTCTGGAAATAAGATATACTATGCACTACAATATCTACTAAAATCAAAGGCGCTATCTCGTAACACCAAGATCACAATATACAAAACACTGATCAGACCAGTTGTGCTGTATGGCTCTGAAACCTGGAGTACAACGAAAGGAGACGAAGCCTTGCTACAAACCTTTGAGAACAAAGTTTTAAGACGCATCTTTGGGCCCATTAGGGATACACAAAGTGGAGAGTGGAAAAGAAGAAGTAACAAAGACATTTATGATCTGTTTTAGTCCCCGCTAATCACTGGTATCATGAAGGCTAATAGACTACAATGGCTGGGGCATATAGAAAGAATGGAAGATAATAGGGAAACAAAACTCGCTTACACTCAGGAAATAAATGACCGTAGACCCCGAGGTAGACCAAGAAGACGGTGGAGAGATAATACATATACAGACCTACAAGCACTTGGAATCAACGACTGGCAAGAGAAGGTCCACCAGAGAGACGAATGGAGACGGATTGTATCTGCAGCAAAGAACCTCAATGTCTCGGAACGCTGAAGAAGAAGTAGAAGAATGTGTATATATCTGTACTAGAATGTGTATATATCTGAACTAGAATGTGTTTATATCTGGACTAGAATATGTATATATCTGGACTAGAATGTGTATATATCTGGACTAGAATCTGTATATATCTGGACTAGAATCTGTATATATCTAGAATGTGTATATATCTGGACTAGAATGTGTATATATCTAGAATGTGTATATATCTGGACTAGAATGTGTATATATCTGGACTAGAATGTGTATATATCTGGACTAGAATGTGTATATATCTGGGCTAGAATGAGTATATATCTGGACTATAATGTGTATATATCTGGACTAGAATGTGTATATATCTGGACTAGAATGTGTATATATCTGGACTAGAATGAGTATATATCTGGACTATAATGTGTATATATCTGGACTAGAATGTGTGTATATCTGGACTATAATGTGTATATATCTTGACTAGAATGTGTATATATCTAGAATGTGTATATATCTGGACTAGAATGAGTATATATCTGGACTAGAATGTGTATATATCTGGACTATAATGTGTATATATCTGGACTAGAATGTTGGATATATTCAGGCATGTGATTTGAGAACCCCAGTCATGCATTGGCTAGCATGCTCTACCGACTGACATGGTGGCATTATTCAAATCTCCTTTGAGGTACGGACTTTTTTTGTGTGTGAAAGGGGGGGGGGGGGGGGGGGGGGGCGCTCGCTCTCTTTGAACTCAAGTGTAGTCCATAATGCTACTTTTAGTAGCAAGGACTTAATTTTGCATGTGGATTAGCTTTCCCTTTTACTAGTCTCCCACGCCATCTATTCTCACCCACTCAGACTTCAGAGGTACTTGTAATTTGCGTAAGCAAGCCAAGGACGAGAAGTCAACATTTTAGTCCAACTGACCGGAATATTTGTTGAACGCTTACCTCTGCTTCAGCAAACCGGATGTTTAAGAATGAGCGTTCTTATCCATTTGGCTACGCTCCGGCAAGAATTTTTACCTGCAAATCCAGGTCCACTCCGGCAAGAACTTTTACCTGCACACCCAGGTCCACTCCGGCAAGAATATTTACCTTCAAACCCAGGTCCACTCCGCCAAGAATTTTCCACTCAGCCTAAAAAAAAAAAAGAAACAAAAAAGGAAAAAGAGTACCGGAAATTTCCAGGGAATGAAAGTCAGGCAGCGTGACATTGACATCACCCACTTGGACTGATCGGTCCCTAAATATGGAGTTAGCACCATATACCCAATTATCTTTAAGGCTTGAAAAGGGGCTCTTCACTTTTACATTTTTAAGATATGTGATTTAGAGTCATTTATTCAGTTCCTGACTGAAATGTTGACTTACCGACATCTGTCAACATTTAAATAAATTACCCAACCTATTATTTGTTAAGAAATTGTGACACAGATTCAAGGTACAATAAAATCAATGTAAAACTAAACCGTTTTCAGTGTTCGTAATCATCATGTGCCATGCCGATGAGAGGAGCGGTCATGTTTCGCCATCTCTCGCGATCACCGGAGTCGTGGATCAGCTCCGTTTTTTTGTCTCGACGATACCGCGTGGTCAAGCCGTCCAGGTATTTACTTCTCTGCCCTCTCCTTGTTGTTTTCCCCTCAATCTTATCAGTTGTCACCAGGTTCCCCAATTTATTTCTTCTCATAATGTATCCACACACACACACACTCACACACACACACACACACACACACACACACACACACACACACACACACACACACACACACACGCACACAAACACACACATATAAAATGTGACGGTCTACGTCTAATTTCTCTAATCTGTGTACGGTTTTCATTTGTTTCTTGTAGAACTTTGTAGTGGCCTCCATTGGTTTTCCTGTCTGTCCATGGTCTTCTTTGCATTTTCCTCAGAAACCACATTTCCACAGCCATCATATGTTTTTCATCTTGTCTGTTCATTCCCCACGCTTCACATCCATACATAATTACAGGTTCTACGTAGCACTTCAACACTCTTTTTCCCATTGAAAATGGCATCTTATTATTGGTCAGTATGCTTTCCATCTTTGTGACGTTCTGTAATTTGACGAATCATGATAAACTAGGCATCTTTAAATAAGGTAGTTTCCCGTTGCTTTTCTTCCTGGCAGTGACCATACTGGTCGGTGACCATAGCCATTGTCTCGTTAAAGATATCCTCTGCCTACCATGGCAGAACTTGAGATCGTAACTAACAAATTAGCCATTGTATCGTTAAAGATATCCTCTACCTACCATCGCATAACTTGAGACCGTAACCAACAAATTAGCCATTGTCTCGTTAAAGATATCCTCTGCCTACCATGGCAGATCTTGTTAGAACGTGTTTAGTATGTCTCATCTTTTCGAGGGAGCTACATATACCTAACTTTGAGTAACGAAGACACAAACAATAGATTGCACGATTTATTGCCTGGCATATTTCGCTGCATCTCGTCAGGTACATACTGCAGAAATCACACAACTTACGTGAATTAACTATATAAATCCTTCAAGTTAAAATATACACATATACGCACAGTAATGTCACTAATCTACTACGGTATTTGTAAGCTGACTAACATGTCTTTCTGTTTGCACAATTCTGGCTTGCGTTGATAGATCACGACCACGTGTTCACATGCATCCATTGTGAACGGACATTTACAGCGCAAATTGGCCTTATCAGTCACACTCGCTTTCGCCATAGTTAACAGTTATTATGCCTTTTTAAAGCACAAACTATCGTCTGTCAAGACGGCAAGGTGCCAATGATGATGATGATAGATCATAATTGCTTCTGCAAACTTTAACAAGCGAGTATTTTGTGTGTTAAACAACACGCGAAAGGCAGTGTCTCTGTCCACCACATGGCCACTTTCTATAATGTGCCTACCAATTGAAGACGCCGGGGGCTTCCGGTGTGTCGGCCCCACTAGGCTAGCATCTCCTGTGTGTTGTATCTTGTTGACCCATTGAGATATGTGTTCTGACACCCGTTTATTAAGCTGTCTCTCTGGAGTAGCAGCACAGAATGTTCGGCCTACTGCTGTAGTAAGCCGGTCTGTTAGTTAGTTAGTCGCAGTTCCAACTTCACAGCAACCGGTCGTTCCCATTAAGCTCCGTTCCTGTGCCAGTGAATATCACACAAAATGCTCCCCACTGCCAATGTGAAAAGTGGAAAAGACAGGAGTCTCGACAAACAACAGCCCGCACAGATACACTGTGCATAATGCCGCCGCCAGAATGTCAACACAATAGATCCCCACGAAACACCCAGTTCATTTCTGATGGAATCGGCAGTCATTTTCCCATCTGTATGTCTCGTAGATGTTCACCCACACAGTCCACGAAAATACAGTTCATCGCCGATGGCAGTGGCAGTCAACCAGAAGCCCAGCAGCTACGCATTTCTGCATAAGGCAAAAACCGGTCAACTCTGGGACATAGCCATCTGCCATCACTCCGAACATGCAGTCACGTTCCAAAAACCCTCGGGCAGATTCAAAAGCATTTCACACGAAACTCACAGCTCACAGTGTCGCACCACGCACTCACTCAGTAGCATGGCGACGGAACCATCAAGCCTCCTTAGTCGCCTCTTACGACATGCGTGGTAGGCTACAGTGTTGCTATTCTTTGCTTCCCTTATGGACCCCGGCAACACACGGAGAAGCCGGTCTTGTAGACGTTGCATTACGTCATCCCCTCGAAAGGTTAGCTGGATGAATACCTTGAGTTTAGGGACTGTAGTTACGTCTGCTTTGGGTTTGGGCTG